>CM077033.1:94901348-95501348 GCA_039090855.1 Macrothele yani | reverse complement strand
ATATTCATTCAAATCCGTCAGTCGCCGCAGAATAATTTCTTTCCAGGAAAATACACTGACGGAAAAAAAATCTCAACACCAAGAAGGGGTTGTGTTAGATAAACGACAGTTGGTAGGCAGTGAGAGTACATCTGTAAGATAACGTCTATGCAAATTTCGCGCTCGTTGCATACTTGTGGCGCTAGTAGCGTCCCACGGAACATGCAAAGCAGGTTTGTTGTAAATACGCGCTGTAACGTTCGTGAGCGTTAGTTATCGTTGAGATTCGACGTAGTGTGTTGATGTTAGTCCAGAATGCCTTTAAGAAGACGAAGAAGCCATTATCAACAGCTCACGGGGTTTGAACGAGGTCGTGTAATAGGGCTACGAGAAGGTGAATTTTCTTTCCGCAATATTGCAGAACGACTTGGCAGGAATGTAGCCACTGTACATGATTATTGGCAGCGGTGGTCAAGGGAAGATACTGCCTCAAGAAGACCGGGTTCCGGCCGGCCACGTGGCCCTACTGAGAGGGAAGACCGCCGTGTACAGCGTATGGCTGTGGCGCATCGTACTGCGTTTGCGGCAGAAATTCGAGCTGCAGTTGCCACCACAGTGACACAACGAACTGTTACAAATCGGTTACTTGAAGGACAGCTCCGAGCCAGACGCCTTGTAGCGTGCATTCCACTGACTTCAAACCACTGCCGTTTGCGACGTCAGTGGTGTCAAGCTAGAGCTCATCGCAGGACAAAGTGGAGATGTGTTGTGTTTTCTGATGAAAGCCAGTTCTGCCTGGGTGCCAGTGATGGCCGTGTGTTGGTTAGAAGGAGGCCAGGTGAGTGCACTGCAACCAACCTGTCTGCGTCCGAGACACAATGAACCTACACCTGGAGTTATGATCTGGGGAGCAATTTCCTATGACAGCAGGAGCACTCTCGTGGTTATCCCACGCACCCTGACGGCACAGTTGTACGTCGGTCTGGTAATTCAACTTGTTGTGCTGCCTTTCATGAACAGCATTCCAGGGGATGTTTTCCAACAGGATAACACTCACCCGCATACCGCTGTTATAACCCAACATGATCTACAGAGTGTCGACATGTTGCCGTGTCCTGCTAGATTACCAGATCTTTCTCCAATCGAACGCGTATGGGACATCATTGAATGACAACTCCATGCGTCACATCCACTCAGCATTAACCGTTCCTGTATTGGCAGACCAAGTGCAACAGGCATGGAACTCCATCCCACAAACTGACATCCAGCACCTGTACGACACAATGCATGAACGTTTGCATGCTTGCATTTAACATTCTGGCGGTTACACCGGTTATTAATGTACCAGCATTTCACATTTAAAATGGCTCTTCTCGCGCTTACATTAAGCCTTGATCTTGAAACCTTAATCTATTAAATATGTTACTTATACAAATGTATTACCGCCATTTCATTCCTCTACAACTATTTTTCTGGTGTTGGGATTTTTTTCCGTCTGTGCAATAGAGCAGGTATTGTTAATATTATTACGTAATATAAATCAATTTCCTCTTTTCGCGTTGATAATCCCAACGTACCATGGTCACAAAGTATCTAATTTGATTCACAGAAGTAGATAAATCTTTCAAAGGAGTCGAAGATGGCGTGATATATCTTATTTCCTCAGTTCCAAATGTTTCTGTTTTCAAAAGTATGGAAACAGTCACAATCAATAAAAAACTGCTATGAAACAGCGGTCATCGATCTTTCCATGTTTATAAGTGAGTCACCGAAAAATTATCATTGGCCGCCACTGGGAATCGAACAGAGGATCTTCCAGTTACTCGCCGGATATGCTTCCACGGCACCCTAGCAGCCTCGAATCTCTCCAGACCCACACACACCAACTGCTAAGCCAATTTGGCAGGTTTCCTGGACAGCTAGTTCCGAATTGGCTGGGTAGTAAGTGTGTGCGGGTCTGGAGGAATTCGAGGCCGCTGTGGTGCAGTGGAAGTATGTTCGGCGCGTTACTGGGAAACCCTGGGTTCGATTCCCGGTGACGGCACATGATAATTTTTCCGTGACTCACTTATAAGCGTGAAAAGAACGATGACTTCTGTTTGATGTTCCTGGTCCAGGACAAATGTCTGTATTAAAGAACTGATATTTATAATGCAGTCAACTGTGAAAACGCAAAGTGAATTTTAACAAACCAGCAAGTAAAACAAAAAAGTACAATTAACATTCGTCATAAAGAAAAATTAAAAAAATGCTATATGAGGTATCACGAAATAAAAAGTATCATGATTAGTTTCACACTGAATTCAGAAACATAAGCAGAACGCAAATTGATATATGCTTACTTTATACCTACATGTAGCAACCCATGGGCCTAAATCCTCAATGGAGGCGAACAATCGAGGAGGTTCTTTTGTTAGAAAAGGCGGATATTGATTGAAAGAAAAGCAGTGATACGCGGGTTATATAAATACTTCCCAAACAAAAGAATGTGGTTATATGAACCCAAAAAGCACTCCCCATTCTATAGTGGGAAAATATATAATAGATGAAAAAATTGTTGCTGCTAATGTTGAAATTCCATGATTTAACAGTTTGTGACGACACGCAAGTAGGATAGAACGGGGGCTACGAGAACAAAAGGGAGTCGAGAGCAGCTAAGCTGCTCTCGGCTGGGTGGGTGAGAGATGGGAGGGGGGAGATAACGCGAGAAGAGAGAGAGAGCGCTGTCGGAGTTGCTTGCGGGACGTCCCGTGCCTCGGGCAGTGGTGGACGGTGACAGTGAACTTTATCGTTTGTGTGTTATAATTATTTTACATTAATGGGGATCCGGGAACAAATAGAGAGCCGAGAGGAAGTGATTTAGATTTGCGCCCTTGTTGGTAATGACAGAATTTCATTGGGCGTTAGAACGCAACTTTGATGGGTGTCAAATGATTTGTGGAAACAAGTGTCCGCCGAAATTTCTAGATGCTGGAGAACGAATTATGCATCGTGCTGTATTTTTGTTCTTTTTCTGTATAAGTCATGTGTGAGAGACGGATCCTTTCTTTTTTTCAGCGACATGTATCGTTTGCCATTAAATTCCCATATGACTTTTTCCCTTTATGTTAATCTGATATTTCGATTTGTATAAATAACTGAAGTTGTAATTTCTTGATAATATAATTTCCCGAAAACATGAAAGTTTCATAGAACAGGGTGGAAAATGGAGCAGTACTGAACTGAAGTCTACCTCTTCCGGAAGTTGAAACGATTATAGGTTGAATTTTGAATTCTGTTACAATAAGAATTCAAAGTGAATCGTGCTTATGTTTAAACATGGATACGCGGAAATTTAACACATGTTAAAATTACTACAATCTTTCGTTACTAACGTGATGCTTACAGAATTGGGCCTACTTTCCTCAGAGGTTCGATAACTTCGTGAATTTAACGATTTCCGTTGATCAAAACTTTGCGTATATTTCATTCACTCACTGACCAGTTCTAACATCTTAGATATCACACGTACATGTGAAAACATCCAGTGTTTGCTCTATTTCCTATAGGCATTAACTTTCGTTTCTTTTTACATTCGTTTTAAATAGACTATCTGTATCACATCTGTTTTCTGAGATACGATCACACCATTTATTTAATTACTTCAGGAACATATTAGTCTTGAACATAGAGAACAGTCAATCGTATTCTAAATATGCTTTCTCTTGATTCTTATAAACGAACAAACATCAAGAAGTCCCCACACTGAAACGAACATCATCAATTCCCTGCTTTCATGTCTTTGTCACATCAAATTCTATAGCTCCACAGCAATGATGTTCTTAACGCTTCACCTTGTATACAAACATTTTTCCTCTAATCTAAGAAGTTATTTTTCCAAAACAATAACTAAACATCTTAGAACAACACAGTGAACAATTCACGTCACTTCATAAAGTCTTAAGAAAATGAGTTTATACATACAAATGTTATTTTCGATCATATCCACTTCGAAGGTGAGAGCAAGCTAAGTCTTTCAGAAAACATTTACGAAATCATTATTATTATTTTTTTACAAAAGGCATTGAAACGTTCATTTTTCTAAAAGGCGAAATTTGAGTTCACAAATTTTCAGCAGATCAGTTTTTTCTTTCATGAAATTTCTTGGCGTTAGTTTTCTCTTACATAAAATTTCTTGGGGTCAGTTTCTTTCATCAAATTGTCAGGTAAATATTTGAAAAGTTCTTTTTTCACAAAGTTTGTTCTTGACTCAAATAAATTTCAGCAAGTCAAAAATGGTTTTGTTGTTTTTACAAAGAGGGCGATTTTTTTTAATTTTCCTTTTCTTATAATCGCAAAAATTTCATAGAATAACAAGGGAAATGCCATCCAACTAAAAAGTCAATAATTGAATCGGTAATTTTTCCTTAAAGTAAAAAACAAATTAAACGATCATTTCTCTAAAAGTCAATATCTAATTTCACTAATTTTTACCAGATCAGTTTTTCTTTCATAAATTTTCTTCAGTTTAGTTTTTACGATTAAATATTTTACGAGTTTAGTTTTATTTATTTTTATTTTTCTATGGTTGTAAATAAAGTGGTTTCCAACAAATAGGAAAATCATCTTATAGTTTCTGGATTGAGAAAATGAGGATTTAATCGTGTCAAAAAAGTTCAGTTTAAAGATTTGGTAACCTTTTTTGATGAATTGGTGATGAACCTGAAAAGCACCGTTTTGATTTCATTTTTTACACCTTTTTGTGATTTTTATTTATCGAAGTGGTGTGCACTTATTGATTCTAACTTCCAACCAGGATACATGGGAAAAACTCCATCCAGATTCTTTCATCCCATTTTCAGTTCTTTTTTTCTTGTCAAATTTCAGAACCGTCTTTTCCTGAAATTTCTCAATATTTGACATGTGATGCAACGGCTTATTTGTAGTTTTCAGATTAAATGGTCGATAATCGAACTCTTCAGTCTTCATGTTTACGCTTCTGAAAATTAACTACCATGAAAATATTGATTTTGATAGTTAAATGTGCTATCAAATATTAGTGAAGAATGCTCCCGACTGATTTCTGAATTTCCTTTAGAATGTTGGTAGACATTTCGCTGAATCACCTTTGAGGGTAATTTTGTAAGTCTGCAGTCTTCCATTAGCAGCAGATTCCACAAGTACAAAATCTGACGAATGAGCAACCGAATGATTCAACTCAGTGTTGGATGACCCCGCAGTAGTGGTGTTATTACTGGTTCCTTCCAATGAAGCAGTACTAAATGAAGCAGCAGTTGATTTTTCGGATCCTCCTAAATGAGGCTGATTGAACTTGTGAAATCTTATTTCATGTCGTTTTCTGTCAGACTGCCAAGAAAATTTAGAAGAGTAATGCAGACATCCAAATGGTATTTAGAAGAGTAAAGTAATGTACATGTCTTATGGATGTTGTTAGATTTCTTAAGAAATTCTACATCAAAGATAGAAATTATTCAGAGAAGTAGGATATTAACTTGTTTTACTGATTTCTCGTTCTCTTCTGTGTTGAGGAAACACTCCATGATCGGACAATAAAAAGATGGTGATATCAGAAAGAAAATCATAGTAGTGAAAGGTCAACTTGAAGACACCTCCAACTATAACACCAAATAGTAAATGCGTTTTGATCTTTATTGTACACCAATCAAAAATATTCGAAATCCCTTTTCGGTTGCCAGATTCTCTATTCTCTTTATTAGGATTATTTTTCACTCTGTTGCCCTTCCTTTAACGGAAAAGAACAAATTTTCATCTATTTTGAAGCATTTGTCACCATCCATATTATCTTGCTAATTTGTCTCATTTTTTCTAAAATTACGACTTAACATTTTATTTCAACTTCCACTGGTGAATTACAGTTCCCTTTTCCTTGCCTGTACATAATTCTAGATATCCGTCCAGAAAATTAAAGTATTGCTGCCAAGGCAAAAGGAATTGCAATTCACCAGTGGAAGTGTTTCCTCAACACAGAAGAGAACTAGAAATCAGTAGAACAAGTTAATATCCTACTTCTCTGAATAATTTCTATCTTTGATGTAGAATTTCTTAAGAAATCTGACAACATCCATAAGACATGTACATTACTTTCCAATAAGGTGTTATTTTAATATACATATACCCAAGGTATTGTAATAGATATTGAAAACATTTACTTTATTTTATTTCTAAATTTATGCTTTCTTTTGTTTCTCAGATAGTGTCTGAAGAACTGTTAGCGAATCGAGATGAGACAGAATTTGATCGTGGTACCTGTTCTCGTTTTATGTTTTCGATCTGTTTCAAGACTTTTACAAGAAAATTTGCTCTTAAGAGGTATGCGATGACACACAGTGTTATAAAACCATTTGGATGTCTGCATTACTCTTCTAAATTTTCTTGGCAGTCTGACAGAAAACGACATGAAATAAGATTTCACAAGTTCAATCAGCCTCATTTAGGAGGATCCGAAAAATCAACTGCTGCTTCATTTAGTACTGCTTCATTGGAAGGAACCAGTAATAACACTACTGCGGGGTCGTCCAACACTGAGTTGAATCATTCGGTTGCTCATTCGTCAGATTTTGTACTTGTGGAATCTGCTGCTAATGGATGACTGCAGACTTACAAAATTACCCTCGAATGTGATTCAGCGAAATGTCTACCAAAATTTTAAAACGAAATTCAGAAATCAGTCGGGGGCATTCTTCAATAATTTTGATAGCACATTTAACTATCAAAATCAATATTTTCATGGTAGTTAATTTTCAGAAGCGTAAACATGAAGACTGAAGAGTTCGATTATCGACCATTTAATCTGAAAACTACAAATAAGCCGTTGCATCACATGTCAAATATTGAGAAATTTTAGGAAAAGACGGTTCTGAAATTGGACACTGAAAAAAAGAACTGAAAATGGGCTGACAGAATCTAGATGGAGTTTTTCCCATGTATCCTGGTTGGAAGTTAGAATCAACAAGTGCACACCACTTCGATAAATAAAAATCACAAAAAGGTGTAAAAAAATGAAATCAAAACGGTGCTTTTCACGTTCATCACCAATTCATCAAAAAAGGTTACCAAATCTGTAAACTGAACTTTTTTGACACGATTAAATCCTTTTCTTCTCAATCCAGAAACTATAAGATGATTTTTCTTATTTGTTGGAAAACACGTTATTTACAAACATAGAAAAATAAAAGTAAATAAAAACTAAACTCTTGTAAAATATTTAATCGTAAAAACTAAACTGAAGAAAATTTATGAAAGAAAAACTGATCTGGTAAAAATTTGTGAAATTAGATATTGACTTTTTAGAGAAATGATCATTTAATTTTTTTTTACTTTAAGGAAAAATGAACGATTCAATTATTGACTTTTAGTTGGATGGCATTTTTCGTGTTATTCTATGAGATTTTTGCGATTACAAGAAAAGGAAAATTTAAAAAATCCCCCTCTTTGTAAAAACAACAAAACCATTTTTGACTTGCTGAAATTTATTTGAGTCAAGAACAAACTGTGAAAAATGAACTTTTCATATATTTACCTGACAATTTGATGAAGGAAACTGACCCCAAGAAATTTTATGTAAGAGAAAACTAACGCCAAGAAATTTCATGAAAGAAAAAAACTGATCTGCTGAAAATTTGTGAACTCAAATTTCGCCTTTTAGAAAAATGAACGTTTCAATGCCTTTTGTAAAAAAAATAATAATAATGATTTCGTAAATGTTTTCTGAAAGACTTAGCTTGCTCTCACCTTCGAAGTGGATATGATCGAAAATAACATTTGTATGTATAAACTCATTTTGTTAAGACTTTATGAAGTGACGTACATTGTTCACTGTATTGTTCTAAGATAATTAGTTATTGTTTTGGAAAAATAACTTCTTAGATTAGAGGGAAAATGTTTGTATACAACGTGAAGCGTTAAGAACATCATTGCTGTGGAACTACAGAATTTGATATGGCAAAGACATGAAAGCAGGGAATTGATGATGTTCGTTTCAGTGTGGGGACTTCTTGATGTTTGTTCGTTTATAAGAATCAAGAGAAAGCATATTTAGAATACGATTGACTGTACTCTATGTTCAAGACTAATATGTTCCTGAAGTAATTAAATAAATGGTGTGATCGTATCTCAGAAAACAGATGTGATAGAGATAGTCTATTTAAAACGAAAGTAAAAAGAAACGAAAGTTAATGCCTAAAGGAAATAGAGCAAACACTGGTGAGTACGTGTGATATCTGAGATGTTAGAACTAGTCAGTGAGTGAATGAAATATACGCAAAGTTTTGATCAATGGAAATCGTTAAATTCACGAAGTTATCGAAAATCTGAGGAAAAGTAGGCCCAATTCTGTAAGCATCACGTTAGTAAAGAAAGATTGTAGTAATTTTAACATGTGTTAAATTTCCGCGTATCCATGTTTAAACATAAGCACGATTCTCTTTGAATTCTTATTGTAACAGAATTCAAAATTCAACCTATAATCGTTTCAACTTCCGGAAGAGGTGGACTTCAGTTCAGTACTGCTCCATTTTCCACAATGTTCTATGAAACTTTCATGTTTTCGAGAAATTATATTATCAAGAAATTACAACTTCAGTTATTTATACAAATCGAAATATCAGATTAACATAAACGGAAAAAGTCATATGGAAATTTAATGGCAAATTATACATGTCGCTGAAAAAAAAGAAAGGATCCGTCTCTCACACATGACTTATACAAGAAAAAGAACAAAAATACAGCACGATGCCCAATTCGTTCTCCAGCATCTAGAAGTTTCGGCGGACACTTGTTTTCACAAATCATTTGACACCCATCAAAGTTGCGTCCTAACTCCCAATGAAATTCTGTCATTACCAACAAGGGCGCAAATCTAAATCCCTTCCTCTCGGCTCTCTATTTGTTCCCGGATCCCCATTAATGTACAATAATTATAACACACAAACCATAAAGTTCACTGTCACCGTCCACCACTGCCCGAGGCACGTGACGTCACGCAAGCAACTCCGACAGCGCGCTCTCTCTCCTCTCGCGTTAACTACCCCCTCCCGTCTCTCACCCACCCAGCCGAGAGCAGCCTCGCTGCTCTCGGCCCTCTTTGTTCTTGTATACCCCGTTCTATCCTACTCACGCATGTACTTATAATATTTATTACGTTATTGTCTTTCTTCAAAACTGAAGAGGAAAAGAAGTAATACAATTTCTTTTGTTTCAGGAAAAGAAAATTGGTGTCAATCTTGATAAGGAAGTTTTAACTCCAGATTATTACACTAAATGTAAAATACGACAGCTGTTCACGTTTATTGAAATTTAAATTCTGATAAAACAGAAGACTACAGCCATTGGATTTCCCACTTTCGTTTAATAAAGGTAAAGTAAATTTGAGGTTATGCATTTTTGAAGAAGACAACAATGCATTGAAATCGAATATATCTAAAGTAGAAAATATTTTCTTTTCCTTGTTTTCTAAATATCACTAAGCAGCTATCAGTGAGCTAAAACAAATAACATTTTATGCTTCAAATTCGTTTCCTGATTGTATAGTACGCAATAATACGAACATATATTTATTTGTTAGGTTTTGTTACAACAGCCGTTGGATATAAAAACATTCAGTTTTTCATTCTAAAAATTTACTTTATATAAATAATTAAAATTACTATATCGCTCGAGTATCAGAGGACTTTGTAATTTATTTCGCCTTTTGGTAGGCAAGTGAAAAAATATCTTATTTTGTGTTAAAAGTAAAATGAACTGATGGGGTTATTACTTTTTGAATCTTTCATTATTTTTTTCTGTTCTTTTGATTTTTAACAAACATCTCAATATGGGTCTTATTTTAGAGTTCCAAGATGGGATGGTTTCAAAGTAATTGTATATAACCTGTCCCTGGTTGTTCTTCCTGGACACGCCTCTTACCCTGAGAAGGTGTGAACTTCTATGCAAAAGAAATGAACGAAATTTGCTATAATTTATAAATGTTTCTCGCCTGGTTTTTATTTCTTGGATCTACTTGAAATCATATGCATAATGTATTTATGCGCTGCGTTTTGTCACTAAAGGCAGTGGAACAGAAAACTTTTAGTTTTACCTTTACAACATTAATTTTATATACCAAAATGAAGCAATTTAATTTCTTTGTTATACCACATCATCCAATTTGCCTTTTGTTAGGCTAGTGAAAAGTGAAATCTAATTTAGAGTTAAATCGAAATTGAATTGGTGTTCACATATTTATTTGACTCTTACAGGTTTTTTTTTTAGGTTTTTTGCTATTCTCTAAATATTTAAGAAGTACGTCATTATGGATCTCATTTTTGAGATTCCAGAAGGGACGATTCTAAAGTGATTGTATAAAGCCTGTCCCTTGTCGCTTTACCTGCAACCCCACGCTACCACCCCACCTCGTCAAACGTGTTTGAGCTCTATGCAAGAGAAACGAAATAGTTTTGTGTAATTTATAAGTATTTATCATGTATTTTTATCTCTTGGATCTACATATAAAATTTTAATTGACTATACATCAGCGAGAAATATTTTATCTTCGTACTGTTCATTGGTTTCTTAAACCAGGAACTGGTTCAAATTAATTTTCTTTATCTTAGCTGCTTGGGGAGCCATATCCTGCGATATTCAGTCACACTAGGTGTGCCACCCTCGTGGGTCAACACTATGTCGACCACATGCTACGAATTGTTGTGTTGCCATTCCTGTCACAGCCTCACCTATCAAGACCAATTTTTCAAAAGAATAATGCTCTGCCCCACTCAGCATGGCTCTCTCATGGCTGCATCCATAATTTGGACACCATTACAATCTTCCGACCTCTCACCGATCAGACACGTTTGGGACACTATGAGCCCATACCGGAATGTCGGCGAAGCGTCCCGCGATTTGGACACTATCTGGCAAGCTATACGTCCGGACAGTATCAGTAAAATGTATGAGTCTATGCCACGCCGGGTAACTGCTTGTAGCCGAGCCAACGATTGTACTACACGTACTGACTTGATTCACTAGTGCAGCTGTTTGATCCCAATAAATGGCCCAACCGACTTGAAATTGCAATCATTTCGTTTCCTATGTATACACAGTATAAGTATACACATTTCACGCCGCCCCGGAGACGCAGTGGTCTAAACGATGGCCTCTGATCATTCCTCCGAGAGGGGTCTGGGTTCGAATACTGGTGAGGTATGGATGTTGTGTTTGTTTTATAACACTGGCTCTCTCCCTTTCGTGGAACCAGTGACCCTAAATTAAGGACGGGCGACTGCTTATAGCCCATTGAGTTGCTCACGGTGGTCGCTAAACCTCCAAAAAAACCAATCATTGCACATATGAATTTTCAGCTCGATTGATTCTCTATGATTGCTTCTTTTCTTTATTGGCAAAGTGTGTATATGATAAATTGGTAAGGAGGTGAGAAAACGGTACGCCATATCTCTCAAGATTTATTACAAGAAATTTCCCCATCATTGAACACGGGAATATGGCTATAATCATTAATGGAGACAATTTAAGCAACCTACAACGACATAGTGATTTTTTATTGGAACCGCCCAGAGCTGCAGAGTATTGTCCAGTAATCTGCAGAAAAGAGTAAAGCAGTGGAATTAAAAAGGAACTTTCGGAAAGCAAAATTTATTTACAATGTTTTTACCAAATGATGATTTAGTGATTGATTTTGAACAAATAAAGGTTAGCGATGCCTACACTTTCCTTGTGTAACAGATGTTCAGCAAGAGCAATGTCTAAGAAGAAATTGAAGGACTTGCAGATATTAGTTGCAAAACATATGGAAGAAACAGTACATTTCAATGAGAAGTCCATAAGTATGTCATAAAAGAAAACTTTTCGATCAATGCCTCCAACTCAGTGCGGTGAACCTCGTTAAGTGCGTGGAAGGATATCGCAACAGATCGACTTGATAAATCCGCGCTCATAACAGCTCTCATAAGTTCTTAACCCATAAATTTGGCTGTAAAATAAATTAAACGCATTGGACTGAAACTAGTAGATAGGAGCTGCGCTGGAATTGCATTTGATCATTTATTTGCAAATCTTCATTATTTTATTTTCAGATTTTGTGTTAGAAAGTGTACCTACGTTTGGGGAAATATTTTACAATTTCCGTATTTCTCACACGGTCAATATTATGTTCAGCAGATCGCTCAGCCGTGAGAAATTAATACAGGTTTGTCATCACTGGTTTGAAAAACCTTTGTAAAAGTGAATTCTTAATATCACTGTAAATCAACTGAAAACTACACATTTTTACTTTAATATAACTTATTTTGCGAATAAATTACTAATACCTTATACATATTTTTCCACAAATGAATATTACATTGAGGAGTTAAAAACGAAAAACAATTAAATTTAAAATTACTACATTGTTAAATTCAAATATTTAATATGCTGGCACGAAAATTTTCAAAGGACATCATCGAACCTAACTTTATAAAGAAAATACATAGGTTCCTAAAAATCTACGTCTTTGTTTAAAAGAGCAAGTTTTGAAGTCCAAGTGTTTTAACAGCCGATCTTATGAAACACATTAAAACAAGTCTGTCCACTGCGCGTAAAAAGGTTTAATAACAGAGAATACGAATTATATGAAATATCATTTTAATATTTACCGACATAAATTAAAAATAAATAAATCCAGATTTATATGTGTTCTGGATGGCTATGCACTTGGTTACCGTGTGCAGGTAATTGTTCGTAAAATGTCTTAATTTATATTTATCAATTCGATTCGTCACAAATATTTTCATAAATGCAAATGTGGATGTTGGTGTGAATGTTATTATCCCAATCTTATCCCTAATTTTGAAAGAGTAAGTTAGAGTATCTCTCTGAAAATTGAAACTTAGCTTCCTTACGATTACATTTCATTTGCTCTGGTAAGAAAAATTAGAGAATGCATTTTGGGAGTGTTTTCCTTGAGGTCGAAAAACGAAATTAAATGGAGTATTGGTTCTGTGGTATACGATACCGATTAAGTGGAGGAATTAATAGCTACTATATCATAATGTGGGAGCATAAATGTCAGAACACATTTTTCAAAGATTGTTGAAAACTAATGTCACTTTGCGAATATGTAATTGTGGTTTGAAACAGTATTTCGTTCTTTTAGCTAAGAATTCGTAAAGAGCTCGGTCTTCCTTTAGAGATTAGTGATAAAAGCAAGTGTTTTTATGATGACGGAACTACTGCACCATCATTTTTTATGACTTAAGTTATTAGATATTACCTTTTCCAGGAAACGGCTTGCACAACATCAGTTCAAATAATTAATCAATACTTCTGCAGCCAGAATTGCAGTAGGAGATATTCATGTTTTCACATGTTGTGTTGCATTTGTGAAAACTCATGGCGAAAATATTCCGAATTATGGAATTGTAGTTTGATTTTAAACCTCAGTTTATTGTAATGTTTATTTAAAAGGAAACTGTATTAAACATTAATTTTTGAGCAACTCTGCTTACATCCATCTCATTTAACAAATAATTTACTGTAGTTACTTCAAAGTTCTGATAGTTCTCCCGATGGTAATATTAAAACGGAAGTTCAATATGTGTTTACTATGTATCCCGGACATTGCAAAGAAGAGTATAGCCAATCAGCCTCATCTAATGCATATATCCTACTAAGAAATGCGCAGCAAATTTTACTGCATTCATATTGTAATCAATATTTTTTCCATTAGCGATGGCTCTTGATATTCAAGAAATCTGTGTTTCATGTCATAGCCAGCCAGAATAAACTCATGCATTGCTGCTCATAATTTATCAGCACGAGCTATTCTTGTCAGCATTGTGACCAGAGTGTTCCCTGTTGACAATTATACTACACTGGCGTGCAAAAATTAAGGACGAGACGGTTTTTCGAATGTAACGTCGTGCAGAAGTGCTCCACATCGACTCAAATCATACCATAAGATCCCCAAGACGTACGAATATGGGACAAGTTAGCAAAACCGTCCAAACAAGGAATCCAAAGGATACAAAGGCGCTTTATTGAAAGGTAGCTTCGAGCACAAATGGACAGAAGACAGAAACGTCCATGTGACAGGTGGCTGCCAAGACAAATCCAGTCTTTAGTAGGGGATATGATCACCCCTGACAACGTTTCAGGATTTACAACGTCTGTCCATGCTGTGGACGAGGCTGTCAAGAAGCTGTTGAGGCATCGCAGCCCATTCCTCTTGTAGCGCAAATCGTAGCTGGGGAATCGTTGCTGGCGACTGGCGACGTGCTGCCAAGCGTCTCCCGAGAAGGTTCCATACGTGTTCAATTGGATTTAGGTCCGTGAACCTTGCTGGCCAGTCCATGAGTTGAATATATTCACTCTCCAACAGCTCTGCGACAGCCACTATACGATAAGGTTTATACGATAAGGTTTAGCGTTGTCGTCCATGAAGAAGAACTCAGGACCGACAGCACCTCTAAACAGACGCACGTGAGGAAGGAGAGCCTCGGTACAATAGCGGACACCAGTGACTGAACCTGCTTGGAAGATGTGGAAGGAAGGTAGCCCCGGTGGCGCAGTGGTTAAAGGCGCTGGCCAAGATCATTCTTCCGTAAGGGATCCGGGCTTGAATCCCGGTCAGGCATGGATGTTGTGTTTGTCTTACGGCACTGGCTCTCTCCCTTCCCTGGAATCAGTGACCCTTAATTAGGGACGGGAGACTGCTTATAGCCCATTGAGTTGCTCACGGTGGTCGTTAAACCTCCAATAAAAAAAAATAAAAAAATAAAAAAAAAAGAAGTTGTGGAAGTCAATACGGTTACGAAGCATGATAGCGCCCCAAACGAGAACTCCGCCACCTCCAAACCGGTCCCTTTCGATGATGTTGTAGGTGTGATTGCGTGTTCCCTGCTTTCTCTAGGTGTGTATACGTCCAGAATCGCTCGTCAGGCTAAATAACCTCTCATCCGTAAAGAAAACTCGAACCCATTGCTGATGTGTCCAGCTCTTGTGTTTCTGGCACCACAGAAACCGCCATCGCAGATGAGCAGGCGTTAATGGCACACATCGTACAGGTCGTCGTGCAAATAAATCACCTTTGTGCAGCCTCTTGGCCACGGTAAAACACGATAACGGACGTCCAGTTGTATGTTACATGTGCCATGTGATTTCTCTCATTGTCTGCCGTCTATCTCTTCTAGCCTGTAGGACAATATACCGGTCGTCCGCCGCCATGGTTGCTCGTGGAAGACCAATGCTAAACTCTCGGACAGCTGTTCCTGTCGTTTGAAATGCTCTCCGAGCTCGTGAAATCATGCTGGGAGCGATCCCGAACTCCTCGGCCACACTAGTCACACTTCGACCTTCTTCCAACTTCCCAATGACGGGACCTCGGGTAAAGTCATCCAGATGTCGTCTACTGGATTGCATGTTGGCCATATCACATGGTGGTAGCAGTTCGACGTCGTTCAAACCGATGTACACCGTGCAATAGCTTTCACCGAATTGCTCAGCGTACACCGTGCAATAGCTTTCACCGAATTGCTCAGCGTACACCGTGCAATAGCTTTCACCGAATTGCTCAGCGTACACCGCTCGTGTGCTTTATACCCTTCCGACACTCCCCCGCCCTCCCCTACGTCATGCTGCATATATGCTCATGCCCTAACGTACCGTACCCTAGTCTATCTCCTGGGTGGTTTATCGGCCCGTTCTGCCTGCTCGTTCCGCTGTTATGCTAAATTCTCCTCTTCGTCCTTAATGTTTGCACACCAGTTAGTTTATTCGGCAGTAGATTCAGAGCATCTATCATATCACAGTCAAAGTGTTTAAACTGGAACATAGCTTGGGTGCTTAACTGAGCAGCAAGCTTTATTCCCGCCTATGATGACACTTCCTTTCAAAATCCTAGCCGAATCTATTAAATCAAATGGTATAAAATCTGTTGTTACTGGAATTTCTTGTAATTAAATATTCTGTATTGTGCTGATGAATATTGTATCACAGTTCTCCAATTGAATTGTCAAGTGTAATATATTGCTGCTTTCAACCCATAATCTCTTAATTCTACTGTTGTGGAGCATAAGGAAAACTAAGAACGCTAACATATGTGCAGTTCAAAAAAAGAAAAAGGCATCATAGCAAAAAAGTAATAATATTTACAAAAAGAGGCCCTTTTGAAGGCTGTTTGAAAAAATTGTCATCGTCACAGAAAGGGTTATTTTTCTCTTAATATTCCCGAACTCTCTAATAATACCTAAGTATACGTTTAGTAACGAAACTACATTTGCTGTATATGTTTTCTTAGATAAATCTCACTAACTTTATTAGAACTTCTTAATCACCCTTTGTTCCGGTTTGTCCCCCAGCTAAATGGGTGTGGTTAAGTCTTGCTAAACCCCCATCACTATCCTTTTAGATTACTCATGGGAATGTTTTATTAAGGTACAAAAGTCGATTCGGAAGAGATTTGTCTTATAGGTCATGGATATGGAGGCTGAGGTCATGCATCAGTTCTGATCATTAGTGAGTAGAAAGGATAGTCCTGTACGAACTTTGGAATAAAGTAATTCCTTTTGTCGATAAACCTAACTTTTTGACAAGGAGTTCAAGAAAACATTTGTTTTTCAGGTCGTAGCCAGAGAGATTGAATGAAGTAAGTTATGGCTTCTGCTTTTAAATGAGCAAAAAGCGTTTGTTCCTTCCGCTTGCAAAATGGTAATATTTTGTGGTGGCTATGGCACAGCATTATTCGGAAGTAGATTTAATAGAAGTTTTTCTTCCGTGCTAGAGTTGGTAAAACTGTATTGAGGTATTGCTACATCTTTTCAATGTGCTGCAAGCGTTTGTCCTCTTATTGGAATAAGAACTGTTGCTAATGGTGATGACACTTTCTTATTCGGAAGTGAATTTCACAGCAATGTGTCTTCCACGAGGTAGTCGGCGAAACTAAACTCTGGCAATGCTACTGCTTTTAAATGACCTGCAAGAGTTGGTCCTGCCTGCCTGACAATAAGAAGTTTCGCTATTGGTGAGGATGCTCGCTCATTTGGAATAGGATTCAACAGCAATTGGACTTCATGTCTCAAAGCCATGAGATTCACCACAGGTATTGCATGTACAGACTTAAATGTAGCAAGCATTGGTCCACCACACCTTGCAATCAAAATGTTCCCTAGCGGTAAAAAGTCTTGTTTATTACAATAGTGATAGAGAAGCTGCAAGGTCAGGCCGTGAGGATCAACCGACGTTAGCCAGAGACACATTCGTGGGGTTTAAAATCTATTCTAATTTCTTTTTTTCTATTAAAGTCGTTCATCTTATTATAATTATGTCCTTAATCTATTCACTACTATACCCTGTTTGGAATTTTTTCCCTAGGGAAATAATACATTTCAAATTAATCAATTGGACTACTTTAGGTGTACCTCATTTCACAATTGCCCTGGACTTCGATTATATTTAAAAACCTGTTGAATTTTAACACTTTTGACTTCTAGCAATGTTTCCCTACATTCCCCGCAATCCAACAGAGATTAGTTCTAAAGCTACTGAAAGTTGCATCGAAACGCAATCTGACTTTTTAAACAAAAACTGTTTGCACGTGAAATAAATGACACTCAGATAATACAAAACATATGAATTTCCTAATTTGCTGTTATCCACAAAGAGAATATTCAGGTGAGCTCATGATAATATAGGGATTTACTAATGATGAATGATTTCGAAATCATGCCTACTGGATGTCTAATCACAATATATGGAAAGGATTAACCATTGGTACATGTTTTTCCCGAATGTACGGGCTGTTAAACTTACGGACTCATCACGACTAATGCTCTCTTAAAACATCAAGACGGGGGAACGACTCTCCAGATTGGCGGTTTATGTACAATCAAACTAGCTATACACAACACTATTTACACAGAAGGCATTATATTTAATATGCGCCTAGCAAACTGCGAAGTCTTCTCTGCCTAGGAATAAAATTTATGGAGTCCACTTACATAGTCCTTCGAAAGCATTATTATTCAGGATAAGTATGAACCACATTTTGTAACGTACCAGGAGATGTGAGGTACCTGCCAGAAGGACGCACACGACATAAAGGCAGATAGGAATCAGAATAAAACGTCCGCGTAGCTCAATTGGTAGAGTGACTTATTCCGGAATGAGGGGATCCGGGTTCGAATCCTGGTGTGGACAGAAGTGTCGGAGAAATTCACTTCGTTATAATGGCGCCCGAACTATCCGGATGACCGGACAGTTCAAATTCTCGCAATGGTGTGATGTTATTTCCACACCGTGAGATAGGAAAAATAAGAGAATCCCTTCTCCAGCACTTAAGGAAAAAAATAAAAAAAAAATAAGGGGAGAGGATGTAACGTACCAGGAGATGTGACGTACCTGCCAGAAAGACGCACACGACATAAAGGCAGATAGGAATCAGAATAAAACGTCCGCGTAGCTCAATTGGTAGAGTGACTTCTTCCGGAATGAGGGGATCCGGGTTCGAATCCTGGCGTGGACAGAAGTGACGGAGAAATTCACTTCGTTATAATGGCGCCCGAACTATCCGGATGACCCGACAGTTCAAATTTTCGCAATGGTGTGATATTATTTCCACACCGCGAGTTAGGAAAAATAAGAGAATCCCTTCTCCAGCACTTAAGGAAAAAAAAATAAGGGGGAGATGATGTGACGTACCTGCCAGAAGGACGCACACGACATAAAGGCAGATAGGAATCAGAATAAAACGTCAGCGTAGCTCAATTGGTAGAGTGACTTATTCCGGAATGAGGGGATCCGGGTTCGAATCCTGGCGTGGACAGAAGTGACCGAGAAATTCACTTCGTTATAATGGCGCCCGAACTATCCGGACGACCCGACAGTTCAAATTTTCGCAATGGTGTGATGTTATTTCCACACCGCGAGTTAGGAAAAATAAGAGAATCCCTTCTCCAGCACTTAAGGAAAAAAAAATAAGGGGGAGATGATGTGACGTACCTGCCAGAAGGACGCACACGACATAAAGGCAGATAGGAATCAGAATGAAACGTCCGCGTAGCTCAATTGGTAGAGCAACTTATTTCGGAATGAGGGGATCTGGGTTCGAATCCTGGCGTGGACAGAAATAACGGAGAAATTTACTTTGTTATAATGGCGCCCGAACTATCCGGATGACCCGACAGTTCAAAATCTCGCAATGGTGTGATGTTATTTCCACACCGCGAGATAGGAAAAATAAAAGAATCCCTTCTCCAGCATTTCGAAAAAAAAATAATAAGGGGGAGATGATGTAACGTACCAGGAGATGTGACGTACCTGCCAGAAGGACGCACACGACATAAAGGCAGATAGGAATCAGAATAAAACGTCCGCGTAGCTCAATTGGTAGAGTGACTTATTCCGAAATGAGGGGATCCGGGTTCGAATCCTGGCGTGGACAGAAATGACGGAGAAATTCACTTCGTTATAATTTCACTGCGCCGGAGACTCACAGCACATAATGGATATCGGTTAACTTCTCAGCAACTTCTATTTCTCGTCAAGCAATTAGCAGCGTTCCATTCTCTGCAGTCGTTGAGATAGGCACAAACACACACATAAGGTTGAAGACAGAGGAACACCAATCCCAAGAGCCGCTGTCGCTCTTCCGGAGTATGCAACTGTATGCACCATTGTTTTAGAATGTTGCAACATCATGAAAGACTACTGGTATAAGCTTGAAACTTACAAGATATGTACAACTGGTTACAACATGCAAATAATTAAATTGTCAGTGAAAATTTGCATGCGGTTTTGGAGAACCGCTTCTTGAACTGTTATGTCTTGGCTATAAAATGTTAGGTCAGAGGTAGGCAACTCGGCGCTTAAAATGGCCAAAAAGTCGTAAAAAGCACATTCCTTTTACTTTTTAGAAAAGCCATAAATGGCGACAATATGAACGGTGCCGTTCACTGCTGACCCCGGCTGACACAGGAAAACTTTTCGAAAGTGTATGATGAACAATCTATACTAATATACAGGGTTACAAGGAAAATCATTGAGCAGGCAAATATCTCACAAACTATGGCAGTTATTGATTTACTTCTTGTGCAGTTGTACAGGAAACCCCTGTGGCGCACACAATAACACCACGAGGGATCCCCTCACTCCTTTTTGGGGGATGAGGGGACTATCGTGTCTTCCTTTGCAGATAGGGCAAAATAGTGAAATACAAACTTGTTCAGCGAGGCAAAAATGGTACATAAATGTTTTCGTCCCTTAACAAAAGACGGAAGGTGACGAGTAATGTGGCCCCAAGAAATTCGCAACATCAGGAAGCAACGACAGAGTATTTAGACAAGAATGTATTACTTAGAACTTTTATAAACTGGTAAGTTCTAAGTAAATGAAAGCACGAAGTAAACGTTTTTCTACAAACTTTATCAACCGTTCCTGTTTTGAAATAAAACGCGGTTCCTTGTCATATTCAATACAAGGCTTTGATGTCCAATACAGTAAAAAATAAAAACAATACACTGAGACAAGGAGAAATAGCAAAAAATGGCAAAACACTCATCCAATAGGAAAACTGTACACACATGTAATTGACTTGCGCACGTTACAAAGCTTTCGACTTCCCGTCACTGGTTCACAAAGTGTTGGCATACCGACCACGCATATCAGTTTTGTATTCCGACGACGGAGCAGAAAGCACATATGAAATCCATTCAAATATGCTTCGGACACAGCAACCCAGATAGTTTTCCGCTATTTTCGCATTTTAAGAGTCCCGTTAAATCTTTTGTTATGGGACCAAAACTTATGTATTATTTTTACCTCGCTGAACAAGTTCGTAATTGATTTTTTTGACCTATCTGCAATGGGGGACGCGATAGCCCCCTCAACCCCTTAAAAGAGGGCGAGGGTTCCTTCGTGGTGTTATTATATGTGCGCCATAGAGGGTTTCCGATACAAATTCGCAAGAAGTAAATCGCTAACTGTCATAGTTCGTGAGATATTGGCCTGATCACGGACTTTCCTTGTAACCCTATATAAAAAGAGAAAGTTTGTTTGTGTGTTTGAGGTAATCTTTAAAACTACTGAACCGATTTGGATAATTCTTTCGCCTTGGGGGAGCTTATTTCTTTCAGCCAGACATAGGCCATTTCGTTTATTTATTGCTATTATTTGTATTATTTTTTATTATTTGTAGCGGTCCTACCGAATCAGATCGCATTCATGTAGTGCCCGATTCCAGTGTATCGTTCCGTGTTGTTTACATACACCCTGAACACACGCAATGTGAAAGAAAATATTAGGTGTGCAACAAAATTCTCGGCCACAAGCACGACACGTTGGCAGCAAATTAGAGAAAATCGAATACGTACCTAATCAGGGAAATGTCCCCGTCGTGTTGGATACATTTCAGCCATCGGTCACGGAGCTACCGAATGCCACTGTGGAAAAATGAGGGCTCTTTCCAGTTGATAAAGTCATCAATACTTGTGTGGACCTCCTCGACAGAAGTGAAGTGCGCATCATTCAGGTGATGTTGCAGTGAGCGAAAAAGACGATAATCCGACTCGGACGAAATCCGGAAAATACGTCGGGTGGGACAAAATCTCCCATCCCAGATTGGTGATCGTGTTGTCGTTTTCGCGGTGTGAGGACGCGCGTTATTCCAAAGCAACAGGACCGACCTTATACATTTGTCGGTGTACGGCCTTTTCGTCTCCAGTGCGTCACTCACACGAATGAGTTGTTGACAATAAAGCTGAGGTACAACCGTTTCATCAGGTTTGTGTAACTCATAAAGTAAGACACCGCGCTGATTCGACCATATGCACAGCAACAATTTCCTGGCATGGATATTCGGTTTGGCAGTTCTGGTGGTAGGCTGACCTAGATAAACCCACGATTATCACCGCTTAGTATTATCGTAGTGGATCCACATCTCATCACAGGTCAAAATCTTACGGATGAAATCCTTCTTTCTGTATCTTTAGAGCAAGGACACAGCAACATCCTAGAGCCTAGACTTGCTCTCAGCTGTGAGTTGGCGGGCACCCAACAGCCCTCCCTGTCAATCCGTTCAAGCTTGTGCAGGCGCTTTGCAATGGCTCGCCGTGTTGTTCCGAGTTCCTGGGCGAGCTCTAACTGTGTGTGACAGGGATCCGCGTCCAACAGTTATCCCAGTTCCTCATTGTGAACTTTCTATGGCTGTCCCGGATGTTCTGCATCACGGAGATCAAAATTTCCTTGCTTAAAACGTTGGAACCACTTTTTACACGTTCTGTAGGACACAGCAGCCTAGCCCAAAGCAGCACAAATCATTTGCTGGGCTTCCGCGGCACTTTTGTTCAGCTGAAACGCGAACAGGAAGCAGTGCCACAAATTTGCTTCTCGAACGACATTGCTTTCACCGTCAACTTTCGTCCCTCCTGTCCCTACAGTTACCTGGAAAGATGTTGCATGGCGCTGCAATCAGCCATTATCGCACGCAGCTATTTGCATTTGCCGACGTTCTATGATCGCTTGCGGTTAGGGGTCGAGAATTACGTTGCACACCTAATAGTTCGGGATAATATACTGATTTTTTTACAAATGAGGAATAATATTGAAACGCTCCATTTACGAACAAAAATGATTGCTCATTTAGGAGGCGGAGATATACACTTTTTTTTACAGTTACTACGCGTCGGTGATAGCAAACTACCTTACCAGAACGGTTTGAGCCCAGTATATAGTAAACTGGGAAGCACTGTAACTCCTATTAAATAATTAGTTGACAAAATGTTTCCTAATGTAGTACATTTGCTCCACAGAAATCACAACTGGATGTGCGAACGACCTATTGTGTCTCCAAAGGAAATGCATTGAAAAAACGATGCTATTTTGCAAAAACCGCCTTGCGAATACAGAATTTACACATCGATGGATACTGTTCGTTAACATTAATATGATTCCGTGCTGAGAAATTCAAGCAGAAATCGTTGGTATCACAGTCATGCAAACTGCAAATTTATTCCAAAAAGGAAAGTATGTTTTCTTGTGAATTTGAAATACATTTTATAGCAGAAAAAGAAATATTCATCGATTTCCAGAGTAAAACATACTAAAGATTCTTAGCAAATCACTGAAATGATCCCCGGAACGTTCAACCCCATTTCCGTTTGAATAGATTTTCATATTATTTAAGGGTTCCGATTTCGCAAACTGTCAAATTCTTACGTAAAAACCGGAATCACATTGTAAATATTTTTTTTCATTTTTCGTCGTACTTCGTATTCGGCAGTTATTTCAACACATCGACAATATTAAATGCTTTTTGAACATTTAGAGCTTGGCGATTGGAACATACTAAAACAATATAAAATGTTAGAATCAGAATCTTTCTCCTGAAACCTCTGTTTAGTCAACAGGAACAGGTACGGGCGTATGCCAAAGGTAAATAATTTTCACTCCAAGCAGCCTTAGAAAAATCTGAGAACCGAAATTATTTAGGAAACAAAGTATAAAGAAGTAAATTTCTCCGTCATTTTTATCGGTGCCAGGATTCGAACCCGGATCCCCTCATTCCGGAATAAGTTGCTCTACCAATTAAGCTACGCGGACGTTTTATTCTGATTCCTATCTGCCTTTATGTCGTGTGCATCCTTCTGGCAGGTACGTCACATCTCCTGGTACGTTACATCATCTCCCCCTTATTTTATTTTTTTTGAAGTGCTGGAGAAGGGATTCTCTTATTTTTCCTACCTCGCGGTGTGGAAATAACAACACACCATTGCGAGAATTTGAACTGTCGTGTCATCCGGATAGTTCGGGCGCCATTACAACGAAGTAAATTTCTCCGTCATTTTTATCCTCGCCAGGATTCGAACCCGGATCCCCTCATTCCGGAATAAGTTGCTCGACCAATTGAGCTACGCGGACGTTTTATTCTGATTCCTATCTTCCTTTATGTCGTGTGCGTCCTTCTGGCAGGTACGTCACATCTCCTGGTACGTTACAAAAGGAAATGCATCTTTCTAGTTATATTTTGCATTTTTTTTTTTTTACATCTAATGAATTATAATGAAGCTTTTTTGACGAAATAACAAAAATCTGAGATTCCAAGTTGTTTTGAGAAAAAAATCATATTTCCAGTATGGGTTTATTTTTGATACATCTAATAAAATTTCGACGAAGCAAACCTGACGAAACAGGAAAAGTTCAGAATCCTACTATAATACCTAAGTATACGATTAGAACCGAAACTATTTTATAGTTTCGGTTCTAATCGTATACTTAGGTATTATTAGAGAGTTCCAAATGGGGGAAGAAAATTGTGAAATTCGCGTGCAATGCAGAGACATAGCATATTGATCAACTTCAAAACTTTTTTTCACTGTTATTGGGAACACTAAAGGACACTTTTTCCGCACTAGGGGTTACTCGGTTTCAATTACAAAAAATTCCTTCCGTTTTTGCTTACGGCCCAATGCGGTCGGAAAAACGCGAACTTGGTGTGCCGCGCGGAAACGTTACATATTGGTCGATTGCAAAAAAAAAAAAAATTTTTTATTCTTGTTGACCCAAATGGCAACTTTTCCGCACTAGACGATATGCAAATTAAAAAAAAAAGTTTTTTTTTCGGCCCACCCTACTGTATATATAGCAGAACCTCGTTTACACATTTCTTACTTATGCATTTTTCTCATTTATATGTGTAATGTCGCCGACCTCAAAATTCTGAATACCCTTAATGTTAAACATTACTGTTTCATATATTCTTTTTTTTACTTATACGTTAATTTTGTTTGGTCGCATGAAAATGTATTAACGATGATCTACTTTATTTGAGTGCATAGAATTTGTGACGTTAAATTGAAAGTTTGCTTAGAAATTTATAGTCGTTTAGGTAATAAGATTTCCGAAATCCTATTCCTCTGATTTTTACTTGTACTGAAAGACTGGACTTGCGCAGAACAACTAATGCAGAACTGCACGTTTTGAGAAAGGGGCGGTTACGTTTAACGGGCAAAGAAATTTCCAACTTTGAAGCAGAAGTAACCTTTGTTACATGGCTTCCCAGCTTTCTCTCATATTATTGGAAAAATTGTTATCTTTATGTTTTATGACAGTAAACTACTCTTAGTGCCTAAGAGGTAAAAAAATCTCTCTAAGATAGCAACCTCACAAAAGGCCAAATAATGGTCATCTTCTATTCCTGCCGGCATCATCTCATTGGTCGACTTCTTGCTGTAATTTTAGGTAATTTTCCCATGACTGCTCTTTGATCGATAGCTGAAAATCTACTATCCAGTAAGATCTCAGCGATCGCTCATTCCAAATGTTCACTATTCTTCCGTTCGTAATTATTTCAGAAGCATCGTCCATCTAGTCAGCAAATCAATGAAAGACTACCATCTGTCTCGAGGAATGTTCTTCTTTTCCACGCGTAACCACTTGTTTGTCTTTGATTCGCTCGGACGTTGCGTCAACTGTTTTGATCTCGAACAATTCGTTTTTAAAATGGATGCTTAGTAAACATCTGTGCCTACAGGTAGTTCTGTTTCTCTTCTCTTCAAGATTCGGTAGGAAGTGCTTAATATCTGTCATTTTGAATGTCATAGGATTGTAACCTTTACCTATTCACCAAATTTTCTCGACCAATAAGGGATCAGCAGGAGTCACCAGTAGTCACTATTGTTGTTATTAGAACAAGAAGTGAAACAATAGACAGTTTCGGGCGTTATGGAATTTGGAATGATAAAAGTTTTTTGGTTCATGGTCGTTAAAGCGTTAAGGACAACATACATACATACATACATACATACATACATACATACATATCACTAAGCTGTCCTCTGAGATTCAGAGGTTAGCTCCAAAAGAAATACAAACTCCCAGATATTTTTACTTACTGTTGTCGTATCAAACTCCTCCGTTTACAGCGATCTTGACATACAATTCGGGCTTCACTGATATCCATTACACGCCGTACACAAGATCTTTTATACTTCATACTCATAATCTTTTTCTCGTGGAAACACTCCTGAATCTGATCCACCCATGTCTTCCTTGGCCTTCCTCTGCCTTTTCTTCCTGCCACTTGGGCTAAAAAGATTTTCTTAGTAAGCATCTCATCATTCATTCTTTCAACATGGCCAAACCCCCGAAGCATATTGGTCTCCACCTTGCTGACAACATTTTGCTTCACATCACAAAACTGCAATACATCTTCATTTCTCACACAATCATATCGTGTCTTTCCGCAAACCCCACGTAAGTAACGCATTTCTCCAGCACACAAAGGACTCCTATGTTTCTTCTGCTGTACACAGGTTTCACTGCCACACGTCAAAGTGGGAATAGTTACACTTTCATACACAGCCATGCGGGACTCTCTAGAGAAATTATCATTCCTGTGAAAACTTCCCAGAGCAGCTGTGACTTTCATTGAAGAATTCACTCGCCTACTAATTTCACCATCCAATTTGTTCTCTCTGTCAAACATGCTTCCTAAATACACAAACTCACTCACCTGATCAATCACAGTGCAGTTAATACTATCATTACATTTAGTGCTACCAGTTCCTCTCTGAAACACCATAACTTTGGTTTTTCCCTTATTTATACTTAGGTTGAATTTCATGCAGACTTCATACATCCAAGATAACATAACACCAAAACTTTGGGTTTTCCCTTATTTATCCTCAGTTTGAATTTCATACAAACTTCGTACATCCAAGAAAACATGCTCTGCAAATCGCTTTTGCTCTTTGCCAACAAGACAGTATCATTAGCATACAGCAATCTGCACATACGGATATCACCCAGACGTAAACCACAATCATCTCTTTTGGCATCACGCATGCACGCATCCAAAAATATATTAAACAGCCATGGTGACATTACACAAGTATGTCTAACACCTGCACCAATAGAAATCCATTTTGATAAAAAACCATTCACTCGTACACAAACTCTATTACCAGCATACATGGCTTTTACACTATTAAGAAGATTCCCAGTTACACCATATTCATTCAATACCTTAAATAAAAGTTTCTTATTTACTCGGTAGTGAGCTTTCTCTAAATCCATGAATGCAGCAAAATCTTTCTTACGAACAGCAAGATACTATTCAATCATCGTGCGTAATGCAAAAATCTACTTAGTGCAGCCTTTACCAGGAATAAAACCACTCTGAACATCCCACACTTTCTCTCATGTAAGACCCCGTACTTTTTCAATAATAACCTTAGCAAGCACTTTCCCTGGGACACTTATTGGGCTAATACCATGATAGTTCTTGCATTCAGTCTGATCACCTTTTCCCTTATACAAGGCAACAACAATAGCACCCTTCCAATCCCGAGGGACCATTCCTAACTCCCAGCACAACTGGCAAATTTCAGTTAACCAGTCAATTACAGAGCCACCACCATATTTCAACATATCGGCAGTTTTGCCATCAACACCCGGAACCTTACCATTCTGATGATATTTAGAGCTTCAAACAATTCTTCTCTTGAGATCCCTCCTGTGCTTCCATACCTCACTGTGACATCATCTGCGTCTGTCTCAGAATCATCTGTGCTTTCCTGATCTAAAAATCATGGAATTATTCACCCCATCTTTCACTTAGCTCATTGGGCTCCCATATCATTTCCCCGATCTTATTCTTCACACAACATACAACATTGTTTCCCCTTTTTTTCCTGAGTCTCATGTACTTCCAGAAAGACTTCCTATCTTTCCGAAAGGCAAATTTATGCCTTTCAACATTCTATTTCCTATCGCTTGCCTTACGGTGGCGAACCAGCTTAGCAGCTTTACGCTTCTTGCAGCGATATTCATCCACAGCAACTCTACTTTGCAACATCCCTTAATAGGCTACCTACTTTATCTGTACTGCCTCTTCGATCTCACTATTTCACCAAGCATCCCATCTATTGTTACCCACTATTGTAGGGCCACAGACCTCTTTAGCAGCAGTGACAACACAGTTTCCTAAAACATTCCCACTACTTTTCTACATTCCACTCGTAAGTCTTCAGCTCCATCAGTCGTTCTCTGAGTAAGTCAGAATAACGCTGATGGTCTTCAAGGAGTCTTTCAACCTTTGCCCTTTCTATGTTGGGCCTCTTTTTATTCCTTTTCCGCCTACCAACACTAATTTTAACTCGTAACACTACAAAGTAATGATCAGAACCAACATCCGCACCTCCCGTCACACGGGTATCAACAACTAAGTGTTTCAGACGCTGATCGTAGACAACAAAATCTATGACAATCTTTTGACCAAGAGTGCGATTTTCCCAAGTATATGTGTGGATATACTTGTGGTTGAAAAAAGTATTAGATACACATAAACCATTCTCTATGCAGAGTTCAATTAATTTTCACCATTATCATTCACACAAGCATCATTAAACGTACCCAGAACATTGTCAGAAATTGCGTTTTGCACACTTACACAACCATTGAAATCCTCTGCTATTGCAACTTTTTCTTTAACACCAAACTGGCTCGATGCAGCTTTTAGCACATTACAGAAATATTCCGTCTTATCAGATAATTCCGAGTCACAAGGAGCATACACTACAAAAATTACAATACTCTGAAGTTTCACTTTCAAAGGAATCCAGAGAATGGTCTCACTTATGCAACTATAGGGAATCAAGTTCTTCTTCATGATTTCACTTAAAATCACACACACACCAGTATATCCTTTCATATTATCCAATACTCTAGACCACACACTCACCGTGCCATTCACTTCTTCTACCCCGATTTCCTTCTTTTTAATTCCACTTACACACAGCACATCTAATCTATACTTATTCATTTCCTCAATCACCTCATTCATCTTGCCATTTGTACCTCTAGTATTCCATACACCAATTTTACATTCACTCAGCCGAAATCTGTTTCTCATATGCCAATTTTAAAGCCCAGGTCGATTCCGTGGTGGGCCATCCCTCACATGTGTCGTAGGTACACCATATGCAACACTTGATTCCGGATATTGATTAATTTTTGTCTTTTTAATAAGGTAAGCACATTAGTGTGGGGGATTAGCCGCCAGCTGACGGTTCCAGTATGTCATTCAACTTAAGTATTCTGGAACAAAACCCAGTGAGTTGGGGCCAATGTCCCACAGAACTAGCTGGCACCTCATCAAGATTCACAGAGGCCCTAGTTTTTGTTGTGTGTGCAATCGTTACACGGAGTGCCCTGAGGAGGGACACCTATCGCTCACTACGACCGCCCGTTAAAGCAACTGGTGGTAAAACAGTTGGAGCTGAATATTCAAGAGAAAAGAAACACTTCACAATAGAGCTTTCGGAAACTCTACGAGTCGTATGATAGGCAATCAACATGATCCAACAAAAGTTGAGAGTAAAAGGTATTGGATTATCGCAGGTGAATAGCAAGTCTTTGTAAAACTGCTTCTTTTTGTGGAATATAGAACCGCAACAAACAGAAAAGTACACAGAGGGTAATTCACGCAGGAAGGAACGGTCGGGAGCTCAATAAAAGGTAGTTTTTAACATACCCCAATGAGCGAAACTAGAACGGGAGTAACAGTGGTTTTGAAGCCACAACATTGCCAAAGCCTATTCCACGACACAATTCACTTTGCCTTGCATCATAAACGATTTTTCAGAAGAAAAGGTATCCGTATGCAATTCCTCAATTTAGCGAAATAGACAAAATCCTACCATGAGCTCCAGGGTAAAGATCTTAATTCCAGATCAGTTGGAGTGCGATGATCTGGCGATAATATTATATAGTTCATAATCAGGCATGCAGAGTCACTACTATCCAAACTTCATGGAAGCGATTACAAGGTCGAATCCGTCGTTATTAAAAAAATTTAGTACCACTGAATTTATCCAGAATTATTTGTTCCACAAAGTCAAATCTAAAATCGCACGTACAAATACGCTTCTGTGCAATCGATATGCTCGGGATTCGACATGCGTGGGTTCAAAATGCAGTTATTTTGAGCCACACTTTTCTTGAATCTATGACGAATATACTAAATTTATACTAAATTTCTACAAAATGTTTAGTGGAAATTTAGTATAATATGACACACACATATACTTATTTCCTATGAAAAGACCTGTTTAATTATTTTAAGGCCGGTATCTTGAACACACACACACACACACATACAAACACACACAGGATTTCTATTATATCTGCAATTTTGAACTTTTTATAAGTTGTTTAGGTTTTCCTGAGGGAGCTTAAAATTGATGGAGGGAAAACGCGATGCTTGTGTCGGAATATTTATTAGTTTATCAGCGGCAAGTTCTCAGATGTTACAGGTCCGAATATTTAGGGTTATTTCTTTTGAAAAAGATACAGTTATGCACTTTGTTTTTCCAGGATATACAATCTCATATTTCTTTATTTCTTATAAAACTGAATATGATGCACTGTTATATTCTCTGACATTATTTAAGATTCATAGGCTTGTATCCCGTTATTTCTCTAATTTTACTCTGCAAAACTTATTGAATTTACAGTTTATGAAGCATTCAGTTCTATATTAGAAACATAACAAATATATATTTTTGCTGACGTGTTCCAAAACCACATCTAGTGGTTAAAAACTTAAAATGAAAATCATCAGAGTAGGTTCGAAAATGGAAGTTTGCAAATCGGGCTTCGTTCATTTCGAAAATAATTTTTTCAGACGCTGTGCTTAAGTTTCAAGAAACGGATAAGAACATACATTATTTTAAGTAGTTTGGGCGGAGGTGGTGAAAGGGCTGACAGTTGTTCGGTTTCCGTTGCGAACATGATTAGCAGTAAACGGTTGGATTAATCACAAAAAGTGGGGAACTAATGAAACAAACAAATCAAGCTTCTGCTGTAGGGTGTGAGCTACCGTAACTGCTGACACATCAACTGGTTCCATATTTTGTCTTGCTGGGCTTCGGGCTCGCAGCTTACCGAATTTGTCTGTCATTAGGCTTTGCAGTTTTTTCTTTCCATCGTATAGGGGACACTGTAGGTTTTCCTAATTTTCCTTGATTATATCAATTATTCACTTTTGGTGATTTAACTGAATTTATCTTCTCATCTTCCCTAGGTAATGTGATAATACAAATGAAGACTTTCAGCTTATTGAAAATATTTGTATGTTGACTACAACCTAAATGTTTAATTTGACGTTCGTAATATTTACTATTAGGTTCATCTCCCTAAGTGTGTTTCATTGTATTTTACATGAGTATTCAGTTCTCGTCCTGCCTTTGTGCAACTTCTTTATTTTTTTGAGTTAAATATTTCTCTACATGTGAATCAATTCCCTAATTGGGAAATTCAACTAGTTTTCTTTGTAAACACTTTTACCAGAGGTGCCTTCTGCACCCAAGAATTCGTTGGGCAAAGTAAGTAAATCACAGACTACAGACTATTGTTTAATATTGTACAGACATACAAACACCTAATGAACTCTTAATTGCAGAATTATTTGCTTTGTCAAGCACTTTAAAACATGCAAACAGTTTTAAATGTAATGTCAAATTTTAATAAAAATTTTTATAAAACATATACTGCAAACATCCAGTAGTGGGAGAAACATTTTGATTTCAAAGCATGATCTTTGAAAGCAACGCAATATCAATAACTAATGGAAATGTCTTCTTAATAAAAATAATACAAATATATATTTCCGGGCAGTAATTTATTTCTTTTTTCACCAAGGAAATGCTGCTGGTTGATTTCGATGCTTTTACTTGAGCAATATCCTCTTTTCCTCTGCAAAACATCTATTATTTACACTTCGCCGCATTATGAAACTGAACTTTCGGTATCACAGGATTTTTAATATTATTTATACACACTTTGTCTATAACTTTTGAAAGTACGTATTCGTAGCATTACAATACAACGAAAACTTCTTGCTATCAGTTATTCTTCATCAAATACTTTCAATTAGCATACACTTGAGGAATACCCCAACAGGCAAAACCTGGGGTGAAGTTTTTTTAAAAATGCCCTGCGTTTTACTTTGATGTTCATTAAGTGCGGTTTACTTGTGTTTCTAAAATTTACTAATGTTTCCGGAGTTATAGATGATAATTAGGGATACGTAAATTTCGCACAAAAAAATCAAAATTTCGCCCAAAAAAATCAAAATTTCGCAAAAAAAAATATTGTAAAATCAAAAATTTCGCATTTATTCGCAAAAACTGAAGATAAAAAGAAATGTTTTACAATGTTTGCAGTTTTTCAAAGTTTACTTACTGGTAGGCTAAGTACCAAAATACTTAGTTAAAAGCTAACAACATTGTAGTAGTCTATATTCTCTTCCTTTAGCCTTTGCCTTCTGTCAGTAATAACGATGTCGTACATACTGAAATATCTCTCAGCATCCACACTGTTAACATAACTATTAAGGCTTTGAATAGAAGACTTTGCATAGTTTAGGTAGCTGCACTTTGTTGCTTTTAAAATATGTATGATATCAACAGGAGTCTCTTGTTTGACCACTGTAAGTAGCTGGCTGTGAAAATGACTTTATCCATCGATGAGCTCATTCCGTGGTATGTCTTTAAAAAATGGTATTTCAGAAAAGCTTCCGAATAATAAATTTGTGTTTAAAGATGATGTGGGTGTGGCCGCGGCAACATATGGACAAAATAGTCTGACAATATGTTGGTAGGCTTCGTTTGTTGAGTTGGATGTATCGTGGAGAATTCATTTGCCCTTTTAAATGGACATTACAAAATTTGCACATCACGACATTTGTGTCGCTTAAATAAAATCCCTCGTGGTCAAACTCTTTCACTCTATCAATTAATTCCTTCTTAGGGCGGCCAAAATGTATATACGTCTATCAAACGGATCGCGAGTGTTGTAGTTTGTAGTCTACTAGCGAAAGGCAAAAACAAACATGTGTTCATTCGTATTCTATCAAGGCCAGACAGCCAGTGCGACTCAGCGGCGCTGGCTGACTGGCCGAGAGGGAAAGAGGCGTGGTCTTGGCTTTCCCGGGTAACCAACGCTGATTAGGACATGCACGGCGCAAGTGCTGCGCCAAATTGCGTCATAGGTTTGCTTTAAAAATGTTAATTATCGAGATGTCGCGGAAAAGAAATTAAAATCAAATGTTCGTATTTTTTCGCTTATATTAGCAAATTTCGCATTTATTCTCATCTATTTCGTAAATACGAAAATTAGGTATCCCTAATGATGATTCACTTACTTACACGATTGGCAAATTATTGACATTTTTCTGAATTTGTAATATGTCTGAGTACCACTGCATGTCCCATTTTGCAAGAGTCACAGCAACTTCGGACTCTATTAAAGAAATCAAGATTTTATTGTCCAGAAAGAGGGCATGGCAATGTAGCAGGTAGTATTTCGCTGACACTTGTCTTCAGTTATATCACAAGGAAAAAAGGAGCGTTGAAGGTCTTCTGGCTCGTTTGTCCATCAACGTGATGGAGTACAACTACATACTTCAGTACGTCAGATCTTGCTTTTCAAACTGACGCGATAGTCGCATCACTGTGCTCACATTTAACACAGCAGTAGTCGGGTCGTCGCTAAAGAACGTACGATTTTCTGTAGTCCAACACATCTGCTTTGCTCCAACACTGTCGGCTGTACGTGCCCATCTTCTGTGATGTGGTGGTGCATACTTGATTACTATCACATTCTTAGTAAAACGATTCGCTAGAACCGACTATGGCAACTTCGACACAAACTTCATTTGTGAGAGAAATGTTGTTTGCTTTTTAAAGACTTATTTAAATGCATGAAATACTTACAAGATTACTACAAACGTAAGAGGCTCGCTCAAGAATATTTGATTTCTATTACTATATACTGTGTGTTATATGGAAATTATATTACTAAAAATCGAATGACGTGCCTTTCAGAATATAGACACTGGTTTCCCAAAACCTATTCAGACGTGGAAAACATTAAAAGTATTGTTGATTTAAACATATATTCATAATCCTTTGCTTTTGCAATATTAACTCCTTTCTTGTCTTACAATTTGTTCGGTTCATGAAACTTTTTTTTTAATATCCCACGAAACAAATATAAAGAAAGATCTCACTCTCCACAAATTGTATATAGATAATTTCTTTCTTCACACTTCTGAAATATTATCATTGTGCCAGATCGCATTCAATCTTCTGAAACTAATCAGCATCGTAGTTAAATGAAATATATCAGTGTACCTTAATGCGAAAGAGATAACCAAAAATTATCAGTGTAAACTAATTTAGCATACATTCTGCATTCACAGTCCAAATATAGCAAGCATGGAATATTAAATAGTGAACATCTATACAATACTCGAGAGAGAACTAATTTTTTTTTTGCTTCTATGTTCCTAACGTATACAAAATCGCTTCTTCGTTAAGATATATTATTAAGTTTATCTTTCCTTTTCGTATTCCGTAGTGTTCTTTCAGTGCCCAGATGTTACGATATTCAGCCTTATTTTGATACTTCACGTTTGAAAAGTGCCTCTTAGTAATTTAGTATTTTGTCAGACGTCCATGATTTGTCAGACGTCCAAAAACTAATATGTGTGAAATACGTAAATGAGGGCCGGGGGACTGCAGAAACATGTAAAAATGTTCTCCAAAGCCTTTAGAGAGGTTACGAGGCATGGTATTTTCGTCATAATGCCGAAACGAAGCGTCACAATGCTCAGAGGCAGTCGCCACAGTCACATAAAGAAAAGAAGGTCAGGTTACAACAGTTCAAAATCAAGACAATGCTTATTTATTTTTGCCACATCAATGTAATTCTGCATCACAAGCCCATTCCTGAAAGTACAGATGTCAGTGGCAATGTTTACTCATCCACTTTGGAATGATTGTGGAAAAGGATTGTTCATGTCAAGCGTGTGTACAAAACCGGCAATGGTTCGTTCTTTACGATAACGCACCGACACACAGATAAGTCATTACACAGTAATTTCTGTCACGAAAACAACTGTGTGTACTCAACAATCTCCCATATTCTCTAAAAAATATTAATTAGCGACTTGAAATCCTAGTGCAATCGCGAATGGCAGACTATTCTACGCAATCCTTATCCACCAGGCAACTCAAAGGATATTACTCCTAGAGTGTAGTTGTGCATGCGCAGTTTTCTTCATAGGTTCGCTCACAGTGAACATTCATGAGGCTGACCTCTGGATTTGTTTTATAATTTTGTATTGAAGGTTTAAATATTGCATTCTTATAATCTGCAAATATCTGCTGTTAAAATAACAAGCGTTTATTCACGCTTGCTTAGGGAAAGGATTTCTTTTTTTTTTTTCTGCTTCGCATGAGTACAAGAAATAATTGTGATGCGATGGCACATTAATTCTACTAGCCTTTGGTAAAAAACAGAAGAATACATGTCACCGAAATGTTTGCGTTTCGTAATGAATAAAAGTCAATCAATTTGGTCACCAGGGATGCATATTATTCATGTAGAATTAAAAATAAAAATATTATTTTTGAAACATTTCTTTTTCTTTTTCTTGTTTTTTTTTAGTTGGAATAAATCTTCATTTTGCTTAGCCGTAATTCCACTGAAAAGGATAACATGATTGCATACAAGAAAACTGCTTGTTTTCTAAAACTGTTTAAGCTTCTGGAAATCTAGAGAGTTTTTGCATTGAAAATGAGCGAGAAAGTGTTTAAGGATATTAGTCTCAAACCTGCGTTCCCGCGGAACATAAACTGACACGCAGAAGGAGGGAACATTGTTTAATCGTTAAATGACAATATGACATTTCGGTTACACCCAAAAACAATAACAAGTATAACAGAAAGCAGAGAGAATGAGTCCTAAACCAGTGTATTTCTGAATAAAATCTTTTGGTAATGGAAATACACATGTGTAGGAACAATTTGCTTCTGACAAAAGCTATTCAAAATCTTATTTACCATTTAAAATTCGGTAACTTATTCTTAATTTGCGATTCTGGAGAAAAAAAAAATTCAGTTCAGTAATATGAGGTACACAATGGTGTTATTACATTAACGCTTTTGTCCGATTTAGGAGATAATGCACTGAAAATTAGATATTTGAAATGAAACATTTGGTAATCAGAGTCGATGAACGACAAAGCACTTATGCTGGGTATGTGCGTAATATCTTGCAAAACGCTCGGGCCTCATGCTAATGACTTCTGCAACAGTTTGGCATCGATTATCAAGTCACCCTCCTCCCCTTAGCTGTCGACGAAAAAGATATACTGACCGAAGGATTACATGGGTATTTAAAAAAAACAATGCTCATCCGTTTGCCGTTTTATTTGAAAATATATTCTTCCAATCAACTCCTGAATAAAGCCAAGGAACTCAATGAACAAGGTTGAAAATGAACTATACATAATGCAATGGAATAAACACGTTCGTCAAAATTGCTAAGAAAAGCATCGCGGATGAATTGGCGAAAAACAGAAGAGAGCTTTTCCAGCACAATTCCTGGAAATTAAAATTTGACTAATCGATAAAAAAAGTCTAACCTGTAGCTTCTTCATTCATCACAACGAAGTATAATTTGCATAGTTTACACTGAAAATAGGTGCCGAGCGCAAAATTATGTGGATTTTGTATTTTTCACAGTTGCTAAAACTCTGAAAAGGAACAATTCGTTCAGAGGCAAATATTATTTATTTGGACAAAGACCCATGGATCTCTCTGTCAATGATGGTTTATGTAATTTGAACTATATTTTATACTGTGTAATTAACTATGTTATTTACTGCTGTAAAATTTCTTTAAAATTAAATGTTGCAACCACAAAACATGTTAGATTACATCTAAAACATAGTCGCTTTGGTAGCGAAATTAAAATCGCTTCCTAGAGAGCATAGCTAGAATTACTTAAAAAGCCCAAGAATAAAAATGGTGTTTTAATCTCCATCACTTTTCAGAAAATGAAGTGAAAGCAATTTCTGCATGCGTTCTTCGTATATGCATTATACTACATTAAATATAGTGGAGATAAATTGATTCAAATGTTGAACTCCAGTACCATTCTTACAGTGGTTCCGTGAGAAGAAAGGAAGTTTTCGAAAAAATGTTATGGCTCACAATGTGATCATTTTGTGTTCCATAACTTTACGAAAAACCTGACTTGCCAAGCTTCCGGAGGACATAATGCTGTCGTCAGAAGCGCCGGAAAGATGCATTGATTAAACACTTTTAAAACATAATAGCTTGTTGCTTTTAAAAATTCTACGGTTTCTTTGAAAAGAATAAGTAAGTCTTGTTCGCCGAATACATTCTCCATCAATGTGACACTCGCTTGATATCTGCTGCTCAAAGCAAATGTAAGTATCGGTTATCTCCAGCTTTTCCTGATCAATCAATACATCTTTCTTTCTTGTAGAAGCATTGTACATCGGTTTTGACTTCTCATTGCTTATTTTTAATGCCACATCTTTTTTTTTTTTTCAATTTCCTGTAGCTAAGGACCACAAGTGGCACTTGCTTGGAGTTCCGCAATTCACTGCTATGCTGCAGTGCCATCAATGGCTGCTAACTGAGTTAAATTTGCATTTGCAACACCCTCTGTTGTATAAATTAGGAAAAAGCAACAAAATATTACGTGATATATAACTTCAACTGAGGTTACTGTAAATTCCACACACCCGTCCTCCGAACGTAAGCAGTACGCATTTCCCAGGAAAGGGTTTCAATTTGGTTGTCTCGGGAGTCCTTGAATGCAAAAAGTGATAAAGTTATTTTCTGTTCGGTAAGGTGATGAATATAAGACGATCTTGATAACTATTTCAGTGGCAGCTAAAAAAAGTACACATAATTTATGGTCACTGAAAAACTGACTGTAGTAGGAACGAGCTGAGAGTTACTAAAGGAGAAATATGTTTTTCTCTCTGCTGTATTTGAGGAAAATGAAAAGATCAAAAAAAAAATTTACCCAGATACTTTAAGAAGCAGGCTCATAACGCGTTTTGGGAAAAAGACACTAAGCCGGATATGTTAAAAGTGGATTAATTTCCGGTTGTGGTAAACGGCTCGGATTATTCAAACAACTGCACTTCTTATTATTTTTGTGTTAAAATATTTATAAAACACTTATCTATGGCCCAGGCAAACAGAGAATCTCCTTGGGAAGACAAAAAGGTATTTGGTGTTAAGCATTTTATGAAAACAAAATAATTTTTCCAACACCGAAATTGGATTCCCATATAACATTCCTTTTCATAAAATTCTCTTTAATTAGGTACAGTAAAATCCGCCTTTATAAAAAATTCCGTTTGCCTTCTATTATTTGAAAAAGAAATCATGCAAATAAGTTAAATGGTATAATTGTGCTTGATAATCCCTTGAACACAAAGTAGCGATAATCGTTTCAACACAAATCAGCGATAATCGTTTGAACACAAGCACACAAAGTATCCCATAACCTCTTGCCATGTCTGAACCCAATAGCTGTGGCGAGAACACCTTGCCTGCTGACAGTAGGCGGAAGCAATGCTCCCCTTCTAAACTAGCAGGAGAGCAAAGATAAGACAGGGAGTAGTGTGAGTATGATTGAAGAAATTCAGAAATACGAAACAGAAATACATATATTTGCAATGCTGGGTAACACCTCAAATATATCAATAATGTTCGAAAGACCTGTGATAAAACCCCTAAGTGCACGTAAGAACATACTCGAAAATGGAAATGAAAGCACGCTGCAGCTACTTCCGTTCCTCGAGTGACAGATCACAAATTAATAGATTAAGCCCTTGAACAAAATAAAAACTTTAGGTTGGAAGGCAATACGTCGGCATCTATCTGGTGAAATGCAGTTAGCCGCCCCGGTGGCGCAGTGGTCTAAGGCGCTGGCCTCTGATCATTCGTCCGTAAGGGGTCCGGGTTCGAATCCCGGTCAGGCATGGATGTTGTGTTTGTCTTACGGCACTGGCTCTCTCCCTTCCCTGGAACCAGTGACCCTAAATTAAGGACGGGCGACTGCTTATAGCCCATTGAGTTGCTCACGGTGGTCGTTAAACCTCCAATAAAAAAAAATGCAGTTAATGGAGGCACAGGATTATGGCGTCTGCTCCCGTATCCTAATGTAAAGAGCGCGCGCAGGTAGGTTCACTCGGTGGCGTTGCTTGGGCGTACATTTAATCTGCATCTGATTTGCGCTACCGCTTCCCAAGGTGTCGGTCTGTGCGAACCGGGACAATCAACGTTAAAACGAGAGCAGTGTGGTCGGCCACTGCTCTTTCTGGGCTGGTACTCTTGTATATATTGTGCTGGTGGTACAGCCTTAATAATATTTCTCTCTGGAACCCTAGTGTCTTACATTTTGGGCGATAGAATGACCCGTCTGTCTTGACCCGATAATGTGTCCGAAATCAGATTCGCTCAGATCACCACATTGTCTCATGGCCGTCAATTGCGGCACTCTTTTATAAAGCCCTGCTGGCTGTCTATTTATTGCCTGCGTTGGGTTTTAGTTTGTTTAACTCTGGAAGGGGGTTACTCATGTCAACTGCCTATCACTGATATTTGTAATATTTAGTTTACTGGATATATTTATAAACTCGAAAGCTATACAAAACAAAATATCTAGTAACAAAGGATGACAAGCGTTCAAAAATCTCAGAATTTTTAAGTATTTACAAATAGGTGAACGGATTTAAACAATGTTTAGTTCTGGTTCACTAAGCAATATAACTGCCACACGTAATTAAAATCAAGTAAGTTATCGTTAGATTGTGCTGAAAATACCCCACTATTTTTTTTCGAAATTAATTTAGTGTTAGTGCGTCAAAGTTGGTTAAATTATCACAAAGAACAGACAAAACATTTGAAGCATCTACGTTAATATCTGTCAGTGCCATCTGGCTTTCAAAAATCGGAAAGCACAAAAACTGTGTCCTGAAACCTGATTAAGAAAAACAAAGCAACAATTAAAATTAAATTAGTACTAGCGTAGAGAAGTTGGCTAATGTATCTCATACTACAAACAAAAAATTTCAATGATCTACATTAACATCTAGCAGGGAAACTCTGGCATTTTGAAATAAAAAATTATCCTGTTTGAAACCTTAAAAAAGAGAAAATAAATTAATACAAATTGAATTATTTCAAGTGTAAAAATGTTTACAAAAATGTCGCTCATACTAATCAGAGAACATGTCAGCAATCTACATCAATATGTAAGCAAGACCCTCTTGCCTTGATGAAAGCCAGGGATATTATAAACCTGTATTTAAAACTGATGATTCTTTTTTTGACAATTTGAACTTAGCAACTTATGTAGGAAAAAAAAAAGGTCTATTTAGCTTAATATCTAGTATAGACCATCTCACCCTAAAAACATTCAACTCTTAAAACTAAAGTGGTTATCATTGCCAGAAACAGCACCCTTAATTATCTTTTTTGTTCTGAAATAAAAACTATTATAAGTTTTTTGGGTTGAAAATACTAATATCTATCCCGCGAGCAATTCTGGAAATGATTAAAGATAATATAAGTGCTGCGTTTAAAAGAGAATAAAATTGAATCAGAACTATATCTAATTTAAGTATTGTGAACACATTTCAATAATAGAATGTTTACAATAATATCATTTTAACACAGCATTGCAAAAAAACAAGTTAGTAAAATCGTGCAAGGCATTGACTGTGATACGTTTTCCAACATACCAGAAATCAATACTCAAGTTATTACTCAAGTTATGAGGATAATGGCTGTGGAATAAATCTTGCTTCTATGACCTGACGTTTGACTCCATTTCGATGATATTCAACAGAACCGGTTGAGTATACTTCCGGAACAACATGATAAAGTTTTGCCTCAATCGAAGCATTTTTACATAGGTTATAACGCATAAGGGCGATGGAATGAATCCTGATCCTATGTCCTGAAATTTGACCCCATTTTGCCCATTTTCAATAGGGTTCGTCCCCAGGATGTCCCCTACCACATGATAAAAGTTCATCGAAATCGAACCATATTTACGCAAGTTATGACGCATAAAGGCAATGGAAAATATCCCGCTCCTAAGTTTTGACCTTTGACCCCACTTCACCCATTTTGAATAGGCTTCGTCCCCAGGTGGTCCCGTACCACATACTAAAATTGTTTTGAAATCGAACCATATTTACGCAAGTTATGGCGCATAAGGCCAATGGAATGGATCCCGCTTCTATGTCCTGACCTTTGACGCCATTTCGTCCATTTTCAATAGGGTTCGTCCCCAGGTGGTCCCCTACCACATACTAAACTTTCATCGAAATCGAACCAGATTTACGCGAGTTATCGTGCGGAAAGACAGACAAAGCTGGAGCATATACGCTTATTTTACCTACGGTTGGAAAGCGTAAACAATTCAGTAATTGAAAGCAAATACATTTTTACACAAGTTAATAAAATCATGCAATGCATTGATTATGATACGCTTTCGAACATACTAGAAATGATTACGCAAGTTATGAAGAAAATGGTTGTGGAATAAATATCACTCCTGTGCCCTGACCTTTCATCCTATTTCGATTATATTCAACTGAACTGGTTCAGTATCCCTCCGAAATAACATGATAAAGTTTTGTCGCAATAGAGGCATTTTTACGTAAGTTATGATGCATAAGAGCTATGGAATAGATCCCGCTTCTGAGTCCTAAACTTTGATCCATTTCGCCCATTTTCAATAGGATTCGTCCCCAGGCAGGTCCGTACAACATACTAACATTTCATCCAAATCGAAACATTTTTACGTAAGTTATGACGCATAATGACGATGGAAGTGAATCCGCTCCTATGTTCTGACCTTTGACCCCCATTTCGCCAATTTCAATAGGGGTTGTGCCAGGTGATGGCCTACCGCGTACTAAAATTTAATCGAAATCAAACTTTTTTACGTTAGGTATGACGCATAAGAGCAGTGGAATGGATCCCGCTCCTATGTCCTGACCTTTGACTCCATTTCGTTCACTTTCAATAGGGTTTCTTCACAGGTGTTCCCCTACCATATACTAAAATCTCATTGAAATCGAACGATTTTTACGCGAGTTATCGTGCGGACGAACATACACACACAACGCGTGACTTAATGAGGCAGATGGGAATCGCGCCCATTTACTCACAAGACTGTGACGTCATAAAACTTTATTTGGGTCCACACACAACGCGTGACGTTATGAGACAGATGGCGTTACCGCGTTCCAACATCTAATCGGACGACGCCATGACATTACACTAAAAACGTGATCATTCAGGGTGGTTATTAACCCACTAAACAAATTTTCCTAAAGTCGAGATCAAGCTAAATTGATTTCTAGTACCAGAAAACGGTAGGTTAACGACTTGTATCAAAATCCTTAGACCCGTTTTCAAAATAAAATTTACATACATACAAGAATTGCTCCTTTAAGGTGAACGTCAAATAATTTTGCTTCCAGTAGTTCGAATGGAAACATTTATGTATACATTTTCTTCCCAATTAATGCGTTCCCAAGGGTGAAAATTTGAACATCGATTAAAATATCTTCATTTATAACTTGCAATACTTAATATTTTCTAAAATATAACCATAATTATGCAATGCAACATTTGTTTGTCTACTGACGTCATGAAAATACAGGTCGCGACATCTTGTTTCTGGACAAGTAATGCGTTCACAAGGATGAAATTTTGAACATCGATTAAAATAGCTTCATTTTATAACTTTGAATACCTAATATTTTCTAAAACATAACCATAATTATGCAATCCAACATTTGTTTGTCTACTGACGTCATCAAAGTACAGGTCGCGCCATCCTTTTTCTGGTTTCTACAGCCCCAAAGGTAAAGTTATTGAATTTTAGTATAATTATGGTTATGTTTTAGAAAATATTAAGTATTCCAAGTGATAATAAGAAGTTATTTTAATCGTTGTTAAAATTTTCATCCTTGGGGACACATTAATTTTGAAGGAAATGTCTACAAAAGTTTTTCCATTGGAAGTATAGGAAGCAAAATTACTTGACGTCCACCTTAATAATATGGGATAAGGGCGATGGAATGGATCGCAACCCTATGTCCTAACCTATGACCCCATTTCGTCCATTTTCAATAGGGTTCTTCCTCAAGTGGTCCCCTACCACATACTGAAATTTCATCGACATCAAACCATTTTTACGCTCGTTATGACGCATAAAGGCAATGGAATGCATCTCGCTCTTATGTCCTGACCTTTGACCCCAATTCACCCATTTTGAATAGGGTTCGTCTCCAGCAGTCCCTTACCACATAGTCGAGTTTCATTGAAATCGAACCATATTCACGCAAGTTAGGACGTAGAAGTGCAATGGAATGGATCCCGCTCCTACGTCGTGACCTTTGACCCCATTCGTCCCATTTTCAATAGGGTTTGTACCCGGGTGGTCCCCTACCACATACTAAAATTTCATCGAGATTGAACCATGTTTACGCCAGTTATCGTGCGGACAGACGGACGGACGGACAAAGCTGGAGCATATACGCTTCTTCAAACTACGGTTGGAAAGCGTACAAAAAGCATATTTGAATGAATTCGAACAAGAATATGGTGTACAATTATTATGGCACAGCGGATGAATGGCATACAATACAAGAAATAATTTTACTTAGGAAAAAATAATTTAGTGGTTGAGTATAAACAGCATTGACACTTGCAGTCAATTAATGGCAAATCTTTCCTTCTAATTTCTCTGTAATGTAGCCATGTCTTGCCGTCTTTCCACAAACTTCAACCATTTAACGACGACGATCATAAAATGTTTTGTCGCTCAAAATACCATAACGTCCGAACATATCCCCAGCTCTCTTCTAAATTCCATTCCCTCTTTCTTCTGTAATAAAAAAATTAGGATTAGTGTTGGGTTACACCTCGAAATTTCCAATAACTAAGCATCACATATGCTGAATCTCTAAGCATCACATATATGCTTCCCTGAGGTAACCAATGCATTCTTTTACTGAGAGCATTAGCTATATAGGAAGGAGTGGTAAGAGATGGAAAATCGTACTTACTTTACACTTTTCTTGTTCGGTCTTGAGAAAAATATTCTCTCAATCTGTTGATCTGGTTTGAACAATATTGAATAATTCTAACGACAAAGTTTCGCACATGAACATTTAGGACAACGCAAAATATCACAGACAAATCAAGCAGGTGTCAACAAAACAAGAGTTCAACTGAGCGATACCAGAAGGCTGAATGATAAATACCCTGGACAAACCAACTTCTACTTTACTTCTTCCTTTGTCTACAACAATGACCACTGAGAGTGCCTTCTGCTAATCCCTCGGACGCCGAGTCCATTTATGTTAAATCAGAAGACTGGGCAATTTTAGCACTTTGAAATTACTCTCGTGCTCTCCCTACTACTATGTAACGATCAGAAGCGATATGAAATGGAACATTATTTTCCTGGAAATATTGTTCTTCATCATCTTACACTATTGGCATTTACGGGTGTCTGTATCCTCAAAGATGATATGAAATCCGCGCGGCATTACATGACTGATCCAGAGGGATTTGTTCTTGTAAGAAATTATGCAAGATAACAAGTAGGTTGTACTTCTAACACACTTTTCCCTTAGCGTTTTTAATGAGAAGTCAATATCCATAAGGTTTTGAACGCGACCTCGTTCTTTCGTTTTTAGGTAAAACACTAGAACACTGGCACCTTCTTAAAAGTACGTATGCGCTAGGAAAATTCTGTAAATTTAATACACTCTGGTAGAAGAGTTCATCAGGTTCTTCAATAGGTGTCTTCTCCTAGCAGCATGCAACTTAGCAGCTTAAGATGCACGTTGTTTATTAGCACGTCTTTTGTAAAAAAAGATATTGTTATGTTACCGGTTTGTCCGTCCGTCCGTCCGTCCGTCGGTACCCACGATATCTCTGCAACTATTTGTCCGATTTAAAAAATTACTTCTGCACCGGATACAGCTCCTGATGGGAAATTGATGTCACATAATTTCTAGTTTTTGCAAAAAAATGGTTTGGCCAACGGGGGCGGTCTGTTTCTCATGTATTTGGAGCAAAATATGAGCTTCTAAATTTTCAATTGAAAAAAATTCGTCGTTTGTAGACCGATAGTACTCATGTCGAAAAACCTCTTAGGAACATTTTCTTCTTAAAATAACGCGTGGTTTCTACGCCATGGGGCGTAGATGTATATCTTATTTTTGTCAATATCTCTACTTCTAGGAGTCCGATTTGAAGAATTCCTTCTTTGTTGGATAGTGTTTCCAGTCTGACATGTTTTTCGTATAATTTTAGAATTTTCAAATAACTGTTAGACTTTTCGATAGGGGCGTAAAGACACACTGCCACCCCTATATCTCTGCTTCTAAATCTCCGACTTGAAAAATTCTTTCTGCGCCGGATACAGCTCCTGATGGGGAATCCTTCGCACATAAGTTCTTATTTTGGAAAAAAATGGTTTGGCCACCAGGTGGCGTAAGTCTTAATTTCCGCTTGTGATGTATTTGCAGCAAAATATGAGCTAAAATCTCGATTGAAAAAGAGTGGTTTGTTGACCGATACTACTCATGTCGACAAACCTTTTAGAAACATTTTCTTCTTGAAATAATGCATGGTTTTTACGGTAGGGGGGCGTAGATGTATATTTATTTTTGTCAATATCTCTACTTCTAGGAGTCCCATTTGAAAAATTCCTTTTTGTTGGATAGTGTTTCCGATGCGAAATGTTTTCCCTACAAATTCAAAATTTTCAAGTAAATCACAGACTTCCCGCTAGGGGGCACAAAGGTAAATTGCGTTGTCTGCGTTATTTCTGCTTCAAAACCTCCGATTTGAAAACTTCTTCCTGTATCGCATACAAGACCTGATGAAAATTATTTTTCACATGATTTCTAATGTTTGGTAAAGAATGGTTTGGCAGCCAAGGGGCATATGTGTTAATTTCTGCTTCTGATGTATTTGTAGCAAAATCTGGGATCCTGAAAACTAGACTAAATTGTTTGTTTTTTTGGACTGCTAGTGCTCATATGGAAAAACCTTTTGAGAATACTTTCTTCCTAAAATAATGCATGGTTTTTCCACCAAGGGACGTAAAATCACATCTTATTTTTGTCGATATCTCTGTTTCTAAGAGTCCGATTTGAAAAAAAATATTTCTATGTTGGGGAGCGTTTCTTGGTGCGAAATATTTCTCATATGAATTCATGTTTTTCTTAACGAACAAGTCTGCAACCAAAGGGCGTAAGCTCACGATTCCGTTTACAGCAATATCTGAGGGATTAAAAACCCTATTGAAAAACTTCTTTTTTCCGTCAGATACTATTGTTTTCCATACCGGTTCAATTGAGTTTGAATAGCTTTGATAAATTTAGTTTGCGTCAGAACGGATTCAAAAGACGTGCTTATTACACCCAAAATTCAGTGTCATCTTTCTGGGTTCTTCTGTTTTCGAAATGTTCATTATTTCTGTTGGGCAATCTGAAATGTGTCTTATGAAGAAGAAGAGCATTTCACTTTCGAACGCAGCACGACCAACGCTTTCCCAATGAAAGAAAGGATACATTTTCTAAGTAAAAAATATGAAATACCTTATCTTCACTGATAATCATGACGGCTCACAGACTTTCAGGCTTTCTTTCAAGTTTGATCAAAACATTCCTTTGAAAGGTACTAAAATACTTTGGTACTTTCCTAAGGAAAAGTTTTAATGAAAGAAAGTTAAAATAACTCAAAATTTCTGGTAAAAAATCGTCAATTGAATTTTGTCTTCTTCCTTTTTCTAATATTCTATATTTCAAAAATTCTTATATAACACAAAAATGCCCCACGGGGCTTTTGTTATGATTCATTAAATGAATTAGTCTTTTGTATAGAAAAATTGAGTATCATATTATACATATCCGTAGTAATCTTAAGCTTCATGAACTGCTACCTCAGAACTTAAGCTTCATGAAACACTATCTGTCTTTATCACGCTACCATAACTGCTTTATCGCGACCAATTTCTAAAGTTGCCGTGGATGACAATATGATATTTCAAGACGCCGTGAATGATAACTTTAACATGAAATCCATAGATACAATTTTGTCACAATTACTAAATTGTAATTGCAACCTATGAAGACCTTTTTCTAGTATCCTAAAATAATGAAAATGTCAAGGGAAATAATACTATGATGTAATGTAATTGGATATAATACACAAATGCTTTTTTCATTAGTATTTCGTTACAAACCTGTTGACCTGACGAAAGGTCAACAGATTAATAATGACCTTAAAAAAGGTTGTTACATTTTCCTTTTTAATGTTTGGCATTAATAGATAAACAAATAGTGATTAATAGAGTCAGCTCGTCGCAGTTGAACCGGAATTAGCGAATCCCCTGTACGGACCGGTTACCGTTTGGATAAATCAAGACGGATTTCAGATAAAATGAATTTCACTGTGTTTTCCTTCTTCCGTTATACAATATGTATACTTCGTTATTAAGTTTTAGAAGAAATTATAAAGTAAATAAGCTACCACCACCTTATTATGCTGGCGCTTACTACTTGAAGAATTTGAGGGGGGGGGGAGGATTTCCATGTCTCGTTCATTTTTGGACCCCATACATTTCTACTTGTAGAGTATTAAATCATCATCGAGCATTCTCGTTTTCTGCCTCGGTTAGCGAAAACTAGATGATTCTGGAGCTCACAGAGAAGTACGCCTTTGCGAATGATTTCTGTATTGAGATCCACAGTTGGGTAAATTCTAAAATTCATTGAGAAGTATAGGAGGCTTGCGCGTGTTGCACCTACACTGCGCCAGGCTAATTTCACATTTTTCGAAATTAACAATCTATTACAAATGTTTTAGACCTATGAAACCAGATCATTGTAACCAATGTGAACTGACAGATTCTCTTTGATATACACAGGTGTGTGCTGATATCGCTGTAGAACTTCGAAACATTGTGGAACCATTTCCCAAGCAAACATTTGCTGCGCTTAAGGATTACATCAAATGCATTACATGGTGATTAATAATTATAATCTGGTAAGAAACACACATTGTAGCCGTAAAAACAGCATCTGTTACCCTGATGCTTACTTTGATCTGAGGAACTGCAAGCTAACTGACATTTATGTATGATGATAAAGTATTATCTCCTCCGAGACTTCCCATTTGACTTGTTCTGCAGACTAAATTCGAAGGGTGTTTCAGACCTTTAAACTTTAAAAGATTACTGCACTTTACTTTAAGATCAATTTGTATTTTCTTACATTTTTCTCATTCAGTTTCTCCAGAAAAACTGACCAGTATTACCTTAATACTGAATACACTTTATATGTACTGAAATGTACTCAGAATAGACTTCAATACCTAGTAAAGTGTATTCTAAATACCTGCAACGTAATGAATACCCTGTTATACCCATTTATTTATATTCATTCAATTTAATTAATAGTTATTCGGTTTATTTCACTGTTTAAAGTGAAACATAAAACTAGTTTATATACCTGTAAGCATTATATTTGAAAATATATTTTCATTACTGATGTAATTCCGAAATTGTTGCACTTAAAAGCTTTGATCAAAAAAAAATATATGTTACCTTTCACTAGGTCAAAAATTTGGAGAAAACGTCACTCCGACAAAGCGGTGTTGAAAGTTCTAAAAACACTGCAGAAAGACCTACATCAAAGTGCAACGTTCGTATGGCTTTAAACGTTAACGACTCTCTTAAGCAAGTAGGAAAATATTTCAAATCAGTACGAATTTGGAAAAAAATTTAAAATAAAAAAAAATAATTTAAGAACTAAGGAGAGTCTCCACAATGATGGAAAAGTAACAAAGATTAGGTTCAATGTTTAAAACGGAAAACATGTGCCAAATAACAGTTATTCAGAAAATCAAGAGGGGAAAAAGAAAAAAAAATTATACCCAATCTAAGTATAAGTGAGTTAATCTTTCTGCAATGAAACATAAGGACCTTCGCCCTCTCTAATCAGAAGCACTTCATCGAGGATAGATTTCTTTTAAATTTCAGATTTCTACCTGTCGATAACTACTGAATGTAACGTACTGCTCGTTTCTCTCGCGAATCTCAATTTATTCAAGAAATTCAAATTTCTCTGATGCACTTTTCCTGCAGAAATTCTGCGTTCTGCAGAGAGAAATTTGTAAACGAATTGAATTTCTTTCTGAAATCGGTCTACCAATTATAATGAACAAGAAACGTTCTTTGCTTCACAAAAATATGGTGCATTATTGTGCAATTTAAAAACTATATATCAGAACTTGACTTGAATTCTAAAGTGTGAGAACGCGAAATATCATTTGTCTGCACATCAAGCACCTGAACCGTTCTCGGCGGACAACGACAAAGCTCTTTGCGGAAATGGATAACACTGTAAGCATCACGTCGTTTCCGTTTGTTCAAATTGTGTTATCCTCTTCGTAGATTTGGATGCGCCATATGTTTGCTTTCATGTCTGAGTGTATAGCATGTGTTTCTATCATAATATTTACTGAGGTGAGAATTACATATTTCTCGTCATTTATTAAGCACTTTAAAATGTCACCAGGTAGTAGTGATCTAAATAGAATTTGCCGAATTATTTCTTAAAAGTTAGCATAATTATCATGTATTGCGTGCTATTATATAGTTTTGTAATCCCCTCTTTCCAATATTAAAAAAGGAAATTAAACTAGCAATTATATAATTTGTTTAGGGTGTGAAGTTATTTTTAATTGTGTGTTTACAGTTAACCTATTGAAATGCTTAAGTGTTGAAGCATTAATTAATAGGTAATTAAGAAGCAATGTGATGTGGACCGGAACCGAGTGCTTCTTCGCCTTCATTACATGTCAGTAAAAAATGAAACCCTTAAAACCAAAGAGGCTGTTAATTGTTGAACCAACCAGTGATAAAATATATGATGAATTATATCTAAAATTTGTGTTTACATGGACGGGCGATGGAGAAGCACCAACATTGCATAGTATGTAGTTTGTTCTGAAGCTTCGTGAAGCACTCTATGTAATGTATTTTTACATCAACATATGACCGCCCCTAATCGCAATGTACCCGCCCAGGCGCGTCACAGAGATCACGTGACAAGGTTGACCGCAAGGCGATATAAGCGGCCGGCCAGGATAGCTGATCCACGGTGCGTCACGTGAGCACAATGGGCAGATGTGGTGATCTGACGGACGTTCAAATATTAATGATTATCGGCCACAGCCCCAAGGATGGACGCCTCACAGAAAGAGCAGATTTCGTGGGACGTTCCCGATTTGTTCTACTGTGTACCAAGAACCGCTGGCACATCGAGTACCTGCCGACGTCATAACTGAGGAGTGCCAATGGCCATCAACCCCAAAAAGGAGAACGCTGCTTTTGTCAACTGGAAAAGGGCAATCGACGCGCAACAGTGCAGCGATTGGTCACTCATCTGAATGCTGGAGCACCCGCGTACGTGTTCCTGATAACAGTAGAGCAAACGGTATTAAACATAGGTCTCCGGTGTCGACCTTGCTTCAAGGTGCCACTATTTAGCTAGGTACATCGGCAACGACGCCTGCAGTTCCTATGTGACTACCGTCATTGGACAGTGGAAGAGTGTAAATATGTTGCTTTCGCCGATTAATACAGGTTTCTACTACACAGAAGTGGCGGCTGGTAGTGGATATGGCGTCAGACACACGAAAAACAAAACACGGACACGCTTGTCTGTGAAGTATAGGCCGGCGACGTTTGCGTACGTGTCTGGATGATGTTTTCCTGTTACGACCTGGGACCGCTGGTACCACTGGATGGGACTCTGAACGGCAATGTCTATCTGCCCATCCTCGCTGACCACATGAATCTCTTCACGTCAGACGTTTACCTTGGTGGAGGTGGTGTCTACTTACAGATCAATGCGCACTCCATCCTCGCTAAAGTGATATGTGACTGCCTTCAGGAGCACGACAGCAATGTCTCTGTTCTCCCTTGACCAGCGAAATCGCCCGAACTCAATATCATGGAGCACTTGTGGTACTATTTGGATCCATCGGTTCGACGTGCCGACCAACAATCACGTCATCTCCCGGATCACCGTGCTCTCCTGCAATCCAATGGGTACGTGTGTGTCTGGCAATCTTCCAGGGTGCCATTTCTTCCTTGCCACACCCGTTTCGCTGCAGTCATTGGGCCAAAACTGGTAAATCCCGTTATTAGATAGGTGGTCATATTATTCTGATACGACCGTGTATATGCTAATGCAATGAGTATCACGGGTTAGTTTGCTTTACAAAAGTAGACATCATTCCGAATTAATCAAATATTAATATATACCTACGATGTAATCCTGTCTAGGGATCTTGTATCTGATATTTTCACGCGTTCCTTAGAGCGGTTCTACGTTTTACAAAGTTAGTCTTCAACATAAACAATATCTTTGAACATTTTCCTGTTTGGTTCGATCAACTTTATCTTTTGCCGTCAGCCTTCATGTCATGTGTTTTACTTACGTTTGCCAGGATTTGCTTAGTTTCTGGAGAGCCATAATCATACACTAGACACAATTTTTCAAATTAGTTCAGTCAAAATTGAATCTTAATTTAGGTTTTATGCACACATGTCACCCATTTCTGAAACGAATACATTCATGTTAAATATACAAATGTTTATTTTGATAGCATCTCAATCGTCAAAGGAAGATTACTATCTTAAATCAATAAACTGTTCTTGTTTGCACTGTAAAAAAACACTAAGCAAATTAATTGTTGTTGAATCTCTTTTAAATCAATCGGTAAAATCTAATAGAAACGCTTGTAGTATATTATTCGGAAAAAGAGGTTTTATATTAAGCAAACTATCAAAATTGAGGTCATGAATTTCTGGCACATAGTAAAATCCCACAGGTACTGTTTAGTACTTCTGCAACTGACCAGGGATGGAGAATCGGCTGCTTTGTCATCAAAGTTTAATATATCACGTGGGGAATTCTGAAGTAGAGGGGGTGTCAGAGATTAAGAGACAGAAACAATGTAAAACTCTCTCAACCATTCAGCAAATTGGAACGGTCTTGAGAGTCAAACTTTAAATAAGCACAACACTCGCTCTCTCTTTCACACATTGTCAAACTTAACAGAGCGACGAGTAACACTAAGATTCCACGGCCTCACCGAAAGCTAGCAGCCTCCTCTCGCCTTGTGACTTTGAAATACACAAAGCTCCATAGTACACTGGCGTGCAAAAATTAAGGACGAGACGGATTTTTGAATGTAACGTCGTGTAGAAGTGCTCCACATCGGCTCAAATCATACTGTAAGATCTTCAAAATGTAAGAATATGGGACAAGTGAGCAAAATCGTCCAAACAAGGAATCCAAAGGATACAAAGGCCCTTTTTTGAATAGGTAGCTTCGAACACTATAACGAAGTAAATTTCTCCGTCATTCTGTCCACGCCAGGATTCGAACCCGGATCCCCTCATTCCGGAATAAGTCATTCTACCAATTGAGCTACGCGGACGTTATATTCTGATTGCTATCTGGCTTTATGTCGTGTGCGTCCTGCTAACAGGCACGTCACAGCACAACTGGACAGAAGACAGAAACGACCATGTGACAGGCGGCCGCCAAGAAAAATCCAGTCTTTAGAAGGGTATATGATCACCCCTGACTGCGTTGCAGGATTTACAACGTCTGTCCATGCTGAGGACGAGGTTGTCAAGAAGCTGTTGAGGCATCGTAGCCCATTCCGCTTCTAGCGCCAATCGCAGCTACGGAGTCGTTGATGGCGGCTGATGACGTGGTGCCAAGCGTCTAACGAGAAGGTCCCACACGTGTTCGATTGGATTTAGGTCCTGTGACCTTGCGGGCCTATCCCTGCGTTGAATATCTTCACTCTCCAACAGCTCTGCGACAGCCACTGTACGATGAGGTGTAGCGTTGTCGTCCATGAAGATGAACTCAGGACCCACAGCACCTCGAAACAGACGCACTTGAGGCAGGGGAACCTCGGTACAATAGCGGACACCAGTCACTAATCTTCCTTGAAAGATATGGAAGTCAGTACAGCTACCAAGCATGATACCGCCTCAAACGAGAACACCGCCACCTCGTTTTTAGTGTTTACTGTAGTTCGGTGTTAGCAGAATTTAATGTAAATGCACTGATAATGCGCTGGTGTCCGTACATTAAGCAACAAACCGAAAAATCACGATCGTGGGCGAAATTTCGTTCAAACTGCACGAAATTTGCATATGTGTTACGGCCTAAAAGGCACAACACGGATGTACGGAAGGAAACTCAGCGGCGCTTTATGCAAATGTGAAATAGCTTAAATCCAGCTGGAAGTGAACGTGCATGATTTCGCGGGATTTCTTGAGGTTTAAGATTTTGGTTTTTGCAATTTTTAACCATGGATTGTTTAAACTTTAGATGACTAATTCTGTCTGCTGTGTGCCCTCCTCCCTCCCTCCGGGTGGGGGCATAGGTAATGATATAACAAACGAGTCGCCAATATAAATACATGGTCAAAAACATCGTCCAACACAATCCAACGAAAAATGCTTCTGCGACTCTGCCAGCCGATCTGATATAGGGACAATCCACACAATCAAACAAAAATGCTATTAGCTATCGTTCAGTCTCTTTGTAAAGCCTGACAGTTACGAAAAAAAGAGAATAAAGGAAGCACAAATAAGGAACTTACAAGCTCTCCCTATAAAGCACACTAACTGCTGAATAGACTGCAGCTAATACATATCGCGCCAGGTTAGAAGAAAGGAAGCATGATATCAGAGGCGTGAGCACTACCGTGTTGTCCTCAATTGCCCATTTAGAGCTACTTGGGGGCCGGATACGGAAGAAAACCCCAGAATTGTTTTTTCTAATTTTTGCCGGCCAAAGCGAAAAGGTGCAATTGTGTACCGCAGGGAATAAATAGAACCAGAACGCCTGCAGTTCCCACAGCGAAGAAGGCACCAATCGTATGTTACACGACATATATTACAGTTTCCACAGTGTATAGAATTTTGTTTGGATTAGTAGACAAGCACTTATTTCCAAGGAGTGAGCTTGGCTTCTGATTTTCAGTGCAAATGGTAGTTCCGTTCTGCATATCACTCGGTTATGTCTATGTGACACTGGAACGCTGGTACGGCTGCAGAATTTCCCTTATTAGAATTAGGAGGGTAATGAGAAGCAGTTTTCAAAAGAAAAATAATTTTGCTTTACAAAATTGTACTTATTAAATTCTAAAACAAAACAGGAAATAACGAAATCACGCCTAGATTGATAGTTCCGTCAATAAGGCAGAGAAACAGTCAACAAATATTATTCAACATTTCAGTTATATAAAAAAAACTTTAAATTTTTCTTTCAAAACTTATTAGCGTTCAAATATACGCAATTTGTTGTAAAAAACTTCTTGCGTTTAAATTAGTCCAATAAAAGTTTAATACATTTAATACATTTTTGCCTGAAAATGTATTAAATGTCCTTACGTTTTGAAATCTTGTCACCTAAGTTCAAGAAATAGAATTTTAGATGCACATTTCTTCAACTGAAATGCCTTCAGGAAACTGCAGATTGATAAATAATAAAATGGTGATGATAGACATGAATTTCAGCCAACATTTCTGATAGCCACCGAACTGAATAGTTGTGGGATGTATTGGGGCGCAAGATGAGGCAATCAGACACACCACTCCGTTTCATAAAGAACTGTGAACCGTAGTTCACCGCACAACTATGTAGATACCACGCCTACAGGCTGCTGCTTTGTGGGGGAAAGATGGTCAGGAATTGGAAGGAAGAAGCTAATAAATTTGAGAGCAAAGAGTGTATTTCAAATGTGATCGGTAGAATTTCTTCTTTAAGTATTTGCGTTTTTATTTATAGAATTGTCGTGGAATTAATATATCACGTGTATTTATCACCATGTTGTTCGTCGGTCCATTCCTCTACAAGCTGGTCCGAATAATAGTGGTCATAGCCATCGTAAATAAAGCAACAGCCCTCTCTATGGAAGTATAATGAATGCATGTATATGGTATGCAAGTAGGCCTTTTTAGTAGCCAAAGGTCATATGTTGGTTTACACGCACCAGAAATCCCATTTAAAGGGATTAACTGGGAAACTCTAACGGGATTAACTGGGACTTCTGGTTACTCTGACAGCTGATGTCGAAGTGAATGGGACATCAATAAGTGAAAATGGGAAAATGTTTTTCCCCTATAAAACTGTCCGAGCTGAATTAGGTGACAGTTGAATGGGTTGTGTGAAACCCTCCACTAACTCTTCTCCTTAGCCTCCGTGAACTTTGCTCGTAGGTTTCCCGATATAACATAGCGAAACATCAATACTTCGCACATCCGATGTAGATCATCAGTTTGTTTACTAATTTTCAGAAATGTGTTGTGGTTGGAGGTTTTAACGACCACCGTGAGCAACTCAATGGGCTATAAGCAGTCGCCCGTCCCTAAGTTAGGGTCACTGGTTCCAGGGAAGGGAGAGAGCCAGTGCCGTAAGACAAACACAACATCCATGCCTGACCGGGATTCGAATCCGGACCCCTTACGGACGAACGATCAGAGGCCAGCGCCTTAGACCACTGCGCCACCGGGGCGGCTTTCAGAAATGGCCTTGTGAACTAAGATTTAGGCGCATAATATTCTCTTAAATTCTGTTGTGTGATCGTGTTATTGTTAACTTCTTGATGAGCAGGAACTAATGTTCATTATATGAAAACTCTTTGCATTTTAGTGTAAGAAAAGAATCCAAAATATAAATGTAATAGCGCTTCGCTAATTAATTTAAGTAAACATTTCGAGCGCAGAAACGGTGACAAAATTTTGTCTTTTCCCTACATTATATTTACTGCAATTTTGTGAGCTGAAAGAAATTTCTCAATATCTAACTTTCTTAATTAGCTTAGTTAATAACATTCCCAATTAATGACTGATTGGGTGAAATGAACTGTGGTCGTTAAAATACATGGTTCACTAAAATTTTCTTATAACATTGAAATGATAGCAAGAACAGCAAATACTTTGAAGTAAACCGTTCCTGTCTAGAAACAAACACAGAATATCTACATAAATTATCAAATTATTAAAATTATATTGTTCTATGTGCTTAGAATAACGCAGAGAAAATCAATTGTATATAAATACTAGTTGCATCTCAAGAAATTATTTCCGCAAGCAATTCCTTCCTTTCCTGTCTTTGAAAAAAACATCATTTTGACAGAAATTGTAGAACTGCTCAATCACTTTTCAGTTTTTTGTTTCAAAAATAAATATTTTAAATCAATTTTATGTTAAACTTTAAGTTTTTATGTAATACGTTTGGTGGAAATAATGAAAGTCTGTTGCCTATACCTATTTGGTAACGGATGTAATTGCATTCGGATATCACATTGCATTTGTTATTAGAATGATCATATTAATACCGCGTGATCTGCCTGCATAGGTAGCTCGAGGGATTACTAATTATGATACAAAAATCTTATACTCACTATAGTTACCCAGTCACTTAAGGCTCTGTCTTTTGACCATGCCTTCTTAATTCATCCATGCTTTCGAATTTCATCCCATTGGGTATTTTAGGATTTTTTTTTCTGTTCTACGGAATCCAATCCAAAATTTCGATTATCATTCGTCTGAAAGGGGTCCGGGTTCGAATCCCGGTTAGGCATGGATGTTGTGTTTGTCTTACGGCACTGGCTCTCTCCCTTCCCTGGAACCAGTGACCCTAAATTAGGGACGGGCGACTGCTCATAGCCCATTGAGTTGCTCACGGTGGTCGTTAAACCTCCAATCAAAAAAAAAAAGAAAAAAATTTCGATTGTCCGTCGGTGGTCCGTTTATCTGGCAACATGTATATATATTTGGAAACCATTAGCATCAGCATTTTTTATTTCTTTTAATGCCAGGAATGGGAATCTGGTTTCTCCTATTTCATTGACATGATACAAATAATTTCATTTTCAGGTACACAAAAAGTTGTACTGCTACCAATAAATAAGGTAAAGCAGTCTTCATTTCTTAAGTGATTGCGCAAATCAGAGTCGTAAACATTAGCAATGCACTACGTGAACTGAGCACACATCACGGACGAATGGTAAGTTCGCCCTATATCAACACCATGGCGTTTATCTAACTTAAAAATTTTAGGAAATTTCGAAAATGAAATTTCCTTTTTGGCAATCATATATGTCATATCAATTAATTTTTCAATTCGAGCTTTAGATGCATTGGAAGCAACAAACATTGACTTAACAGCAGATGTTCTTTGATAAAAATCAGCGAGCGATTTTCCTTTATCGTTCTTCCTTGGAGATACAGGCACGGTGAATTTCTGATCAGGTGTGCTTTACCATATTGTCCTTTTTAATAATGAATCCAGAAATTCCATCACAAAAAGAAAAATTGAAATTTTGAAAAAAACTTTTGCTGTCAACATTCTTCCGACAACGTTCGCAATACGCAAAGAGCATGGATATTTTATCGGCGTCAACATTATAGCGTAAATAACTACATTTTGGATCTCTACCCTCCATCCACCTTTCCATGGTTGACATTTTCCCTTTGGTAGTCATGATTTTAAATAACAAAGAGTAAAACAAGAAACTCACATCTCACTAAAATTAAGTGGCGGAAAAACCAAAACCAAAACAAAACAGCGATAAGAGCATCTGTCCTTAAATGACTCATGGAGCAGACAGAAGGGAGCGTGGAACCAATCACAGACGCTCTGCGGTCGGACGATATCCATCTTTTCACTGCACAGAAGACAACACGAGGAAGCGTTTTCCAGCTCAAAGCAAACATAAAATATTCGTAAAGTTATGAATACGTGAATTTTATTTTTTTCACGCGTAAGCAATATCGCGTTTTCGATAAACAACGAGTTGCTCTACGGATTGAACATTTAATGAAAATTTCATTTTTAAATTTTGCATCGTGGTTGCGATTCAAATATGAGATTGCATCGCAAACGGCGATACGATACCGCTTACGTTTTTTCCTGTCAGGTTACAAAACACGGTATATCATGGTGTTACAAGATATAAATGGTCTTCTGATACGTCGTGGTAGCAGATACCAGTGGTTGGTTGGTTAGTGGATTTTATTGGCGCAAGGGCCAGGTTTGGCCAAAGAGCGCCAAATAGCAGATACCACAAGACAGCATTAGAAATCTTGTAACACCAATTTTTCGCGGACTAAGCTCTGTGCTGTCCACACGTGAAGGTTCAATATCATATATTAGGCACTAGGTACCAATGTTTTCTCTCTTGGATATGCACTCTCAGTGTTTGACTATCAGTGTCTCACCTAAGCTTCGGTGGGTTGGAGAGAACTTCAGGTTGCGATTTCTCGACTGCGAAGGGAATTCGACATTTGGCAAATGCGCTGGCGCCCGTGAAAAAATCCCTTGTGTAGTGGAGGTGGAACGTAAATTCCATACACCCGTTACAATAATGTTCCCCATCTGTGTGCTCTCAATTTTTAATTCGGGTTTATTTATACCAAAAAAATGTAAAAGGTATTAAACAAAATTATAATTTTTTACGGAAATAACTGAAATATATATTTTATGTACAAAAATATTGCGAATAAGTGTTTTATTTAGGAATATTACCCCCCCCCCAAAAAAAAAAAACTCTTAACCTATTGCTTAAGTCCTTTGTAACATCGACATATTCTTAAACTCAATTTATTCGAGTTTTGCAAAGCTGCTAAGAATGTATTCGTCAAATTCATAGCTACTGATGTAAATACAACTACTTCAGGAAAACATTGTTTGGAAAAAAGGGAAAAAAATCACTGAAAGAAAAAGGCTATTTGACTTTCACTTTTAAAACTTAATTTGTTCTTCTTATAATCTTTTTAAGGGAGGTTGCTTAGTTTTTCATTCTATTGCTGTTTTTTTTGCAAGAAGTGGGAATTCGTCCCATCCAAATTTTCCAATGAAGCTTCAAGATATTTTACTGAATATCAAATATACAAACAATATATGCGGTCACAACCACACAAACGCACGAAGGGCTATTCGCTGATGGTTCATATGAAGTTATAATATAATTGATCATTTCTTTCAGGAAATACTGAGTTTATTCTTCAAGCTTAAATGTTGGTGCACTTATTTCCAATTTTTCGGTTTCTGCTATACAAAAGTATTTTTAATCTGTTTGGATTAAGATTATGTATAAAAATTTAAAAAAAAATTGCCGCCTGTATTTCACTTAAAATATACCTTGAGAATACATATTATTAGGTATAACGTAAATGGAATGTCAAAACTGCTTTTCGGTTTAAAAGAAATCCTCGTGCTAAACAGTCGCAGAAGATATTACAGATTGGAAATTACCCTTTTGTTATTCTTTAAATTGTACTGTGATATAGTTGGCGAGGGGAGAAATAATGCAAATGTAAAGGTCATAGCATAAAATATAGCATTAAAATTGATATAAACATCAAGTATATCGTTAAGAAATATTCCTTTCATATGGAGAAAATGATTGTTCAGATGATTCACCTTATCTCAGCCAATTCCTAAACAGCACTGGCTTTTTCAATATTTAGTTTCTTGTTCTATCAAGAGGAATATAAAAAAAAATTTTATCCATAAAAAAAGGGGCTATATCTAATTCACCAATTCATTTTACTGGAGTATTACCTCAGCGTCTACAAATTACAGAACTTAATCTGGAATTCTAGCTGCTACAGTGTCCTAATACAAATACATAAACAGGCAAATGGCACCCTGATGGGATCTTTTCTTTCAGCCGCGAAAGTGGCTGAAAGCGAAGATCTCATAAGAACCTTCTCCCAATCGAGCAGCACATATTCACCAATATTACCACAAGGCCTACCAGTTGGCTGTAACATGATGACTATGTGTTTTTCATCTGACTTCATGGAAAGTAGACTCTCTTGATTTCTCTAGATAAAATCAGTGACATACATTTTATGAGCAACTTCACCATTGAGCTTGAACACAATGGTACCTAGAACGGATGTGTGTTGATATTAGACGTTATCTGGATATTTTACTTAGCTTTATCTAGATATTTTACCAAGAAAGGCCCAATGACACGATGTCGCGGCCGAATGCAAGTGTATAATGTGGGAGCACCGTTCGAAAGGGTAGCCATTGATGTAATGGGACCGTTTCCTAATTCGGAGGATGGCAACAGATATTTGTTGGTGGTTATGGATTATTCCACCAAATGGCCGGAGGTCTTTCCTATGGAAAATCAGGAAGCAGTTGCTGTTGCCGAAATTATTGTCAGTAGATTGGTGAGCTCTCATGGGGTTCCTCTTGAATTGCATTCCGACCAGGGGTGGAACTTCGAGTCGAAAGTGTTCCAAGAAATGTGTAATTTACTCGGCATTAAAAAGACTCGAACTACGTCACTTCATCCTCAGAGTGACGGAATGTGTGAAAGGTTCATACGCTCCTTGGGACAGCAGCTTTCATTATTTGTTAGTGATAACCAGAAAGATTGGGACAGGCTTGTTCCGCTATTTTTGTTGGCGTACCGAGCTGCGGTGCATGAAACCACAGGGAATACCCCGAGTATGATGTTGTATGGGCGAGAATTACGTCTCCCCTGTGATTTGGTGTTTGGAAGACCGGAACCAATTGTCCAGGATTCTAGCACGTATGTCACAGAGCTTACCAGGAGATTGGAGAAGCTAAATAATTTTGCTAGGAGGAATATTCGAATAGCTACTGAACGAATGAAGACCAGATATGACGTGCAGGCTGCGGAGAAAGTGTTTAAGGAGGAAGACTTAGTCTGGCTCTATAACCCACGTAGGTGAAAAGGAAAGTCATCCAAATTACAGCGCCCGTGGGAAGGTCCTAATGTAGTAAAGAAAAGAATAAATGATGTTCTTTACAAAGTTCAGTACAATAATAGACCAGTTAGAGTTATACACCTCGATAGGCTTAGACCGTATAGGGCAGGAAATACCGAATCATAAACGGTTGAAGCATGAGTGTCTCAGGTGATTGGTTAGTTTCCCGTTGGTTGACTTGCTGATGTGAAGGGATGAGAAGCGGAGAGCCTGAGAACATGGAATGAGCTTGTTGGTTGTAATAATTTTATATAGTGTACTCGGTGTTGTGTTCTATTGGTGGAAATATTTTAATATTGCAATATGTCGTGTGCCGTGGTAGTGGAACTGTATAATGTAAATTAATTATGTAGTGTCGTATTTGTGTAAATAATTATGCAGGTATGCATGGAATGTGGGCGTTCCCTGAGGTTCGTTGGAAAAAGGGATGTGCCCGGGGAATGCCAAAGACCAATGCAAGGCGATTGTTTTGAGAAGGGCAGAGACGACGATGCACCAAGAAAGAGGGGTACTGATGAGTTGTGTTCTAGGGTAGGCAGTTCCGGGTGGTGGAATCGCTGCGAATCACAGGTAGCTTATATGCACTCGAGACGAGTTGCATTTAAAGAAGGGGGCGATGTGACGACCCCCACCCCTCGCATAATTAATTGGCGAGAGGCGTGGTTAATTAACGGTAATTGAAACTTGATTGGGGGTTTTAATTAACAGAGAGTTATAGTTTAAACACTTGCGAGGGGCGGTATATTAAGAAAAGATCTGCTGGCACTTGGAATTCAAGTGGCGAGTTGCAGGTGTTTGCCACGAGAACAAAGAGCCCATAAACGGAAATGGGACGGGTCAGAGTTTAAAAGCTATTTCCCATGACTCAAAAATGTTTGGACGACAAAAGCGTTTGAAGATTTTGTCTGTGCCGGGCGGGAAACAATGGGAAAGCTCTTGGACTTGAAGAGCGGTTTATAATAAATATGTCGCCGTTTCAAGTGTTAGAATTCACCGCTTACCAATTTCTTGGAGACGGGAGATTGTTGTTGAGTGGCAGAATCCGTTTTAAGCCGAGAGAAGGAGGAAGGATTTTCCCTCGCCCTAGAACAAATGCTAACCGGCTGTGTGCTCTTGCAATTCTGGGCATAAGAAGCGAAGCCAGCTGAAAGCATAAGCTGATGAATATCCAACACGAACTATACCTGAAAACTTTCTTCACCTCGCCGAACCATCGATACTTTCCGTAAGGAGCCAGTTCATTTGAAATGCAGAGAGAGATAAAATAATCACGTCATTGCCTCGCTCATGCAGAGCGGAAAGGAGAAACGCCTGGCACCAAGAACCGAGGAGGAACCCCCCCCCCCCCCCTCGCAGAGCCTTTTCGTGTCGAGTAGGGGAGAAAAATCTTGTGTGTGTGTCTGATTAACTACCTCCAGTGACCGGGGAACGACATCGTTTTAGCCACAGCAAAAAAGGAGCGGTGATGGAAGTTAAGATCAAACTACCCGTGTGAGTGTTGTGGTTTTTTTTTTGTATCATCAATACTGTGGATACTCAAGGACCTACGTAAGTAATTTTTTTCCCAGTATTTTATTTGCGGCCCATTGTGAACGAACAGACTTTTTTTCTGAAACACCGAAGAGGACCAAAGCTGGCCGGAAGTTATAGCCTTTCTATTTAATGAAGAATCCGGTGTAATTTATGCATTTGTCAATTAAATCCCTGTTTTAATTGTTATGCTGTGCCTCCATTGGTTTATTGGTGTACTGTATCGGCTAATTGGCTAACGAGGTATTGGCGGATCCAGTGATTCGAATTGCAGTCGGGAAAATAATTGGGTATCCTGAGAACTAAGGCCCAAAAGTCGCAACGATATATTACCAAAAGGAATTTTGTTGAAAAGCGCAGTACATTAAGTTTCATACATCATAACACAAACAGGGACTTTCCATTGTTATGAATTGAGCAAATAGAAACCACTTTAACATTTCTAGAACAGAATGAACTACATAACTGTAAATAGAAATATGAGGAAATGGAATATTTCCTCGTTTAGAAATTGTCAGAAGGAAGCGAACGACGTTTCGGAAGGATTAACAGCCTGCCCGGTTGCGTAGTCGTACAAACGCAGTATTCTGACAAGATGTACGAGATGGTTTCTAGTATCAGTGAGACATGGATGTTGTATTTATATTACCGCACTCGCTCTCTCCGTTCCATGGGACCAGTATCATTAAATTTTGGGCAAACGTCTGCTTAAAGCCCATCGACGTGCTGACGGTGCTGACTAAACGCTTTCCACTTCAGTTAAAAGCAAGGAATATTGTAATGTAAGTAGAAGTTTCGAAGTTTGAAGTGCACTCCAGGAATTTTAGGATAATCCAATATAAAGAAGCTTCCATGTTTTGAAAAAGAATTGAGTGTTTTTTTTTCGTTAAAACAAGAGATTTCCATTTTTTAATGATATTGAGCTCCCTTCAAAGAATTTAAATTAAAGAATGCATTGTCCCTTTATTTAATAATTAGTGTGCACTATTTATATTAAACTACATACTTTTTCATTTATAATTTGTAGAAACGCTTTTGAAAGCGACTCAACAGTTATGTTTAGAAATTTGTTTTTCGGTTTATTCCTTTCCGTAGTCGTTTTCTATTCACATTTAGTTAACCGTAATGCATTCTTTGTGATAAGAAACACAATGTTTATTTTTTAAAGAGGAAACTTCATACAAACTTTTTTGATAATGACAATCCGATTTTTGGTGTAAATTTAACAAGGATGGCAAGCCAGATGATATCCGAAAACTTGAAAATTTCATTGTCTTGGAGCGGGACTCGAATCCGCGTCTCCCAGATAGCGCCCGGTTATGCTAACCACTACGCCACCCAGAAGGACCAAGTCTCAAGCTTCCGATTAATTTGAACATTACCATCACAGGAATAACTAGTTGAAGCAACCGGCATTCATGTTTAGCGAATCTGGAAGTTAAGAATCCTATGTCGTGATTCCCCGGAGGAGCAGATTAACCATGAAAGAAATGCGGGATTTCACTATTTTTTTGTAGATGACAATCCCATTTTTGGTGTAAATGTGACAACGATGGTAAGCCTGATAATATCCGTGGTTAACATACCCAGGCGCTATCTGGGAGACGCGGGTTCGAGTTCCGCTCCAGGACGATGAAATTTTCAACATTTTGGATATTATTTGACTTACCATCCTTGTTACATTTACACCAAAAATCGGATTACCATCTTCCAAAAATTTGTGTTAAATGTTGTAATCTCGTATCTCTTTCATAATGAAATTTAATGTAATTTTAAATCAAAATCTCTCGCAAAAATTTTAGGCATTCATCATCCCTTCAGATAACCGAAGAGATAATTACTGGCATCACTTGTAAAGAACTTAATATGGATACGTAGCATAAAATTTTCATAAACCGAGCTGTTGTAAATTATCTTCCTTTTCGCTCTTTTTAGAGAACAGTGGAACATTTTTGTATATATATATGACTAAATTCAGCACTCAGCGCTATTAGTTTTTTCAAGGCAGACTATTTCCATCACTCCAATATTTGAACGATTAATATTTCATAACCATAATTTTGAAAATTTATGGATCGTAAGTAATAGCTGTTCATAAGAACAAAATCTCTCTAGTTATAAGTAATTTCATGAAATTAAAAAAACTATATCATAATGCTTTCCAATTCTATAGTTTTAAACACATTCTCAGTATGCCGCCCCGGGAGCGCAGTAGTTTAAGCCATGGCTTCTAATCATTCATTCGAAAGGTGTCCAGGCTCGAATCTCGACGAGGCAGAAGCATGGATTTTGTGTTTGTCTTAGGGAGCTGGCTCTCTCCCTTCCCTGGAACCAGTGACCCTAAATTAGGGATGGGTGACTGCTTATAGTCCATTGAGTTGCTCATGGTGGTCGTTAAGCCTTGAATCGCAAAACAAAATATCAGTACGTTAAGGAACTGATCAGTTCCAATCATTTTAATTATATTCAGTCTCCGATAAATTTTATTTTTGGGAAATTACATTAGTGAAGAAGTTATGTGGTACTAAGTACTAGGAACACTTAGTTAACTATATATTTTCAGTTCCCAGGGAGGTCCATTATTTTCCACTGGGCCAAAAAAAAAAAGTCCTGCAGATTACAATGCGAAATCTTCGTTTGGGATTAAAATTTCTTTAGAAGAAAAATTAGAAAAAACACTTCCAGCGATTTGGAACTTATAGCCTGAATCAAACATTTATACCGTTTATGTTAATTTGCGAAAGTAGACAATATGTTGTACCCAAAATTCAATTTTGTATGTTTTGAGATGAATAATATACTGAAAAATCTATGGACATCATTTTCTACTATCATGAAATGAAAGCCAAATAAATGGTGCAAGAATTTCACTAAGCTTTTGTATAATCCGAAAGTTCTTAAAATGATTATACATATATATTTAAAATTTATGATAATAAACTGAAAACATTTATCAGGTAGATTCATGCGAAGGTATCACCAAAAATAATGTTTAGAAATTATTATTATTTAGCGTTATGAAAGAATTTCATTTTGATTTATATCTCGAACTTTGAGGTGCAAAAAATTACCTACTTTTCTTACATTATTCTTAAATAGTGAATAGAAATTTAAGAGATTTATTTAATTTTGTAGATGTTGATGTCATTCTCTCGATTATTAAAATTGTTCTTATGAATCTTTTACAAATAAAAAATACAGAATTCAAACTAAGTTAGAATAGTGTAATTTTATCATCTGTCAGAATTTATCAATAAGATCCGAGAATTGGATATCCGTTATTAACTTCGGTTTTAATGGTGCTTAAATGACGTTTTACGTTTGAAGTTGCTTTACGTTCGGTTCGTGTTAGGAGCGGATGTGATAAAATGACACTTTTGTAATATGATCAGTGAAGCATTGACAGTTTCAAATCTGCTGTACCGTTAGAAAGGCAAAAACAGTCTGCTTCTTTGACAGAAGGTATCAAAAGCTACAGAGAGATAATTTCTTTGAGTTTAATTCTTTACATTACTGAAACACCAATAAATATATATATATACTAGATCTTCAGTGCAGGTAATTGTTTCTTTCTACATTATCATAGCTATAAAATCTGATATATATTACTTTTCTAATAATTTTCCATTTTCATTTTTTTATGTTTATTCAGTGCATTGCAGAACCCCTCAAGAATTGTCGCGTTTTCAGGTGACGAAGAAAGGCTTTAGTTGAAATACCGATTCATTTCCTAACATGATTTTCCGGCCGTGGAAACAAAACCCATCATTTATACTCAGCTTAGAATTCAATGGGTTTCACCGATTGCAGTAATAAATTGAATTCAAATTCTATTTCTAACCAGTTCCATGTACTATAGACACTAGACAGCACTTCTCACATTAGTCTTTTTATTGGTTCAAACGGATATACTTATAAGTATATGTTACCTAATTTTCAAGTTTAGGGGTGAATGCGACCTGTTTTATCGTTGCTTTTCCTGTGGAAGGTAAGGCAGAAAAACACGGATGTAGACCTAGCTACAGCTCATAGAAATGTGGCAGCGTAGTAGGTTCTCTGGAGTAATAACGCCGTAAAGTGCGCTGACACTGCACTAAATTAGGTTGATTAATGCGCTTCTTTCGCTTTTACCTGGCAGTCCGAATGCATATTTCGATTTACAATATAAATCAAATTACGAAAGGAAAATCTAACGGAATATTTACTGCCGTGAGTGGTATACAAAAGTATATTAGTATCTATCCGACAATTTGTTCGAATTGGGTCGCGTTCGAATCCTCTATGATGCTTGGGTGGTGTAATAAAATTCTCTACGTTGAAACAGGTGTATCTTTTGCAGAGCTTGAATGGTAATATTTTTCTTTCCTTTTATTGTTAAATTATAGCCTGCGAGGTGTAATACGAGTGCTTTCACTGTAAGGGCATTATTGAAATGATGACAGATTGAAATATGACTACGGATAATAATTCATGTATATGACATTTCGTATTGGCATTATTATATATGGTATATTAAGCACCTTCTCTCTTTCTCTCCGAGACATAGGGAGTGAGAGAGCAAATCTTTTCAAAAACAATTTCAACACAATCATCCAAAAACGTAAAGAAAACTAACATGAAACACCATAAAGGATAGGTTGTGTTTCATCCTGTTTTTTCGTGGAAAGAAAAAAAGTGAAAAGATGCTGTATATTAATCTTTCATTAGGCTGAGAATAGAGCATTAATATGCTTTAAATAAATTTTAACACATCACAAGTTACTTGATCTCAAAGACTTGTGACCATTATACGTATTAAGAGAATACAACGTGGTGTGTCAAAAATATTTATATTTTCAAGTCGACCATGGTGTCGCTGGGTAGTGACCTACCTTCATCAGGACGAATGGCACGTAAATGTACAAATTGTATATGATATCATAAACGGTGTTTACAGTCACGGGTTTTGGTACACAAGATCCGAGCAACGCCGGGGTCCGAACCTGGACCCCTTTTAAACGAACGAGCTCGTTATATTCAATATATACATGCCCAACATCAGTTATCACGAACGCTTGGCGTCTTGTTTATTTGTTTCATTGGAAGTTGTACGACCACCGAGAGCAACTCAATGGGCTATAAGCAATCACCCGTCCCTAATTTAGGCCCACTGGTTCCAGGAAAGGGACAGAGCCAGGGCTGTAAGGTAAACACAAGATCCGAGCAACGCCGGGGTTCGAACCTGGACCCCTTTCAAACGAACGAGCTCGTTATATTCAATATATACATGCCCAACATCAGTTATCTATTGAAATATTAAAACTGGCCAGTAGATTTCAACAGAGGTTAACAATATTCACTAAGAAACGCTCCTCCTAGTCAAAAAAGCAACTAAAGCATTTCACCGGACCTAGAGATTATTGAGCATGAAAATGGGTTCAGTTAATATCGCTATTAGATGAATTTTAAACGAACGCTTGGCGTCTTCTTTATTTGTTTCATTGGAAGTTGTACGACCACCGAGAGCAACTCAATGGGCTATAAGCAATCGCCCGTCCCTAATTTAGGTCCACTGGTTCCAGGAAAGGGACAGAGCCAGGGGCTGTAAGGTAAACACAAGATCCGAGCAACGCCGGGGTTCGAACCTGCACCCCTTTCAAACGAACGAGCTCGTTATATTCAATATATACATGCCCAACATCAGTTATCTATTGAAATATTAAAACTGGCCAGTAGATTTCAACAGAGGTTAACAATATTCACTAAGTAACGCTCCTCCTAGTCAAAAAAGCAACTAAAGCATTTCACCGGACCTAGAGATTATTGAGCATAAAAATGGGTTCAGTTAATATCGCTTTTAGATGAATTTTAAACGAACGCTTAGCGTGTTGTTTATTATTTGTTTCATTGGAAGTTGCACGACCACCGAGAGCTCAAACAATTTTGTTTGGAGCAAACATGGACAGGAAGATACAGATGGCCTGTGCTTAACAGTTACCAAAAGATAAACAAGTAGATGACCTATTTATAATGACGATGAGATATTTACACTATGTGGATGCACTATATACAATGTAAGCAAATTCATAACACTGACAATACTTGACTTAAGGGTTGACTTACTCTATATACATCATATGTTCGCAATGTGCATCAGCAGAGTGCCATCTCTAATAGGTGAACACCAGTACAAGGTATAACTATAAATTTTACAGTGCAAAAACAAACATGTATATTTTGAGCAATCTTGAAAAATAGAAGAAAAGAGCAGAAGGCTTATACATTCCAGTATCTGAAAGATTAGCGAATAAATGATCTATTTACAATGATGGTGTGAACTCTATACAAATTGAATGCAATATCTCTATTGTGAAACGCTGTTAAATTACAAAAAGAACTATTACTTTGGCTTAAACAAGTGCCTCAATCACAGTACTATATATTGAATTGTAATGAACAACAACATATGTACACAAGGTGCAACGGCATAGGGAAGACACTAATAAGTAATTACAATTCCGTGGTACAACTGTAAATTTCACAGTGCAAAGAGTAAAGTATATTAGTACAAACAGAACTTGCGTTTTACAGAAAATTTATACTTCGAGTACAATACAAATAATGAAAATATGAAACTGACTCTTTGTACAGCAAATGTGCAATACAGCGCAGAACATTATGTGATAGACTGTTTATTTCCTGTTAGGCACATGTGACATGAGAAAAACCACACTGTGTAACATTAACATATAATTGAAATACTAGCAAAACGTTTGCTCCGCACTATGAGCATAAAACTTAAGACTTGTAATCTTGACCCAACATGCGAAATGTGCCGAACATAAATTTTACAGTGCAATTAGGAAAGTACATTAGTATATACAAAACTGAGCTTTTGGTATAGCAACTATACTTCAGGTACAGTACAAATATCTGAATGATTAACAATTACTCTTTGTACAATAAAAGTGCTAAACCTCGCAAAACATTGTGTAACCGACTGATTATATCCCTTTATGTACATGTAACATGATCAAAAACCACACTGTGCAAAATCAATAATAAAATTTAAACACTAACAAGCATTTGCTCAGCACCGTGAGCATAAACCATATATTATAAAGCCCGGCAGACATAAGGAAAGTGCCGAACAAAAAAAAACAAAAAAACTTTAAACTTATTCTAAGTGCCTGTGGTATAACAAGAAACTCACCTACAGGACCTTGTTGGTGAGAAACATGCAGACGTGCAGTAACATTAGGAAGCAATGATGAAGAGGGCACCTAAGAACACGATAATCACAAAACTATACTTCAATTAGTCCAAACAATTTCACAGAAGTCAGAAAAATAGTCTAAGGTCTTCTGACGGACCAGAAAACCATTAACGAAAAGGTGACCACACTGACATAAAGTGTGGGATTCGATTCGCAGCCTTAGCAACAGTGAAAGCAAGCCTCAAGCGTGAAATCAGTCTGTTCCGGAACTGACTGCACATCGCAGCTCCCGCCTGAAAGATAGTAGGCTGTATAGAGGTAGAACGAAGCTGTTGATAGTAGCAAAAAAATCACATGTTTTGCTAATATGAATACATAAGCACATGACTCTGATATAGGAATAAGCGGAGTACTTCAACTGAGTAGCGTGCTATAGGCTGAGAAAGAGAGATCATTAGTACTAAGGCACTGTGCAGTAGTAAAGGTCAGATGAAACAAGGGAAGAAGCACTGTGCAATGTTGATACACATGATCTACATCCGCAATCGTAGAGCAAAACATGCAGTAAGGCGAATCAACGAGCGTCATCCTGAATAATTTGGTAGGAACTGGTAACCGCCGATGAAGAAATAACCATTGGATGTTTCTTTCTGCTGGAACAGATAGTGGCGAATTAGACATGGACCACACTTGTGAAAGGGCAAACATTCGGAACATCTGAAATCATCAATGGTGTAGCATACAGTGGATCAATGAGACAACGGTAAAGAGACGAGATAGAAAAACTGGAGAGAGGAAGTGATAAGCCCCCAACGGAAAGGAAAAAGGGAAGAGGAAGAGAGGCAGAGGGAACAAGAGTTAACCCAGCTTGAGAGGCAAGGTTAGGGAAGAGGGTAGTGATTGAAGAACGGAAGGAATCATACAGCAAAAGAGAGGAAGAGTTAGAGGAGAGGTGGGGAGGACAGATCAGAGAAGGGTTTCCAAGAAAGATCTGGAGAAATTAGATCCTGAACAGATACTATTCCGGCGGGGAGCCAGGAAAGGTCAGTAAAGTAGCGAGCATTAGGGGGATGAAGGATGGAAGAAAAGAACAGGGGCTTAGCTAATAGTTCAGTGGTGGAAGCCGGTGGAACACGGAAGAGGGGTAGAGAACGGAGAAAGGAAAGTACCTCTTTGTAGAAAGAGGAAAGTTTAGAATGGAAAAAAGGAGATTGATCCATTAGAAGATACAAGATGAAAGTGATTCGGGGATTCCTAGGCGATATCATGACATCTCTAACGAGCGTAACTGGCGACTCTGGTGCACTTAGTAGCCGCAGGAAAGAAACCACTTTATGTGCTTTATAGTAGGTGCGAACTTCCAGCAGTGAAATACCTCCATCAGTGACTCGACGACAGAGAGTGGAGACCTGGATCCAATGGTACCTGTTTCGTATTATCGTTGAGATGATTCGAGTGATTTCATTGAGGTGATAAATGGGCATACGTTCTGCTGACCATGCAAATAGGCATGGTGAAAGAATATAAGTCTGAGCTATTCTAGCTCTTGAGAAGTAAGAAGTACTAAACTGGTAACCTCGCCAGAATGCAGCAGTTCGAGTAAGGCGTGTTCTGAGAGCATTCCATGTTTCATTTTGAGTAGAAAGATTAACTCCGAGATGGACCCCAAGGAATTTTGGGATGAAGCAGTCCATGAGGCGCCCCACGGGGTGTCAGTCCTAGAAGCCCACGCTCCGCTCCATAGGCCTGCACTCTTGGATGTATTAAGTGATGCTGCTGAACATGAAGAATATTGATCGTAAATCTGGAGCAAGATGTCGAATTGAGCGTCTGTCCTTACACAAAAGGTCGCGTCATCGGCATATGCAGAGTATGTCACAGAAAAGTGCCTAGTACTTGCAGTAGTCGGTGGCAGTGCATCTATAAAGGCTCGATGGACAGACCGAAGAAACGGCTCAAAAGCAATGGAAAAAGAGCTGCCCAGAAAGTGGGCAACCGTGCCGAATGCCTCGCCAAAAAGGAATAGGTGCAGTCAAGAAGGCGGCCGTCTTGACATGGAAAGCAGCGCCCTGATAAAGGGCAAGAATAGAGGTAACAAAAGCAAAAGGAAAGCCAACAGCAATAATAACAGCAGAAAGATACGAATGTGAGATATTGTCGAAAGCAGCTCTTTGGTCAAGATTAAAGAGGGCAAGTGGTTCAGAGTTAGTACGAGCCAGATGTAGGAGATCTCGAAGGAGATTGAGATTAGAAGTGATGGACCGACCAGGAACCGTTAAGGTCTGGTCGGGATAAAGAAGAAATGGAAGAACTTATTTGAGTCGACTGGAAAGGAGTTTAGTGAAGAGTTTATAGTCAATGTTTAGTAGCGAGATAGGACGCCAGTTTTCCAAGACAATCAGATCGCCTTTCTTGGGAAATAACACCATATGAGCCTCTGTGAAACCCCTCGGAAGAGAAGAGGAAGAAAGAGCAGCATTGAAAGCGGCGAGAAGAAATGGAAGCAACGAAGGGAGAAAAGTACGGTAGAAAAAGAGCGGAAGGCCATCTGGACCTGGGACAGCACGGGAATTTAGAGACACTAGAATGATCCGAAGTTCAGTCTGCGAAATAGATTGTAAAAGGGAATCAGAGAGATTAGAAGGAACTTGGGGAAGAGCAGAGAGTAAAGTAGCAGAAGCAGAAACAGAAGGCTGAGGAGTTTCACTGTATTTGATAGTAAAATATCGACGAACCTGAGAGCAAACTGCATCCGACTCAGAGGTGATTTCACCATCAGGCCGCCGAAGTAGTCGAAGCTGATGCGACGAGCGGCGTTTTTCTTCTAACGCGGATAGAAACTCAAAGGAGCAGTCCTCTGGTGATAGATGTTATAAACGGAGACGAAGAATTACCTGACGTGCACGAGGCTCAAGAAGTGCTCTAAGATCCGCTTGGTAAGCTGTATACATGGGATGACTCGCACCAAGCTATAACAGGATGTTTCGGAGATTTTGCTCTTCTATGGAGCGCTTCGTGCCTTCGGAGATAGAATGACGTCTAAGAAGATAAATTAGGTAAGATTTTACCTCGAGCTAGTAATTGATGGCACAAGGTGCAGTGGACGAGCCCTCTCGCATATGATCAAGAAGATCTCTGATCTCGGTGCACATATTCTCATCAGCTAGGAGAGAAGTGTCTAGTGTCCATGACCGAGGCCTAACATGCAGACGAGATGAAGAGTTACAGGAGATAGTGATGGCACAATGATCCGATGAGGCTGTAGGAGAGTGCATACAATCCGTTGTAATGGGAAATAACGGAGCTGAAGCGTAAATTCGATCCAGCCTGGCAGAAAGGGAGGAGGATGCAGATGCAGCTCTCAAGGTATGTGAAATGGATGCCGGATGCAATCGTCGGAACACGTCATGTAAATCAAAATTAGACACTAATGATCGCAATTGCTCCACAAGACGTGAACGATGTTCAATCCTCGAAGGAGCGCGATCGAGCTCTGGTTGAAGTGTAAAGTTAAAGTCTCCTCCAATGAGCACATGATCTGATGGTAATGCTGACTGAAGTGCAGTGCGGAGCGACGAGAATAACATCGTTAGATGTGTAGACGAACATGGAATACATATGTTGAAAACTAAATATCGTTGTCCATCTAGGACGAAAGTGAGGCGTTGCAATAAATCTCGGCACAGGTTATGAACTTTAACAGAGGAGAGTGCTTGACGATATATATTCCGTACACCAATCGCTAAACCTCCACGAGATAGCCTATATGCGTGATGAAATTGACAGTCCCATCTCCTCCAGCGATGGAAGGGTGAAGTGGAGCGACAATTTGTCTCTTGCAAAAGTAGGAGATCTGCTTTGAGGTGGTGGACGTCTTCATACGCTAAAGCATTAGCCAAAGGGGTACACATACCCCTACTATTCAGTGAGACTGTCTTGAACAGAATAGTCTGATGATGGTTGGAGGATGTTGTCGGCTGCGTTCTGTAACTTGGCGAGACGGCTACGGAACTTCTTTGCCCAGTAGGGACCACCCAGATCTCTGCCCGGAACGGTGCGTAAATGAGAATGTATCGCCAACATTTGATTCATGGTGTCAGACAGACAGTGGGAGTAACCTTCCGAAAAATTGCGAGACAGCTTGTCTCTACGGGGACTTATTAGGAACGCATACACCTTCTCCCCAGACACAGGTGTCTGTGGAAGAGAAGGATGCCTCTAGAATATGTAAAAATTTTTCACAGGAGATCGGAGTAATTGTTCCATCATCTGTATCAGATTCCATAGAGCCTTCAGACGCGAGCATCTGACTACTAGAACGATCACGTCCTGCTTTAAGGGTAGTTGTAATTCTAAACTTCTTATTCTGAGCGCGTGAAGTTCTACTGAAAAGCATAAGCATAGTTCATGTAATTTTACAGATAATGATTTTTGTAAAACTCTACCCATTTTGCTGTATCTAATATCCTTTTTTGATAATTCATTATGATTCAATTTATCACATAATAGCTTAGGATTTTGAATAGATAGAGCAGTTACAACAGATCTAGCTAAACATATACTAGTATTATCATCATTTTTTATCTGACAGATACTTCTTTTATGTTTTATTGTTTCATCATTACTTATCTTTATATGTTTACAACCTGAAGGTAATTCAATTACATTAAAATCAAATAGACAATCAGTTATTTCTAATTCCTTATATTCAATTTGATCAGATAATTTATAAATATAGAGCTCATAGGCATCCTTAGTATACATAACTTTATCATTAAATGGTTTATTCAGTTTAGGATTATATACGATTATATCTACTTTACCTTGAATTTTACCAATTGCTTTTCTAAATATATCTTGTAAAATATTGAAATATTGTTCAGGTTTAATGTTTACTCCAACTACTCTATAATTCTTTTCTATGTACCCATATATTTTTTAATATATTTTCCTTTTGTTTCAATAATTTCATAATCAGGTTTAAATAACTTTTTCAAGATTTACAGCTGTTTTAATTTTCTTTTTTTCTTCTTCGTAGTTCGTTATCTTTGAATTTTTAAATTAAAAGAATCAAATAATTTTTCAATTCTATTTCTTCTCTCTGGATGATTAATAAATATTTTTCTCTTTCTATCTAAATAATTAGATACATCTAATCCAAAAATATCTACTAAAACAGACTTATAATAACCTGTCTTTCTGATATATTTTATCAAAGATTTAATTAAATCATCTTTTATTACATTTCGTTTTTTGATATTTAATTTTTTTTAACGCATTTTTAAGTTTCTGCACAGTAATTACATTCAGAGCATTTTTAAGATGCTGCACAATAACAGGCTTAAGATTTTTTAACTCCATTTACTAGGATGTAAATTTATAAAGGGATTTTAAAAAACAGGTTGCACACGTTTATTATGATAATTACTTCTTAAATGTCTTTGATAATGAGTTACCAGGTATTCTTTTCCACAGTCACAAATTCTCTTTTGGTACTTTCTTTCAGAATCACAAGTCTTGCAATAGTGTTGTCTATAAACGTATAAACGTAACCTTTAAGACGTTGAATGTAAAATTCATCTATAGGTTTTGTTTGTTTACAACTTTTGCATGTTTTGTTCTCCATTCATTAGGAAACAAATTTATAAATACTTTTCTGAAAAGCTTGCTGCTTTAAAGTCTTCCCAGATCTTTTCATTTTTTGGATTTATATTAATTTTAATATCATTTGATATATTATAATAGTCACAAATTTTTTTTAATAAAATATGCATATTTTAAATTTTTCGCATAGTACATAAAATCCAATAACTTAAAAAATAAATCTTCTACTTCCTTATTAAATTTAAAGTTATTTTTCTTTTAAACTGATTAAAATATCTTATTCTACTAACATATCTACTTTTTAAATATTTATTATAATCTACATAACAACAGTCTTCCTCTTCATCATATTTCATTCTTTTTATTTGTTTCATTACTTTTTTAAAATTTTCAGGAATTTCAATTTGTTCTTCTTCTGAAAATGAATAAGAAAAGTAATTAGCTTCTTCAATATCATGAAAATTATCCATTTATTAGATATCATTTTATTAAAAACCTTTCAGAACTTAGTTATTCTTTTACAGTTTTTTTCTTTCACATATAGATGGCAGCACAAGCAATTAAAGCTCTTTCTTGCTGAGAAACAAAAAGCAGCCATTACATAACACTTACTTCGAACTAAAATGTTTACATAACCTCCTTCAGGCAGACTTGAACAGCTGCCAAATCCTCGGAACTTCTCTTGAACAGCTGCCAAATTTATCTTATCTTGACTGGCTTGAATGTAAATAGATGTTTCAAGCAAGAATTCATTGGCCGAGTGGCTCCCTGTCCCACTTTGATTTTAAAAAAAAGTTTGGGTTCATGGTAGAGCGTGTGTGATGGGAGACGGTGTGTTGATTCCGGGGTCGAGAAGGTGTAGTACATTTCATAAGTACCTGGCTGGCCAGGTACAAAAAAAATAATAAAAAAATAAAGCATAGACCCTCCACCGAAGGGGCGTTTTGCAAAAAATTTTTTAAATTACAGTGTTAACCCAACTGTTAAAATCATAGGGATATCCCAACCATATAACTAAGTATTTATTTCCTTTCTTTCTAATATTTTTTTCAATATTATAAACCTCACATTTCTTATCATATTTAACCAGTTCTTTTTCATAAAATGTTCCTGTAATTTCTTCATTAATTAAATCTTTTATTTTATATGTTGGAGGATCTGTGTTCAATATATCTGAAATTATAAATATTTCTTCTGCAAATGTTGGAAGATAAGCTTTCTTAAATTATCTTTTATATTTTGAAATTCTTATTTTATCTCCTTTTTGATATTTTGGTTTATTTTTTCTCTTTTTCTGTATACAAATTATTATAAACTTTTAATTTATTTTCTTTCTTACTTGCTTCTATAGGTGCCATTTTAATGGATCTATGATAAGAATTATTATAATTCTTAATTAATTTATCTAGTACATTTATCCACTTTCTAGTATTATTTTTTGTGAAATACTTCCACATTTTAGTCTTTAAAGTTCTATTGAATCTTTCAATAACAGCACATTTTATCTCAATATTTTCAGTTGTAAAGCAGTGAATATTTTCATCCTTGAATAACTTTTGAGTTTGTTTATTTATAAACTCTGTACACTTAGCTGTTTGAAGTTTTTCTGGTTTTCTTTCTTTAAATATTTTTTTAAATGCTCTAGTTACCTCTTCACCTGTTTTACTTTTAATCGGAATTGTCCAAGCATATTTACTGAATCTATCAATCACTGATAAAATATAATTTGGGTCATTATTAAAGGATTTAAATTCTTGCATATCTATATACAGCTTGAAATTGGTCATTGTCATCAGAAACATAAATTCTATCATATATTCATACAGCATTGCAAATGTCAAATGTCATCTAGCTGCTTAATTATTCACATGCTATTTAGAGAATCTATATTTTGAGGTTACTCACCTTTAATCCCTAACTCTTTCAGGAGGTTTTCGTCTCTACACATTTCCAACACGTATTTTTCTCATTTACATCGTGGTTCGAGGCCGCAAAATAAACACACAAGAAATTAAAAATTAAAATCTATTTTTCCTTTGTTTTTCCTTTTTTTCAACTCCCGCAAATTTCACTCCCTCCCTTTCTTTTCACTATGACCCAAATTCCGATTCAAAACAATCTACCACAAATATATACAATTGAACTCCCTAAAACACATTAATCTAATTAAAACTTCAATCAATAAAAACCTATTTACACATTTCCTAAAACGTCAAAGGTTAAAAAGCTGTAACCCAAAATTATTTACAATTGCACATCAGTGCCAAATTAAAATAAACCCAAATACCTGACACAACCACAATATTCAACAGTTAAGGGCCTCTCTCCCCTCAGAAAACAAAATTAACATCCTAGCACTTTCAGCCTCTGCCATTTTCAAGGAGCGGACGCAACAGATGTACCACCCGTCACCTCCCCGAAACATAGCGAATGTTCCACTGCTCCCGTGGTTCGTCTGATTTCCCGTTCTCCGTCGTTCAGGTGCAGTGGCGCCATCTATCAGATGATCCAATTACCCTTCTTTTCCTTTCGTACTTATAAATATCTGTTCGATTTATTTGATTCTTGAAAATAATCATCTTAAATTCTAACACGTTATTTTATTTATATTGTACATCATTTTTTTTCCTCTTGACTTTTCCCCTGTGTTCTTCTCTGTTGCTTTCCTTTCTGATCAAATCCTTAAAATATGCGTTTAAGCTATTAGGATCATTAACGTTACATAACCTGTGTCTATTTTTTTCTATCAACACTGTCTCCGCCAATCTCAAATGCCTTTCTGTACGGCAATTCTTAATAATTTTTATTTCATCAAACTTTGGGTATTGCCTTTGTTCAATACAGTACTGTACCAATGTAGTTTTTGCTTCTTTTTTTTGCCAATTCCGTAAGTGCTGTTGTAAACGATATTTAAGTTTATTTTTAGTGCTTCCTATATATATGATACTGTAGGATTGTTGCTTATAGGAATTTCGTAAACGCCAGCTCTATCCAAGCACTTCTTGTTTTCTTTCGTATTGTTTACAAAATTTTTAATGGTATGTACTTTATTGCCCAATTGTAAATTATATCTATTACACAATTTATGAATTTCAGCTGAAATTCCTTTTATGTATTGAAATGATCCAACGTATTTAATTTGCTTATTAATATTTCTTCTTATGTTTCAAGAGTTAATACAACTGTTCTGCACTTCCTTAATCCACTTTTTTTATTTTTTTATTGGGATATCCATAATTCTTTGTAACATCAGTAATGTTTTTCAATTCATCCTTTCTGTATTGCATATTTGACGTGTGTGTGAAAGCTCTTTTTGTTAAAGTCTTAATACTGTTACATTTATGAGCATATGGATGATAAAAATCATATGGTATAATCACAGGTACGTATGTCGGTTTTCTGTAAACTGTATAATCTAATGTGTTGGGTTGTTTTAAAATCGGTACATCAAGGTAAGCCAAAGTATCCTGCTGTTCAATTTCAATTGTTACTTCAATGGATGAATACTCTTCTTTAAATTTTTTGGCTATGTCATCTAGTTCTCTGGTATTCAATTTTGATAAGATGAAAATATCATCAACATATTTACAGTACATTAATGGAGGTTCATTCTGGTTTATTTATCACTTTGGCTTCAATATCTGTCATAATAACTTCTGCAAACAATGTAGACAGGGGGGATCCCATAGGTCCTCCTGTATTTTGCTTATAAATAATATCCTCAAAAGCAAAAACAATATTTTCGTATATATATATAGCAATGGGATGTAAGGTCAGGTGATGAGTAACATCACAGCCTCTCCTTGACAAATGTCAACCCCGCCCTCTCGTGGTGCACCCTGTTCCCACTAAAGGGGCTCTGACGACCGCCAATAGCGGTATAACTATACCATCGGGATTAGAGGAAATGCTATCCCACACTCACCAACCCGCTTGGCCAGCGTGGTGAGTTATAGCCAAACCCCTCCAAAATGACACCACAACCTAAATCATGGACCTCAGTCTCCGGCAGCTGGAATGTACCTGGCCAATGCAGCGGCCAGTGTGACATGAAGGCAGAGGGTGCTAAGAATCCCCGGAAGACTGGAGTAGTAGGCTGCCATCTGATGCTGACCTTGGCTACGTATAATGGACGCTCCCTATCTTCTAATTCAAGGCTTCTTGAATTGGAAGAGGAACTACAAAGGATCAAGTGGGACATCGTAGGGCTAAGTGAGGTAAGGAGAAAAGGAGATCTCATTGAACTGAAAAGTGGATACCTTTTCTACTATCGTGGCACAGATACTGGCTGAAGTAGTGGTGTTGGATTTATAATAAACAAGAAACGGAAGGATAAAGTTGTAGAAGTTGAAAGTTCCTCTGACAGAGCTCCACGACTCGTTATCCAACTCTCGAAAAGATACAAGGCTCAGATTATTCAAACTTATGCACCCACCACAAGTCATGCTGAAGAAGAAATTGAAGAATTTTATGAGTAAATTCGTCATCTAAATAATAAAGGTAAGCAGCACTTGAAGATAATTATGGGAGATTTCAATGCAAAAATAGGACAACGGCAACAGAATGAAACTTTAGTAGGTAAATTTGGTCACGGCAACAGAAACCAGCGTGGAAATACTCTCGTTGAGTTTGCAGAGGCAGAAGGGTTTTTCATTTTGAACTCCTTTTTAAGGAAAAGCCACACAGGAAATGGACATGGAGACATCCAAATGGGACGACAAGTGAAATTGATTTTATTATATGTAACAAAATTTGTCATTGAAGACTGCAGTGTGCTAAACAAGTTCAACACAGGTAGTGACCATAGATTGGTGAGATGTAGGATGCACCTCAACACTAAACTTGAACGTGGCAAGCTCATAAGACAAACTAAATCTATTGACATAACAAACCTTAAAAAACACCATAATACCTTCAAGTTGGAACTGAAGAACAGATTCTCGGCTTTAGAAGGCCTAACATAGGAAGAAGTGGATATTTCTAAAGTTAACAGAAAAGTAACCAAAGCTGTTATGGAAACAGTAACAAAATTAGCTGGGCCTAAGAACAAGTTGCATGTGAACAAATTATCAGGAAAAACCAAAATGTTGATGCAAAAAAGAAGAGAGATGAGGACAACTAAAGAAGATGTGACTTCCAAAGTGGATTATATAGAGCTATGCAAAACAGAAAGAAAAAGTATCACTGATGACGTAAAGAAATTCAACTGTGAACTAGTGAGGAAAGCAATTGAAAACAACCAAAGCCTGAAGAGAGCAAAGGGACATTTCAGTAAGTGAAGAAAACAGATTATGGCACTGAGAAAAGAAGGTGGTTCTGTAACAAGAAATAGAGGCGAAATTTTGACAAGAGTGAAAGATTTCTACTCCAAATTATATGAAAGGGATGATACATGCACTCCAGACATCATGAAAGGTACCAGTACCAGAGTTCCTCCAGTCCTTCCAGCAGAAGTTGCACATGCAATCAAGAACATGAAGCGGGGGAAAGCTGAAGCAGAAAATGGAATTACTGTAGACATCATATAAGAAGCAAGTGAAGAAATCGAAACAGTACTCGCCCAAATTTTCACTCGATGTCTTAATGAAGGGAAGATTCCTGAGGATTTTAACACCGCTACAATGATCCTGCTACATAAAAAGGTGACATTGAGGATCTCGGGAACTACAGACCTATCAGCCTCCTATCAGTGGTTTATAAATGATTCACTAAAGTTCTTTCACACAGCTTGAAGGTAACATTGGACATGGCTCAACCGAGAGAACAAGCTGGATTCAGGAGTGGCTACAGCACAATAGATTATATCCACGTACTGAGAAAACTAATTGAAAGAGCGAGGGAATATGAACTTCCACTGTGTATGGCTTTTATCGATTATGAAAAAGCCTTTGATTCGGCGAAACCATCAGCAGTTAGAATGGCTCTGAAATCCTGCGGTATTGAAGATGCATACATTAATATTATTAATAACATCTGTGAAAATGCAAGTGCAAAGATTCGGCTGTTTGAAAATACAGCACACATAAAAATTGGAAAGGGAGTGAGACAAGGTGACACCATATCTCCGAAGCTCTTTAATGCCACATTGGAGGGTGTCTTTCAGTCGCTGAGCTGGGAAAACAAGGGGATAAAGATTAATTGAAATTATCTAATCCACCTTCGTTTTGCTGATGACGTAGTCCTTTTTGCAACTACCCCATCAGAGCTGCAGAGTATGATCCAGGAACTTGCTGACAAGAGTAAAGAAGTGGGATTAAAAGTGAACTTTCAGAAGACAAAAGTGATGTTCAATGCTTTTACAAGAAATGAAGATTTATCGATTGATGGGGAAAAGCTGGAGGTAACCGGCACGTACGTTTATCTTGGACAGCAGATATCAAGTGAGGGTCACATTGATGAAGAAATTAATCGGCGTACAAAACTTGTCTGGAGAGCTTTTGGAAGAAACAGCATAATTTTCAAGAGGGTAAATTTTCTAATTTTCAAGAGGGTCACATTGATGAAGAAATTAATCGGCGTACAAAACTTGTCTGGAGAGCTTTTGGAAGAAACAGCATAATTTTCAAGAGCAATATGCCATTATGTCTTAAAAGAAAGTGTTTGATCAATGCATCCTTCCAGTGCTTACGTATATCTTATCTTGGACAGGATAAGATATACGTAAGCACTACGTACGTTTATCTTGGACAGCAGATATCAAGTGAGGGTCACATTGATGAAGAAATTAATCGGCGTACAAAACTTGCCTGGAGAGCTTTTGGAAGAAACAGCATAATTTTCAAGAGCAATATGCCATTATGTCTTAAAAGAAAGTTTTTGATCAATGCATCCTTCCAGTGCTTACGTATGGTGCAGAGACGTGGACTTTATCTAAAAGAGACATACAAAGGCTGCAGACAACTCAAAGCAGCATGGAGAGGTGCATACTTGGTGTAACTAGGAGAGATAAGAAGAGGAACTCGTGGATCCGAAAAATGACAAGAGTGGAAGACATCATGATCAGAGTTAAATCCCTGAAATGGCAATGGGCTGGACATACTGCCAGAATGACAGATCATCGATGGAGAGCCGAAATTTTAGATTGGATTCCAAGGGACAGGAAAAGACCCAGAAGAAGACCACATGGGAGATGGGTGGATGAAATTCGAAAGTGTGCAGGGGTGACATGGAGGAGACTGGCACAAGACAGACCGTTGTGGAGGAAACTTGGGGAGATCTTCGTCCAGCAGTGGATTGATAATGGTTGACAATGATGATGATGATGATGATGATATAGCGATACTTTTTCAACTCTTGTACTTGTATTCCTGTTAGAATTTTTTGATGCATTAGTTCTTGAGTAATAATGTCAATGGCCTGAGGTACTGGGGTACATGAATACAAAGCTTTAACATCCATACTAGCCATTTTGTAAAACTGCAAATCTTGATTAATATTTTTAATTAAGTGAATAAAATCATATGTATTCCTTAAGCTGTATTGTTGTATTATAAATATTGGTGCAAGAAAATTATAAATATTTTTTCTAATGAAATGAAGGGTGAGTTATCTTTTGATACAACCAACCTCATTGGTGCTTCTTTATGTATTTTAATCTTGGCAAAAACCTTTGGTATACATGCCCCCTAAATATCCAAGGTTAAAAAATAAACCTGTAAGTATGAAAGACAGACAAATAATGCAGATTTGTCAAAATAAGAGGTTGAGTGCAGAAATTATTGGGAAAAGAAAAATAATATTTAACCTTCACAAGAGATGTTTGGACTTATGGTTTTCTGTACAACATACAAAGTACAAGAGCTTTGCAAAAAATGGAAAAATATAATATTTTATACAACACTGATGGAAATTAATGAAATTGTGAATACAGAGGAAGAAAATACAAGGCAGAATGTTGCAAAGAAATTACATAATTTATTTGATGAAAAACAAGTGCCAGGACAGAGGAATAATAGCTATGCTGTGTTTTTTAATCAATCATCAGTAGATTTAAGTTTTTCCCAACAGGCAGTTTTGCAACGAGGAAAAAATATGCATTCCCACAGCACTTACCTAGAACAGAAGAATTAATTCTGTGTATGTAGGATGTTATAAGAAATTTGCAAAATACAAAAAAAGATGTGACATTCAAATTATATAGAATTTTATTAAAATAATTCAATGAAAAGCATACAAAAAATTTCCATTTGAAGAAGCTAAAGTACGAAAAGAAGCAATTACTGATGCTGAAAGAGAATAATGACGTTAAATTCTGTGAAGCAGATAAGTCAGATTGTTCTAATGAATACTGTAGATAATAATAATAAAATGTCTAAGGCAATAGAGGAATTTAATTGTACAATCATCAATAAAGACCCAACAAATAACCAGATAAAATATTTGGCAGGGATAGGAAATCCCAGTACATTGCCAGAAGAAATAAAGAAGTCTTTCCCACCAATGGGTGCATGTATACCAAAAGTTTTTGCCAATATTAAAACACATAAAGAAGAAGCACCAATGAGGTTGATTGTATCAAAAGTTAAATCACCCTTGATTTCATTAGAAAAAAAAAAATTATAATTTTCTTGCATTAATATTTATGAAACAACAATACAGCTTAAGGAATACATTTGATTTTATTCACTTAATTAAAAATATTAATCAAGATTTGCAGTTTTACAAAATGGCTAGTATGGATGTTAAAACTTTGTATCCAAGTACTCCAGTACCTCAGGCCATTGACATTATTACTCAAGAACTAATGCATCAAAAAATTCTAACTGGAATACAAGTACAAGAGTTAAAATATGTTCAAAAAGTAGGAACTGTACATCAAATTATACTTAACTGTACACCAATTATACACCAAATTATACTCATAACTACACTAAAAATCCGAAAATTCTTGGCGTAGAATAGAAATAAAAGTTTCCAAGTTTTCGCACATCAACCAGATGGCTTTTTCTCAAGGAAGGTAGACAGCTAACTGCAAACTGGATAATAGAACGTTTCAATACTTGAACGCGGTGACTTGACTAGACAATAAATGATTAGGAGTAAACGTGATATTTCGAAGAAACGAGGTCACGTTGGTTGGGCACGCGGTACAATGGTAGAGAACTCAGCATTATTTGAAGAACTGATTCCAAATACGTGGCAACTCCAGAGAAACGCTGTCATTGCAAGCCTCGCAGCTGGTCAAGATTTCCAAGGTTTTGCGAATGGCGGTAGATTTGGGTGTGGAGTATGAAGCTAATTTCTTTACATCACTCCATATAGGATCGGCGGACTTTAACTTGACTTCTCTTGATAGGGCAGTGGTCATTTTCCCGTCTCTTGTATCCCTTTTATGTTCGCTGATTCTAATTCCAAACGAACGTTTGGTCATTCCGATGTAGTATCGCCTGGAGCCGTCCGGCTATTTTACTGGTATGGCATAAACACCTGCTTCATTAAGAAAAGGGGGCTTGTCAATATTTCTCTTAAGCATCGTGTATAAAGATGCCGGAGACCTTATGCCGACACCGAAGTTCATCCTCCTGAGCGCATTTTTGAGTTGATAGGAAATATTTGGTATGTAGGGAATAGAGCCCAGGTAGCAAAAGTTGCGGCATAGAGATGTTATTAGCACTGCTGGTTCTGGCTTTCTTGATAAAGTTATGCATCTGGTTCGAAGTATATCCTGCCTCAGTGTCCAATTCGACGATGTTTCTTAGTTCGGATTGTTTAGAACGAACATCGGATGAGACAGCGAAAGCTCTTCTAATTCGAGAACGGAATAAGGCGGTCTTGTAAACATCAGGACAGAATGAACTGCGGAGCATCGAGCAATGTGGAACACCTTTAAGTCATTTCGACAGCTTAGACTCAAACTGGAAAAGGAACGGTCCCATCTAGAATTCCTAACCGCTTGCAAGATATTCGGCTTGATCCCAAAGTTCCTTAATTTTAAGACGTCAGTAAAAGGATCATGGTTCGAGAAAAAAAAAAAGACAAGTTTCTACGCCAGACCTTGTCAAGGATAGTGAACCTCAGAAGAAAGGACGTCATGTCATTATAAATCCGATGCTATCACCTATATATGAACTTGCATAGTCTTTGCGACCCTATTATCTTCAACAAACTTACCCTCCGGGTGGATATGTTAGTCGAAAGACTCCAGTCTTCCTTTTTATTGAGACACATCGAGAAACTGGATTACCTGAAGTCTTCTCAGACTCCTAAGTTTAAAGATTTCACCATTTCCTTCGTCAATATTTCTAACCGAACGCTCACCCGAGAGGAAACTAAAGTTTTGGAACTTGGACCAAAGTTCTGCTTCCGATTGAGACCGAACCCAAAAAGCGTCGTTTCTGAGTTTGAGACCATAATATCGCGAATTCCAGAAGACAACAAAGATGAACTACGTCAACTGTGTTGCTCTAAATTAAAATCGTGGTACAATCAGAAGCAATCGTTTAGTAATTGCAAAATTCCAAGGACTATTTCCAACCTTAGAAATGACCACTCCATAATACTGACGCTAACGGACAAATCCAGCCAGATAGCGATAATGGACGCAGCGGATTATAATAAAAAACTAGAAGAATTTATATCCAATTCTGGATCTATAATCTTACGGAGGAACCCTCTAAATTCTTGGATTGCACAAGTAAAATTAACTGCAAGGTCAACTGATATTCCAGATGATCTCAAGAAATCCGCCAAATTACCGCCTGGCCCTCATATCCCAAAACTCTTCGGCAGACTTAAACACCACAAACTCGGCAATCCATTGAGAACGATCGTGTCCAGAAGATCCGCACCGACGTACCACTTAGAGAAAGCGTTAACCAAATTCTTAACTAATCATCTATCGGACTCGGACTTTATAATAACCTCTACTCTAGATTTTATCACGAAAATCAAGCAGCTCACCGTTCAACAACGCGACATTATCGGCAGTTTCGACGTAGTTTCTCTTTATCCATCGATCCCCGTACCGGAAGCCATCATAACATTAAAAGAGGCTATATCTAATTCACCGGCTTATTCTCAGGAGTCTTGCCTCAGCATCTTCAAAATAATGGACTTGGTCTCAAATTCTAGCTACTTCAGTTTCGGAGGGCAAATTTATAAGCAAGTAAATGGCGCTGCGATGGGATCTTCGCTTTCAGCCGTCCTTGCAGAAGCAATACTTCGCCCCATTGAGCAATATATATTCACCAACATCACCCCAAGACCTACCACCTGGCTACGATATGCAGACGATGTATTTTTCATATGGCCACACGGAAAGGAGACTCTCCCGTGTTTCCTCGATAAAATAAATTATATACACCCTACAATCAATTTCATCATTGAGTTTGAACACAATGATACCTTACCTTATCTCGACGTCTCAGTGAGCAAATCGCATGACAACCGCCTTCATACGGAAGTCTATTATAAACCCACCTCCGTTCCCAACCTGATGCTCCGCAGTTCATTCTGCCCTGATGTTTACAAGACCGCCTTATTCCTTTCTCGAATTAGAATAGCCTTCGCTGTCTCATCCGATGTTCGTTCTAAACAATCTGAACTAAGAAACATGGTGGAATCGGCCACTGAGGCAGGATATACTTCGAACCAGATGCATAACTTTATCAAGAAAGCCAGAACCAGCAGTGCTAATAACATTTCTATGCCGCAACTTCCCTACCTGGGCTCTATTCCCTACATACCAAATATTTCCTATCAACTCAAAAATGCGCTCAGGAGGATGAACTTCGGTGTCGGCATAAGGTCTCCGGCATCTTTATACACGATGCTTAAGAGACATATTGACAAGCCCCTTTTCTTAATGAAGCAGGTGTTTATGCCATACCACTAAAATACCCGGACGGCTCCAGGCGATACTACATCGGAATGACCAAACGTTCGTTTGGAATTAGAATCAGCGAACATAAAAGGGATACAAGAGACGGGAAAATGACCACTGCCCTATTAAGAGAAGTCAATTTCAAGTCCGCCGATCCTATACGGAGTGATGTAAAGAAATTAGCTTCATACTCCACACCCAAATCTACCGCCATTCGCGAAAACTTGGAAATCAAAGCCAATTAATTATTAGTTCTTTCTCTCTTTCTGGGAGGTTGGGAGTAGACAGCATCTTCAAATATTCTCAATAGGCGAACGGCATTCGTGCTGATCGACTTTACCAGCATTACTGGGGACAAAAAGCAATCAACTAGAGAGGTGACCTGAATGAACACTTAGCAAGCATTATGTCTTAAAAGAGAAGGGTCTAATCAACGCATCCCTCCAGTCCTGACGTATGCAGCAGAGACATGGACCTTAACTGAAAAAGACACAGAAAGTCTACAGACATCTGAAGAAAACACGGAGAGATGCACGCTTGGTGGGACCAGGAGAGATGAGGAAAGGAAACTCGTGGATTCGGAAAACAGCAAGAGTTGAATCCCTGAAACTGCAAGGGGTTGAACATGTTGCTAGTAGAATGGATCACTAAAATTTTAGACTGGATACCAAGGGACAGGAAAAGACACAAAAGGCCATGTGGGAGATGGGTGGAGGAAATACGAAAGCAGGCTGCAGCGACATGGAATACAATCCTTCAAGACAGATTATTGTGAAACAAACTTGGGGAGACCTTCATCCAGCAGTGGACAGTAATGGTTGACAATGACAACATAAAGATATATGTAATACACACACCCCAGCAAAAACAGTATTGCTGGGCCAGCAGTGGGCCATTGCTGGCAGCCAACACTGCCAGCAATAGCCCAGCACTTTGTTGCCTCTGCCGAACCGTCAATAAAATGTCCGGGCGGCAAACAGAAGGGCCAGCAGTTCAGGATAACAGCTGGACAACAGTTGGCACCCCATCAGTTGTCATATGCCACAACAGGGCCATCAGTGGTCCATCACAGGCAGTAGCAGCCACAAGTGGCCCTTCAGTGGCCCTGCAAGTACTTGCCCGAAATGATGGCTAGCCTAATGTGGTCCGCTAGTGGGCCGTTAGTGGCAGCCAGCAACCACGTGACGTAACTGGTGGCTTGCCGAATCTTGTCCGCCAATTTCCCAGTAGTAGCAATAATAATAAAAAAAAGCTAGGATAACTGCAGTTTCCTAAAGCTACAATTTTTCTACCCTTACGAAGCTTGTCAATTAACACACTACGCTGGGGAAATTTTCTCGACAGACCGGAAAAACGCCGTTTGCATCTAACCAGATTCGATCCTGGCCCGTTTACGTTGAAGCCGCGCTCGCTACCGACCGAACTAATTCACAACCCTCAGGTACGTGCTGGAAGCTATCTGTTTGGTATGCAATTTGTAATCGGAATGCTTCCCTCTTTCAATTTATAATATTGCGAGGTATTTTTCATAAAAGTTAGTTTCATGTAATTGATAAATTAATTTTTTCAACATAACGATAGTTTTTTTTTTTTTTTACCTTAAGGGAACTTCACTCATTTTCAAGGCGTGTACATACTTAGAGTCGCTTTCCAAAGTTTTGTACTGTCCTTGCCGTCTTGAAAAGAGATTGTTGAATAAATATATATTTACCCGGGTTCATGTGACATTCTGTTACAGTTTTAACGTTATGTCTTTCCTTTCCGTTGTCCGAAGCTACATTTGTTTTAAAGAGTAAAAGATATTTTATTTTACTTCTCGTTATTTTTAGAAGCGAATTCCTCCCAGTCTTGTGTATTCAACCCATGGATGAGTACACCACATAGCGTTGCTTTTTTTTCTTTCAAATAATTAATAAATTTTTTACGCGTATAATTCTTTTTTATTCCAAACAAACGCTATTTTTATGGTTTTCCAGGATATGTGTTTCAAGCGGTTTCAAATTTTTTCTTGTCATTCATCCACTCCATTCCATGAATTGTTATTCATGGGAATGGAGTGGGTGTATTTCATGGCGGTAATCTAGTATTTCACGGCTTAATCTGATATCTTCGTCGACGTAAAATTTCATTAGGAAATTAATTCGCCTCTCCACATATGGATTTTTTTCTTAACATCCACTAAAATAACGCGATGGCGATAGCGTCGTCTTCAACTAACTGGTACCATGAGAAACACATCAAGTGTTGCTTCTGCGCATGCGCAGTCCCGATGCTTCCACCTGCTGTTGGGGGTTGCATTGGTTGCCAGCAACGGGCCACTAGTGGCACTTGCTTGGAGGATCACAATTCACGGCGATGCTGCAGGGCCATCAATGGCTCGCCAACTGATAGCGCTGCCACCAACGGACCACTACCGGGCCGTGAGCGGCACATTTCAGCCAGCAGTGACCCATCACTGCTAGCTGGTGACCAGCAGTGTCCCAGCACTTGTGTTTTTGCTGGGACATGCAATGCTTGAAAAATACCATGTTCTAGAAGCCCAGGGAAAGTAAAATATTGGCCTGGGCAGGTAAATAAAAAATTTAGTTGCTCGGTTCATGCAAGTAAATTTAAAAATAATGTTTAAAATATAATTTCTCAGTACAAGACAGTCGTCTCATTTCACTGCTAGTCACCTCAAGTTGTATCATTGCTTTGGACTATCAAGGGTAGAAGAATATAACTTCTTTAATTATACACTGCTGGACAAGTGCTAAGGACGGATCATAAACGGCTATATAGCGCATAAAAAAGTAAGTGTGGTTGGATGCCAAGTGAAATAAAATAATGTCAGAATGCCAGGACATTACAAGAAAGATAATTTATTGTGCTCTGAAATCCAGAAGGCTTTGGAACGTGTTCAAGGGACAAACAGGCCATTTTGTGCAGAATACGTAAACGTGAAAAAAATGCAATTACCGTCCGCAGGCGTTCCGGCGTGAGATGTCAATACGGGATATGGCCACCATGGAGGGCGATGCAAGATTCCTCACGTCGTGTCATGCTTTGCACAACATTATCAAGCAGCTGTTGGGGTAATTTATCCCATTCCTCTGTCAGTGCACGGATGAGGGTGTCCTTGTTTATTGGAGGGCATTGGCGACCAGCAAGACTCCTCCCCACTGCATCCCACACATATTCAATGGGATTCAGATCTGGAGAACGTGCTGGACATACGAGGCTCTCAAGACACTCCTGGACAACGACTGTTCGATGACATGTTGCGTTGTCGTCCATGAAAATGAATCTATCACCGACAGCACCGCAGAACATGCAAACATGAGGTAGCAGAACATCATTAATGTATCGTTGGCCAGTCATAGTCCCAGTTGGAAGCACATAGAGGGGACGTATGGCCATTGATCATGATGCCAGCCCAAACCATGACACTTTATGTCGGATATCGGTCCCTTTCCTGTATGTTTGCTGGACAATATGCAGTACCACTATCACGCCAGATCAGTTGTCGTCGACAATCAGACGATAGACTGTATCTACTCTCATCTGAGAAGAGGACAGCAGACCAGTCGTTATCAGTCCAATTGCGATGTTGATGGCACCATTGCAAACGGGCGGTACGGTGACGTCTGGACAATGGGATGCACACAACAGGACGGCGGGCGGATAGTCCTCCTTCATGCAAACGTCTGGCGACAGTTTTTCGGGAGATCCGCTTTCCAGTAGCAGCCATAAACTGATTTGCTACCTCACTAGCTGTGCTGCGCCGGTGTCTTTTTGTTGATAGCACTATGTACCGATCTTCTGCAGGTGTCGTACTGCGAACACGACCTTACCCGTGACGTTTGCTATACTCTTTATTTGTTTGAAATGATTTCCAAAGCCTTGAAACAACACTGTGGCTGACGTCGAACTCTCTGGCAACATCTGTTATTTTTGCCCTTCTTCAATCTTGCCAATAATACGGCCACGCGTAAAACCATCTAGGTGATGTCGGGAAGACATACTGAAAATTGCAAGTTCGTCAATTGATTCTTTCCCTTTTAACTTTGCGTTTAAACAACAACGGTCAATACGCGTGAAATCCTTTATATCTCTTATCAGCGCTATGGCGTCACGAACAAGTTCGGCAATCCAAAATTTGCATACGCACAACACGTCTTACTGAATCCCGCACTTATGCTAATTTCCACATTTTCCTGCCTTCCAATTTATGGTTGCTATCGTTGCTATTGTCATCCGTCCTTAGCAATTGTCCGGCAGTGTATTATGCTTTAGGTCCAGAAATTGAAACATGTAGTTTCACCCCAAATGTTTATGGTCAGCTGCGGAATGTCTGCTTTTCATAGCCTCCAGTGTTGAGTGACAAAGGGCAAAAACTAATTAAACCAACATGTCTGAATCACTAAATTTCTCAAATACCAATTTCATCATCATACCAATTTTCAGCATCCTCATCTTAAAACTTGAGATATATGCTTTTGTCCATTGCATATTTTGAATACAGAGTCTCAGGGAAATTCAATACATGAGAAAATATTCACATTTTTTGTACTTAAAAAACAAAAAAACCAAAATAGCAATGCAGGCTTTTAAGAAAAACTCTCCTCTCAGGGCATCTAGCTTTTACTACCTTGGCAGGTAAATAATTTCTGCACATGCCCATCTGCGCTTGTAATTTTTGAGATTTTTGAAGCTGTGACACACACACACATATACATTATTAACATGTATTAATTCTGAGCTGCTGATCTTTATTGGGCCTGCCGGTACAGTAATTCTAGAAATATAATAACGAAAATCCCTAAAAAAAGTTTTTCAGTTCCTGATTCTCAATTTTACTTGTCCAATTCACGGCGCTTTGGAACAGGTGCTCTGTTGCAATTCCACGTGAACTCACTACACTGCCAATACCTCATGATCAGTCATAGAATTTTTTTAATCTTTTTTTCATTTACACATTTCTGAATTCAGTTTTAAAATGTTCTAACAGGTTGCAAAACAGTTTGCGGTAGCAAACTAGATCAAAATGAGCCTAAATTCAACATGAAAGTACACAAGAATGAAACAGCAACATTTGTAGCTCTTCTAAGTACACTGTTGTCAAAATCTCCCTTGTAATCCTAATACTTGATTTTTTTTAACTGCGTACTTCTCCCTGTTTTTTTTACTTCATTAATTTCTCTTAGTTGATGCAAAAACCATACACTCCTTGAATTTCCCATTGTGACAAATAGCCACTGTGGTGACCATCGAATAAAAACAATACGCAGAAGCTTCGTGTACTCAGGGAGAAAACAAATTATGAAAATTATGTAAAACAAGTATTACTGCATAATATCACAGATTATAAACAAGAGAGCTGACTTTGTCTTTTTCTGAAAAGAACTGTGCAGACATCACTGGATTTATATCAATAAAGTAATTCTGGTAAATGTGATAAAAAAAAAAGGCCAGCCTTCCAATTATTGGTCCTTGAAGTAGTAGAACACTAGACGAATATTAACTGAGTCTATTTTTTCTTTTGTTTCTGTGATGATGGGTGTCCACAGATGTCATGTAAACAAAGTTGATGGACACATGGAATAGAACTATTTGAAGTGCTGATAATCAAAAAAATAAAAGTGTGTTTACTGAATTTGATGACTGCAGAGATCATAATTGTTTTAATAAAAACAACTATTCCCAATGATTTCAGTGCTTGCAACTCAACATGTACCACAGATTCTTAAAAGATAAGATAATTTTTTCACTTCCTTAAGTTTGATGACTTAAGGTTCTGGGATGGAACTGTACGACTCAAAGATTTCATTTAATAATACGCCTGCATACATTTGAGGCACTGTTTTCTTGAGCTTACACAGTCTGTATGCATTTACTTTACATTAAAAAATGGCTTAATACATTTCTTTTCTCTCTATAAATACACACACACACACACACACACATATGATCTTTCTTTTAACACGTAGGAACTAAGAGTGTTATGCCCTGCTTCTTTTTTTTTTTTTTTTTTTTTTGATTGGAGGTTTAACGACCACCGTGAGCAACTCAATGGGCCATAATCAGGCTCCCGTCCCTAATTTAGGGTCACTGGTTCCAGGGAAGGGAGAGAGCCAGTGCCGTAAGACAAACACAACATCCATGCCTCACCGGGATTCGAACCCGGACCCCTTTCGGACGAATGATCAGAGGCCATCGCTGAGACCACTGCGCCACCGGGGCGGCGCCCTGCTTCTTAAATGCTACAACGAAACCTATTTGCCGGGGAAAATTGTTTCAGTCATATTCACTTCATGCAGTTCTCTGAATCTCATTTACAAACAAATACATTTCCATTACATCTCCCCTTACTTCCTGCACATAGTCATTCTGTTTTAGATTACAGTAACATTCTCAGTTTCTAAACAGACTTGGCATGATAAGAAAAACATAACATTTGAAATTAGAGTCCTTCTGGAAGAGTGGGAAAGGAGTTCCCTGAAATGCACTATTTTTGCAATTCATGTAATTACCAAGGGTGTAGCTGCAGTCTTGCGTAGGGCCAAAAAGAATTCACAGCTATGAGTACACCACAGCACTTGAACTGCTGAATGAAACTCGAATCCCGGTGAGGCCTGGATGTTGTATTTGTCTAACGGCCCTGGCTCTCACCCTTCCCTGGAACCAGTGATCCTAAATTAGGGACGGGCGACTGCTTATAGCCGATCGCATTGCTCACGGTAGTCGCTAAACTTTCAATAAAAAAATAAAAATCTGCAAACCTTTTATGGAACCTAGCAAGAATTGCAACACCCAGACCATTGCTGAAATACCGTAAACTAGAAAACTAAATGCACTGTGAACTTAGAAATATATATATATCATCATCATCATCATTGTCAACCATTATCAATCCACTGCTGGACGAAGGTCTCCCCAAGTTTCCTCCACAACGGTCTGTCTTGTGCCAGTCTCCTCCATGTCACTCCCGCATATTTACGAATTTCATCCACCCATCTCCCATGTGGTCTTTTTCTGGGTCTTTTCCTGTCCCTTGGAATCCAATCTAAAATCTCGGCTGTCCATCTATGGTCTGTCCTTCTGGCAGTATGTCCAGCCCATTGCCATTTCAGGGATTTAACTCTGATCATGATGTCTTCCACTCTCGTCATTTTTCGGATCCACGAGTTCCTCTTCTTATCTCTCCTGGTTATACCAAGCATGCACCTCTCCATGCTTCTTTGAGTTGTCTGCAGCCTTTGTATGTCTCTTTTAGTTAAGGTCCACGTCTCTGCACCATACGTAAGCACTGGAAGGATGCATTGATCAAACACTTTTCTTTTAAGACATAATGGCATATTGCTCTTGAAAATTATGCTGTTTCTTCCAAAAGCTCTCCAGGCAAGTTTTGTACGCCGATTAATTTCTTCATCAATGTGACCCTCACTTGATATCTGCTGTCCAAGATAAACGTACGTATCTGTTATCTCCAGTTTTTCTCCATCAATCGATAAATCTTCATTTCTTGTAAAAGCATTGAACATCACTTTTGTCTTCTGAAAGTTCATTTTTAATCCCACTTCTTTACTCTTGTCAGCAAGTTCCTGGATCATACTCTGCAGCTCTGATGGGGTAGTTGCAAAAATGACTACGTCATCAGCAAAACGAAGGTGGGTTAGATAATCTCCATTAATCTTTATCCCTTTGTTTTCCCAGTTCAGTGATTGAAAGACATTTTCCAATGTGGCATTAAAGAGCTTCGGAGATATGGTGTCACCTTGTCTCACTCCCTTTCCAATTTTTATGTGTGTTGTATTTTCAAACAGCCGAATCTTTGCACTTGCATTTTCATAGATGTTATTAATAATATTAATGTATGCATCTTCAATACCGCAGGATTTCAGAGCCGTGGTAACTGCTGATGGTTTCACCGAATCAAAGGCTTTTTTCATAATCGATAAAAGCCATGCACAATGGAAGTTCATATTCCCTCGCTCTTTCAATTAGTTCTCTCAGTACGTGGATATGATCTATTGTGCTGTAGCCACTCCTGAATCCAGCTTGTTCTCTCGGTTGAGCCATGTCCAGTGTTACCTTCAAGCGGTGTGAAAGAACTTTAGTGAAGATTTTATAAACCACTGATAGGAGGCTGATAGGTCTGTAGTTCCTGAGATCCTCAATGTCACCTTTTTTATGTAGCAGGATCATTGTAGCATTGTTCCAATCCTCAGGAATCTTCCCTTCATTAAGGCATCGAGTAAAAATTTGGGCGAGTACTGTTTCAATTTCTCCACTTGCTTCTTGTATGATGTCTATAGTAATTCCATCTTCTCCTGGAGCTTTCCCCGCTTCATGTTCTTGATTGCATGAGCAACTTCTGCTGGGAGGACTGGAAGAACTCTGGTACCTTTCATGATGTCTGGAGTGCATATATCATCCCTTTCATATAGTTTGGAGTAGAAATCTTTCACTCTTGTCAAAATTTCGCCTCTATTTCTTGTTATAGAACCATCTTCTTTTCTCAGAGCCATAATCTGTTTTCTTCCCTTACTGAGATGTCCCTTTGCTATCTTTAGGCTTTGGTTGTTTTCAGTTGCTTTCCACACTAGCTCACAGTTGAATTTCCTTACGTCTTCAGTGATACTTTTTCGTGCTGTCTTGCATAGCTCTATATATTCCACTTTGGAAGTCACATCTTCTTTAGTTGTCCTCATCTCTCTTCTTTTTTGCATCAACATTTTGGTTTTTCCTGATAATTTGTTTACATGCAACTTGTTCTTAGACCCAGCTAATTTTGTTGCTGTTTCCATAAGAGCTTTGGTTACTTTTCTGTTAACTTCAGAAATATCCACTTCTTCCGATGTTAGGCCTTCTAAAGCAGAGAATCTGTTCTTCAGTTCCAACTTGAAAGTATTATGGTGTTTTTTAAGGTTGGTTATGTCAATACATTTTGTTTGTCTTATGAGCTTGCCACGTTCCAGTTTAGTGTTGAGGTGCATCTTACATCTCACCAATCTATGGTCACTACCTGTGTTGAACTTGTTTAGCACACTGCAGTCTTCGATGACGAATTTTTTGTTACACATTATAAAATCAATTTCACTTGTCGTCCCAATTGGATGTCTCCATGTCCATTTCCTGTGTGGCTTTTTCTTGAAAAAGGAATTCAAGATGAAAAATCCTTCTGCCTCTGCAAACTCAACGAGAGTATTTCCACGCTGGTTTCTGTTGCCGTGACCGAATTTACCTACTGAAGTTTCATTCTGTTGCCGGTGCCCTATTTTTGCATTGAAATCTCCCATAATTATCTTCAAGTGCTGCTTACCTTTATTATTTAGATGACGAATTTCCTCATAAAATTCTTCAATTTCTTCTTCAGGATGACTTGTGGTGGGTGCATAAGTTTGAATAATCTGAGCCTGGTATCTTCTCGATACTTGGATAACGAGTCGTGCAGCTCTGTCAGAGGAACTTTCAACTTCTACCACTTTATCCTTCAGTTTCTTGTTTATTATAAATCCAACACCACTAGTTCTGCCAGTATCTGTCCCACGATAATAGAAGAGATGTCCACTTTTCAGTTCAATGAGATCTTCTCCTTTTCTCCTTACCTCACTCAGCCCGACGATGTCCCACTTGATCCTTTGTAGTTCCTCTTCCAATTCAAGAAGCCTTGAATCAGAAGATAGGGAGCGTCCGTTGTACGTTGCCAAGGTCAGCATCAAATGGCAGCCTAGTCCGGTCCTCCGGGGATTCTTAGCACCCTCTGCCTTCATGTCGCACTGGCCGCTGCCTTGGCCAGGTACATTCCAGCTGCCGGAGACTGAGGGCCAAGATTTAAGTTGTAGAGTCATTTTGGAGGTGTTTGGCCATAACTCACCACGCTGGCCAAGCGGGTTGGTGAGTGTGGGATAGCATTTCCTCTGATCCCGATGGTATAGTTATACATATATATATATGTCGCACTGGCCGCTGCCTTGGCCAGGTACATTCCAGCTGCCGGAGACTGAGGGCCAAGATTTAAGTTGTGGAGTCATTTTGGAGGGGTTTGGCCATAACTCACCACGCTGGCCAAGCGGGTTGGTGAGTGTGGGATAGAATTTCCTCTAATCCCGATGGTATAGTTATACCGCTATTGGCGGTCGTCAGAGCCCCTTTAGTAGGAACAGGATGCACCACGAGAAGGCGGGGTTGACATTTGTCAAGGAGAGGCTGTGATGTTACGCATCACCTGACCTTGCAGAGGGTGCTAAGAATCCCCGGAGGACCGGACTAGGCTGCCATCTTATGCTGACCTTGGCAACGTACAATGGACGCTCTCTATCTTCTGATTCAAGGCTTCTTGAATTGGAAGAGGAACTACAAAGGATCAAGTGGGACATCGTGGGGCTAAGTGAGGTAAGGAGAAAAGGAGAAGATCTCATCGAACTGAAAAGTGGACATCTCTTCTACTATCGTGGGACAGATACTGGCAGAACTAGTGGTGTTGGATTTATAATAAACAAGAAACTGAAGGATAAAGTTGTAGAAGTTGAAAGTTCCTCTGACAGAGCTGCACGGCTTGTTATCCAACTCTCGAAAAGATACCAGGATCAGATGATTCAAACTTATGCACCCACCACAAGTCATCCTGAAGAAGAAATTGAAGAATTTTATGAGGAAATTTGTCATCTAAATAATAAAGGTAAGCAGCACTTGAAAATAATTATGGGAGATTTCAATGCAAAAATAGGGCAACGGCAACAGAATGAAACTTAAGTAGCTAAATTCGGTCACGGCAACAGAAACCAGCGTGGAAATACTCTCGTTGAGTTTGCAGAGGCAGAAGGGTTTTTCATCTTGAACTCCTTCTTCAAGAAAAAGCCTCACAGGAAATGGACATGGAGACATCCAAATGGGACGACAAGTGAAATTGATTTTATTATGTGTAACAAAAAATTCGTCATAGAAGACTGCAGTGTGCTAAACAAGTTCAACACAGGTAGTGACCATAGATTGGTGAGATGTAAGATGCACCTCAACACTAAACTTGAACGTGGCAAGCTCATAAGACAAACAAAATCTATTGACATAACCAATTTTAAAAAACACCATAATACCTTCAAGTTGGAACTGAAGAACAGGTTCTCTGCTTTAGAAGGCCTAACATCGGAAGAAGTGGACATCTCTGAAGTTAACAGAAAAGTAACCAAAGCTCTTATGGAAACAGCAACAAAATTAGCTGGGTCTAAGAACAAGTTGCATGTAAATAAATTATCAGGAAAAACGAAAATGTTGACGCAAAAAAGAAGAGAGATGAGGACAACTAAAGAAGATGTGACTTCCAAAGTGGAATATATAGAGCTATGCAAGACAGTACGAAAAAGTATCAATGAAGACGTAAGAAAATTCAACTGTGAACTAGTGAGGAAAGCAATTGAAAACAACCAAAGCCTAAAGATAGCAAAGGGACATCTCAGTAAGGGAAGAAAACAGATTATGGCACTGAGAAAAGAAGATGGTTCTGTAACAAGAAATAGAGGTGAAATTTTGACAAGAGTGAAAGATTTCTACTCCAAATTATATGAAAGTGATGATACATGCACTCCAGACATCATGAAAGATACCAGTACCAGAGTTCCTCCAGTCCTTCCAGCAGAAGTTGCACATGCAATCAAGAACATGAAGCGGGGAAAAGCTCCAGGAGAAGATGGAATTACTGTAGACATCATACAAGAAGCAAGTGGAGAAATCGAAACAGTACTCGCCCAAATTTTCACTCGATGCCTTAATGAAGGAAAGATTCCTGAGGATTGGAACACCGCTTCAATGATCCTGCTACATAAGAAAGGTGACATTGGGGATCTCGGAAACTACAGACCTATCAGCCTCCTATCAGTAGTTTATAAAATCTTCACTAAAGTTCTTTCACACCGCTTGAAGGTAACACTGGACATGGCTCAACCGAGAGAACAAGCTGGATTCAGGAGTGGCTACAGCACAATAGATCATATCCATGTGCTGAGAGAACTAATTGAAAGAGCGAGGGAATATGAACTTCCATTGTGCATGGCTTTTATCGATTATGAAAAAGCCTTTGATTCGGTGAAACCATCAGCAGTTACAATGGCTCTGAAAACCTGCGGTATTGAAGATGCATACATTAATATTATTAATAACATCTATGAAAATGCAAGTGCAAAGATTAGGCTGTTTGAAAATACAACACACATAAAAATTGGAAAGGGAGTGAGACAAGGTGACACCATATCTCCGAAGCTCTTTAATGCCACATTGGAGGGTGTTTTTCAGTCACTGAGCTGGGAAAACAAGGGGATAAAGATTAATGGAGATTATCTAACCCACCTTCCTTTTGCTGATGACGTAGTTATTTTTGCAACTAGCCCATCAGAGCTGCAGAGTATGATCCAGTAACTTGCTGACAAGAGTAAAGAAGTGGGATTAAAAATGAACTTTCAGAAGACAAAAGTGATGTTCAATGCTTTTACAAGAAATGAAGATTTATCGATTGATAGAGAAAAGCTGGAGATAACAGCCACGTACGTTTATCTTGGACAGCAGATATCAAGTGAGGGTCACATTGATGAAGAAATTAATCGGCGTACAAAACTTGCCTGGAGAGCTTTTGGAAGAAACAGCATAATTTTCAAGAGCAATATGCCATTATGTCTTAAAAGAAAAGTGTTTGATCAATGCATCCTTCCAGTGCTTACGTATGGTGCAGAGACGTGGACCTTAACTAAAAGAGACATACAAAAGCTGCAGACAACTCAAAGCAGCATGGAGAGGTGCATAATTGGTGTAACCAGGAGAGATAAGAAGAGGAACTCGTGGATCCGAAAAATGACAAGTGTGGAAGACATCATGATCAGAGTTAAATCCCTGAAATGGCAATGGGCTGGACATACTGCTAGAAGGACAGATCATCGATGGACAGCCGAAATTTTAGATTGGATTCCAAGGGACAGGAAAAGACCCAGAAGAAGACCACATGGGAGATGGGTGGAAGAAATTCGAAAGTATGCAGGGGTGACATGGAGGAGACTGGCACAAGACAGACCGTTGTGGAGGAAATTTGGGGAGACCTTCTTCCAGCAGTGGATTGATAATGGTTGACAATGATGATGATGCTGATATATATATATATATATATATATTAAACTTTTATTGGAAATACGCATTCCAAAAAGCAAAACCAGGCAGAACTCATTTTAAAAGCATCAAAAGTCAGGTGTTTCAACAAGGAATGTTTCACATGTTCCACACATAGGGAAGGGGGCAGCATTTTTAGAAATTACCAGACAAACTAATGTAAAACGCATTCAATGCCTCTGTAGGAAATTCTAATTTAATCAGTCAATAAACTCACAAATCTCATAGCACAGGACAAGATCAAGATTTGTTTTTTAACTGCTACTGACGCAATCTGTCCACACAAAATTTCATATTACCAAGTTTTCAAAAGAACAAGTGTACATCGTCCTGTGATGTTTTCTTTTCTTTTTTTTTTTTTGGATTACAGGTTTAACGACCACCGTGAGCAACTTAATGAGCTATTATAAGCAGTCGCCCGTCCCTAATTTTGGGTCACTGGTTCCAGGGAAGGGAGAAAGCCAGTGCCGTGAGACAAACACAACATCCATGCCTCACCGGGATTCGAACCTGGACCCCTTTCGGACGAATGATCAGAGGCCATCGCTTAGACCACTGCGCCACCGGGGCCCCGTGATGGTTACTGCAATATAAATAATTATAAATATATATATATATTATTATGATAAAACGAAACGAGATTAAATCTTTGTGCTTTTTCATTGTACAAGTCTGAAAAGATGCTCCTTGCTGAAAAGTGCATCTGAAGGCAGCTCAAAATCAAAATCCACAGATAATGACAATAAAGAACTTTGATTTCAACTGCACTGAATGAATTTTGCCTCTGGGACAAGTACAGGCGGGAACAAACCATCCAATGACAACAAGCGATAAATACCAATCTAATACATAAGTTAATCGTACTTACCTAATTCTTGATGAAATCCATCACCATGACACAACATTACACGGCACATTTTTGATTCACAAATGCGTCTCTACATCCATAAGAAAATATGGTGCAAGTTGTTGATATTTCGCCAACTGAAGCACACACATCCTCGCACTGGGGCATCTTCCAAACTTGTAAGCCAAAATTGCATCCCCGTACAAATGCGTGTTTTGAACACAACCGAAACTAAACGCAGCCAATGAGCTTCGAGAAAATTTCAAATTCCAAAACTTCTGGCAGAGCTTGACTGGACTTAGACTTCTTAGCAAAGAGCCAAATTACCTGCGTTCCGTTTCTGGCCGTCTTATTGTAGCAAAAATATTTGATAATTGCAGAAGAATGCCACTTTAACGACGTGAGTCTGTTCTTACTTTCCAGAAGCCACAGAGGGAGAATTTCTCTTGTTTGGTTTGGGTGATTAACCCACCCAGCAACCAGCGACTGCCTTCCCAACTACATGTAAGGATGCTGGTTCCAAGGAAGGGAGTCAGTTGTATGAACGAACCACCCATGCCTCATCCGGGACTCTAACAGGGGCCTATCTGTGAAATATAGACAGAAGATCAGTGCCTCAAACCACTCGTTTAAAAAATAAATTAGTAGCGGCACTGATAGTAGCCGAAAGCAGTTTTCCCTGAAGTTTGCTACGTAGCGCGAACTTGATCGGAAGCACTTCGACTTTCAAGGACTGCTGAATCTGTAATTAAATGTTCCCTCGCTGACAGACCAATAAACTCATATAGAATGTTTAGTGTTCTCAAACAATGTCCAACGCTTTGTGAAACCCGTCACGTTTTTCAGACCAGGCTCAGATTTCGTCGTCCTATAACACTGGTCGGCATGAAAATCGGCCCTGACACCATTCCTGCTGATTCTTATGCAAAACGACCTCCTTAAGCCGAATATGACCCCCGTTTCCCCCCCCCCCATCACCCACCGTTTTCTGGGAGGCCCCCCACCTAATTTTATCACTTTCCGATAACTTGGAGGGGTGAAAAGGATTATTTCAGCCTTTACATTTTTTCTGAGGGGCTACAGAGGTGAAAAGTTATAAAACATGAACATCTGTATCAAGGAGGTATATTTGGGGGATCCCCCCCAAATTGTAAAGAAATCATTACAAATGATTGATTTTTCCGTTTTTTTGGCAATTTTTTCACTTACTTGCTACATATTCCAGCTTCCAGCCCCTCTCATCCTCCCCCAAAAAACCCGCAAATAATGAAAATATATAGCAACAGTTCGGAACATTCACTCTAATACGCTGGCTCTCTCAATACCTCGCGCGAACAGGTTCCCATGGGAATCACGCACAGGTTTTCACGGGCTTTCACAAGGTCAAACTTGTATTGCTCTTATCACGATAATCCTGCACTGTAAGCATTATCTTCCCTCAGTTGATCTGTAGCGATCGTTGAGTCTACTTGTCGGTGTTCTAGGCGGGGATTCTGTGTTTCCATGTTGTTTAAATTGTGTCAAACGGTAGAAATTTGTTTACACCGGCCTTTTCCAAGTGAATTACAGTACGTGACTGTAATTTGTGATTAATATAGAGCATTTATTTACTGTTTGATTATGACACGCAAGTGTATAAATCATCCCGATAGATTCTGCTATGTTTGCGGGGAATTGACTTTTAAAGCGCAACGAAAACCCCTTTCTCCGCTTCCTAAAACTGCTTATAAATTTTACTTTAATTGCAAAGTTGGTGATCAGGACAAGAATTGGGCTCTCACAGTTTGCTACACTACTTGTTACAGTAGCTTGACCAAATGGCTCAAAGATAGCCGTAAATCAATGCCATTTGCTGTGCCCATGGTTTGGCGCGAACCTCGCTGTCATCTCACAGATTGTTACTTTTGTATGATTTCCACCGTCGGGTTATCGAGCAACAAAAGTAAGCATACAATTCAGTATCCTAATATCCCTTCAGCTCTAAGACCAGTTCCTCACAACGAATCATTGCCAATCCCAGTGCCCCCAAAAACCTGTACTCTAGATCCAGAAACGGATGTGACATACTTTGAGCCACAGCTTGGACCATCACATGATACGTCCACCGATGATGAAGTGTGTTCTGCTGATTCAGCTCATCGAAAACCTCACCTCGTTACTCAGTCGGAATTGAATGATCTCGTCAGGGATTTGGAATTACCTAAGACTAAATCTCAACTTTTTTTTTGTTTTTTTTTATTGGAGGTTTAACGACCACCGTGAGCAACTCAATGGGCTATAAGCAGTCACCCGTCCCTAATTTAGGGTCACTGGTTCCAGGGAAGGGAGAGAGCCAGTGCCGTAAGACAAACACAACATCCATGCCTGACGGGATTCGAACCCGGACCCCTTACGGACGATTGATCAGAAGCCAGCGCCTTAGACCACTGCGCCACCGGGGCGGCAAATCTCAACTTCTTGGATCTCGACTTCAGCAGTGGAATCTCTTAGAAAAGGGCGTAAAAAAATCTCTTCTTACAGGACCAGACAGTCAACTCTGCAATTACTATTTTCGAAAGATGAAGGCTTAGTGTTCTGCCCTAATTCAAATGCATTGATGATAGAACTGAAGATGACATGTGACCCAGAAAATGGCTACTGTTTATAGACTCATCAAAGACAAGCTTGAAAGTTGTCCTGTTGGCCAATGGGAATGAGTTACCATCAGTCCCGGTTGCATACTCTGTGGATATGAAGGAGACGTACGAAAACCTCAGCCCAATCCTTGATAAAATCTGTTATCATGATTATAATTGGAAACTTTGCGCTGACTTAAAAGTTGTTGCTGTACTCGCGGGCCTGCAATCAGGCTTCACAAAAACTGCTGCTTCCTATGCGAATGGGACAGCCGAGCACGAGACAAACATTATATCGTACGGAACTGGCCTCTGCGAGAAAGTTTTACTCCCGGTCAGAAAAATGTCGTTCATGATCTTCTGGTCCCGAAGGAAAATATTTACTTGCCGCCTTTGGACATGAAACTGGGATTGATCAAACAGTTTGTGAAAGCAATGGACAAGACAGGTGATGCATTTCAATTTTTCAAAAATAAATTTCCTTGTCTTAGTGAGACTAAAATCAAGGAAGGAGTTTTCGTGGGCCCCCAGATTAGACAACTTTTCAAAGATTCGACGTTTATTGAACACCTGAATCGAAAAAAAAAAAAGAGCTTGGCTTGCATTCCAAAACGTGTGTAAGAACTTTTTGGGTAACAACAAAAGTGATGATTATGCCGCTCATGTCGAGGAATTGCTGTCAGCGTACAAGGCCATGGGGTGTAACATGTCTCTTAAAGTGCATTTCCTGCACTCACACCTGGACTTCTTCCCTGAAAATTTAGGAGCAGTTTCCGATGAAAACGGATATCGATTCCATCAAGACATCAATAAGATCGAGAGGAGATTTTCAGGGAAGTGGAATACGAGCATGTTAGCAGAGTACTGCTGGTGTTTGGTACGAGAAACTTCTACCTCATGGTACAAAAGGAAAGCAAGCACCAAATGAAGGTACTTAGCTTATTTATTTATTATACTTTACATTTGTATTTAACTTTTTATATATTATTCTTTACAGCTAAAATAAATAATCCTTTTCACCCCTCCAAATAAAATTCATGTCCATAACATATTACCGAAAATTGATAAAAAAATCATAAAACATCGATCATTTTTAATGATTTCTTTACAATTTGGGTGGGGATCCCCCAAATCCAAATCCTTGCTACAGATGTTCATGTTTTATAACTTTCACCCCTGTAGCCCCTCAGAAGAGATGTAAAGGCTGAAATAATCCTTTTCATCTCTCCAAATTATCAGAAAGTGATAAAATTAGGTGGGGGGCTCCCCGAAAACGGTGGGTGATGGGGGGGGGGAAACGGCTGTCATATTCGGCTTCAGGAGGTCGTTTTACATAAGAAACAGCAGGAATGGTGTCAGGGCTCGAAAAAAAATTTTTTTGCCGACCAGTGTAATTTTGAATGACTTATTCTTAGGAAACACGACTTTCGTTTGTACTCAGCTTCGCTAGATGGCAGCACACCAAATCGAAGGATTTTAGGGAGATAACGTTTCTGGAAATTGACCCCTTGTACGTCGTGCGCAAATGTTCTGCAACGCCCCACAAAATTAAACAAAACTGAATCTACAGTAATTCTTTAAATGTGTTGGGGCTTTCCTAAAAATGCCGTCTCCTCAATGCTATCCTCGACTTTTTTCCTCTGTCCCAGGCTATATGTCAAAAATTCAGTTTTCGAATGCGGGCATAGGTGCAGTTTCATTTTTCCGTTACACCTTGTGAAGACAGAGATTAAAGTGTATTTTATTTAAGAATACAAAATACACTTCTCAAGGCTCTTAAAAAAGAAAAAGGTGTTTAGGTAATGTTTATTTTTAAATGGGACAAGCTTCCTTTAAATGGCGCCAAATAAATGTTTCTCAATCGTTTTAATATGCCTCTTATTCTTTTCTATTAAACATTACGTCACTAATTTATCGAATATTTACCTGCAAGGTGTTCTCGTGGTTAAACCACGTCATTTATAATCCGTGCTCCGCATAGAATGAATATAGGTTTTAGTAGATTCATTTTAAAGAAACGTTCGTATATTTTGTTTGAGTCCTTCAATACCATCAATAGATGACACCACGTCGACAACTAAACCTGCAACGCAATGTCTGAGAGGGCTTTGGTTTGAAGGATGTTAAGGACTTATGAAGCTCAAGTTACGGCTTCGCGTCTGTAAATAACATAAGCAAAATTTAAGGAAAAACTTCTGATACTTTAGCTGCATCAGTCTCAACGTTGCCGCCCGTTGATAATTGTTTTCTATTTAGTGGTCAAACAAAATATATTTAGAACATTAGCACAGCTTGCATTCTCCAGGGGCCAAAGTTTTGCTATTTAGTTGGCATTACACATCAAATTAATTGTATTTCAACGCATCTTACAAACGTAGCTTTTTTTTTCTTCATTTTTCCGTTTCTATCATTACATTTTGCTGACGAAACGCTAGTGACCGAGGGCAGATTATAATTAATCTTAGACTGGTCGCAGTTTTCGATATGGAAAAGATGTGCGCGAAACAGGAAGATAAACCTTTAAGCCATAAAGCATGGAAATTTAGTACAAGAAACCCCGAAGAAAAGAGAATTGCTTTACTCTGGGAAACAGCTTTCTTATGCAATAACAATTTTTCTATTATTCGCACTGAAAGCAGAAATTACTTATATATTAATTGTAAAGTGGCGACATCTAGAGAGTAAATTGTAAAACACAGAAAGCGTGAAAATGCGAAATTAGGTTTTCGCTCACGAAAAATACCAGACCTTGCGAAAATTCAGTGCGCTATGAAAACAAAAAGATGCATGGATAGACTTGCTGTTGGTTTCAGCTGTTAGAGACAAATGAGAACTTTGATCGATCCAGCATCTAGAAATGGAGACCTCTGGAAATAAAATACAGATTTATGTTTAGCAGATCCCTCTGAGCCACAGGAAAAAAAGCGAATTTCGTCAAGTAGAAAATGCTTATAAAATTATCGATGGTTGCAAATAACGGTTTTTAAAGAATCCACTTCAGAACGTCCACCATTATTCTCATGTTTACACCTGAAAGTAGAAAAGATATATTTTTTGCTATGATTGATAGTGCGAAGATATCTCCACCATATCTTCGCACTAATGCAGTGAAGCCCTTCTTTCATTCCCTCCTTTTCCAGAAGTACAGGGTAATTCAAAATGATTACCCCGATTACAAATGACAATAACGTGTTTATGAAGATAAATATACAGCTGATATCCCTACACAAGAAAGTTGCAAGTTTGTAATTTTACTGGAACCTACTGCTGTGTTGCTATGGTGACGTAGGAAAGTGAGTTGCCCGTGCGCCAAAGCCAGCGGGTAGAAATGGCGACCGCAGCAGAAAAGGCGTTTTGCGTGCTGGAGTTTGAAAAGTGCCATTCTATTGTTACAGTGGATAGAATGTTTCATAATTGCTACAAACTTGATCCTCCAGATGCGAAGAACATAAGGAGTTGGTATAGGCAGTCTGTAGAAACAAGATGTCTTTGTAAAGGGAAAAGTACCTGCCGACTACGTGTCTCAGAGGAAAACGTTGACAGAATTCGTTAGAGTTTTGAACGCAGTCCACGCAAGTCAACTTACCGCGCCAGCCATTAGGTGCTAATGCCACTGACAACTGTTCGGTGTGTTCTTAAACGGAAGCTGCAAATCAAGCCATACAGAGTTCAAATTTAGCACTCACTGAAGACCGAAGACAAAGTGCAGCTTGCTACCTTCTCTGAAACCACGCAGGAAGCCATGAAGGATGACACTTTTTTTTTTTTGATTCGAGGTTTAACGACCACCGTGAGCAACTCAAATGCGCTATAAGCAGTCGCCCGTCCCTAATTTAGGGTCACTGGTTCCAGGGAAGGGAGAGAGCCAGTGCCGTAAGACAAACACAACATCCATGCCTCACCGGGATTCGAACCCGGACCCCTTACGGACGAATGATCAGAGGCCAACGCCTTAGACCACTGCGCCACCGGGGCGGCGATGACACATTTGCTTCACGCCTAATTTTCAGTGATAAATCTACCTTTCATATCGGTGGTAAAATACTGATTTCATTGTCCCGTTCCGCCAATATGTCTTGGCTCCACGGGGACTTATTGAGCACCTTGGATTTTATTACGACATGTTGCGACAGTTATCCTGCCTTGAGACGCCGGTTCGGACCCTGGCCACCCCCGTGGTCTAGAGACCAGCCCGCGGTGACGTGCTGGCAGGCGACCTAGAATACCTTGTCTGGGTTCCCGCTCTGTCTGGCGGGATAGGTCGTTCATTTATTTAGGGTTGAACGGAAGATTCCTTGCCCTCGAACTTTTTTGGGGAATAATTTCCCTTTACTTTCTTTTTCAAAACATCTACACACATGTATGCACTGTCCTCATGCTTAGGACTCACAACATCAAGAGATAGCAAAAAAGTGTATTTACAGAGTATTTACATTGGTGGTTTCTTCGTCTGCTTGCCCACAGACTTTCGCCCTCATTCCTCTTCCGAATCGCTTTCGGTGTGCACGTTCACCTCCTGCGTTTCGGTCCCCGTTTGATTGGGGAAGATCGTATGTTGCTGGAGGGTTAGCCTCTCAACCAAGGCTATTATCCCCCTCCTGTTAACGGAAGATTGGATAAGCAGATCCAATCTTCGCGTTCTTTGCACACCTGGGATCAGTGTGTTTCTCCATTCGGCGAAGCCGCTGCATTCAAGCACGCATTGTTCTATGCTTGCCGTTCTATTTCCACAGGGACTAGTGCAGTTCCTGATGGCAAATCTGCCCAGGTATTCAGGGCTGATGCCATGGCCACTGAGTACCTGATTCAGGAGCTTGTTTGTTTTGTGCACGTTTGGTCGAGACCTTTGGAAACACTCTGTGTGTCTTCCGGCCTGTCTCTCCCGTGTCCCATCTGACCTGCCATTCGGACATGGTCTGGCGTGCTAATGCTGCGCGAATACTCCTTCGCGGCGTTCTGCATTGCACGTCAACCGTTTCTTTCAGCGTGGCTGCCCTTGCCAGCTGGTCCGCCCTTTCGTTTCCCTGGGTTCCGATATGGCTTCGTACCCAGTGGAAACTGACTGCCCCATCTCCTTCTGCCCTCAAGAGGGTTTTAATCCTCTGGACGATGGGGTTTCTTCCCCTGAATCTACTCAGCGCCTGTAGTGCTGCCTCACTGTCCGAGTAGAGTTTTATCCTGTCTTCACTATGCCTGGGGAGTGCCCAGGTTAGTGCCTTCTCTATCGCCAGAAGTTCTGCCTGGAAGACAGAAGCGTTCTGCGATAGTTTCACGCATTCTGCAGTTGCTTCGTTCCCGTCCGAGAACGCACAGAAGCCTGCTCCCACTTGTCCCTTCCACTTTGAGCCGTCCGTGAACAGCTCGTGCCCAACTCCCGTGGGTTTCTCCTTGTCCCACGGTGGGCAAATCTCCTCGGCCGGGTGGATCTGCCAATCCACACTTTCCAGCTCCATGTTGGAGGCTCGATGTGGCACACCGAGTAGGTAGGCGTCCTCGCCTGACCTAAGGCAGTGCATTGCTGCCTCCCTTTCCACTACCAGGTCTGCCGGCTCGCAACCCGCCAGAACTTGGAGTGCTAGGGTCGACGTTGTGCGAAAACAGCCGGTGATCCCTAGTAGGGCCAACCTTTGGATTTGGTTTATCCTCTTTTTCATTCTGACGGTGAGAGTCCACCATGCTCCACTTGCATACGTCAGAATTCTCTCTATTCCTCTCTGATAGATGGCCTTCTTGGTTTTGCCCGATAACCTCATGCCATTCAATCTATTGAGGATCCGCGTGCACCTTAATCGAAGATGTCTCAGGTGTGGCAGCCCTGAAAGACTCTGATCCAGGACCACCCCCAAGTACTTCATTTCCCGCAACGCCTTGATAGTGCACCCTTGGAATTTGCACTTTGGTGGTGTTTTCATTACTCCACTCTTTGTTATTGCTAGCAGAGTGGTCTTTTCCGGAGCAAAGCAAAGTTTGCTTTCTCTGCTCCAGCTATCCAGCACAGCTAGGGCACTGTGTGCTTCTCTTTCGATCACGTGTCTCCCTGAGGCGGAGACCACGAGAACGAAATCGTCCGCATAGGCTTGAATTTCCACTGCCGGACCCAGGTCTAGATTCAGAGCTGCGTCTGCCACTATATTCCACCAAAGTGGTCCGGAGTTGGATCCTTGCGGACACCCTCTGTGGTACGAGCGAAAGGCTTGCCCATTCCCCGCTTCGAACTCGACTCTTCTATCAGACAGGTAGCTGCTGATCAACTTGAACAGGTTCCTTGGACAGCCAAGTTCTTTAAGTCTGGTTAAAACCATTGGCCACCAGACACTGTTGAATGCCCCCTCACATCTAGTGAGATGAAGCAGGTATGGAGCCCCACCGCTTTGTTCCTCTCTGCTCTCTCTCTGAGGCTGCGAATTGCCTGCGTTGCGCAACGCCCCGGAAGAAAACCATACTGGTTCCTGTTCAGCTTTCCCTGCTCCATGAGAAAGCCAAGCGCTCTGTTCGTTATGAGCTTGTCCAGCACCTTGCTCCACGCTGAGAGAAGACAGATAGGCCTGTAGGCTGCGGGATCATTTTTGTTCTTTTCGGTCTTGTTGAAAAGAACTAGCACCGCTGTTTTCCACAAGTCTGGGAAGATTTCCCTCCCGAGGCATTCGTTGAGGAGAGCCACAAAATACCTCCGGGATTTGCATAGTAGATTTCTCTGACTATGCTGAGGTCGAACCCGTCCTTGCCTGGTGCTTTGCCAGTGTTAAGACTGGAGAGGGCGTTCTCCACTTCCTCTCTTGTGAAGGGGGGTCCTCACCAGTGTCCGGTGGGATCCGACATTCATCCCTTATTTCTTTTTGTCGTGGGGAGTCCCCTTCTCCCTCGTCTCCTTGGAAGTGGTAATCCAAGAGACTCTCTATGGTACTATCAAGAGTCTTTGATAGGCTTCCGTCTGCCCTTTCGACCGCTGCCAGTTTTAGCGGTTCGGTGATGGATCCCCTCGAGATCTTTTAGGGGATCCCGAAAGGGTCTGCCGGAGTTTGGAACTCACACAGTTTTCTCCAGTAAGAGACTTTCGGGAGATTCAGTTCTCTCCTATATGCTGAACGAGCCTTTTTATGCACTTCTGTGCACTTCCTGTCTTGCGGTGTAGCTTTCGCTCTTTGCAGAGCTTTTCTACTCCGCCTAGCTCTCGCCTTTAGAGCTTTTAGTTTCTCCGACCACCAGGGGTAGGGATCCTTGGCTCCCCTTTTATTTCCCCTGCTACTCTCGCATAGCGCTGTGACTTCACTGGTAAGTTCTTCAAAGAGGGAGTTGAGGTCCGATGTTTCTCCTGCCTCTTCTGCCCTCCTACCCCCAACAGGGTAGTTAGTTTGGCTTTAAAAGCCCACCAGTCGAGATTCTTCATGAAGAACCTTTTGCGCTTGGGTCGGATGGGCTTTTCCGATCCCAAAACGAAAGATAGGGCTAGGTGGTCACTGCAGCTTTCATCGTCCAGTACTTGCCAATCCTGGACGAGGCTGCGCTGTGAGACTCTGACGAGAGTCACGTCGATCCAAGAGGAGCCCCTCGCCCTTGGAAGGTCGGGGGGCTCTCTGGATCGTTCAAGAAACTCAGGTCTGCCGCGTTGGCGAAGTCCACTAGTAGCTGGCCGCGTTCATCCTCGTCTTGTTGGCCCCAGAGAGGACTCTTCGCGTTGAAATCGCCTGCTATATCTCATGACCGGGGAATTCCCCTAATAGAGCCATTAGCTCATTCAGCGTTTCATATCGGTGGTAACACTAGCTGATGACAATACCTGCACCGTCAAAGTGCTGACATCGCAGGGAAATGCGGAACTCTCTCGAATAGTTTGGGATAGATAGGATCCCTTGACGGCGTTCCGACAGCCAGCCTGTCAGTCACCGGAAACCACAGTCTTCTACTCGGACAGATTCGGTCTAGAGACCTGTGGGGATCTGCCTCCCCACGGGACCGGTACCTTACACCCCTCTGTCACAACCCGTGTGTGCGACGTGCTATGGGCAGTTGGGGCGAGCAACTTTTTCAAAAAATTCTCATCTCGTGGCCGGGTGATCGCCCGCCAACGCGAGTTTTTGGGACTACTGTCCTTTATTAAAAAACTCAGCACAATTACAAACATTTTCACTCTAAGGGTCTCATGCACCCCTCTCACAATAATTAGACACAAACAAAAATCACACACATTGAATTATTTACGCTGTTCACCGTACTAGGGCCAGTGCTGTGGTGATGACCCCGGGCCAGGGTCAAGTCAAACACCTTGGTCAATAGACCGAAAAACTCTTTGTCGAGAGCTGCGTACCTCCAAGGGTACTTCCATCCGTCAACAGTAGTTGACCCGACTCTTCCTTTGCTCAAGTTCCCTAATAAGACTAGGACATGTCTTACTGAAGCTGGAGTGTGAGACGTCCAGCTTCAGGTGGAACTTGGCATTCGCAGCGGTGCAATTGCTGCAGTTCGGTGCGGCTGCACACTGGTGGTGCTGGTGCCCAACTTCACCACAATTGCCGCACCTTGCATCTGTCTCGGGGCAGTTGCCTCGGAAATGGCAGAACCCATTACACCGAAAGCACCTGACCTCCCTCAAAAATTCCTTTAGACGGAGCACTGACCAACCCAAGTTCAGTGTCTTCCGCCTCACCAAGTGCTTGAAGGCCTTGGGTTCCACGTCTGCCACGCAGTGGACCCTACCTCCCTTGCACTTGATGGGGAAACAGGCTTTGAACCCGTTTTCGAGCTCTGGGTTCTGCCCACAAACCATCTGCTCGAACTCTTTCCCTGAGAGTCCCCCGTCGACACCGTACACAATCAACCGGGGGTTTCTCTTCCGTGGGGCCGTGGGAAGTGTGCAATCCTTGGTCAGCGGATTGCTTCTCAAATCCTGGGCAAGGCGGTCGAGCTCCCCGGGATGGGAACACTCCACGGCGACCCCTCCTTTCCTTATACTCCGTAAGCTCTTGACCCCTATCTGCAGTTTTGTTGGGTTTACTGCAGTTTTTAGGGTTTTCTTTGTGTCCTCTGAGGACACACTCTCGACTGTCGGGTAGACTAAAAGCACGTGTGTCCTGTCCACCGACTTTCCCTTCCTCTTTCTAGTCTCAATCGGGGAGGGCGAAGGCCCTTTTCGCCTTGTTAGCTCCCTTCCTAGCCACTTCGGCGTAGGAAGCCGCTTTCACTTCGGCTTCGCAGCGCAACTCATCCCGCACGGACAGCCTGCCTTCGACATAGGCTACCCGTGCTGCTTGCTCGTAGCAAGCGTCTCTAACACTGCTCAGGGCAGCTTTCGCCTTCTCTCTCCCTGAGGAAGTGACCCGTGAGTCCGAGAGAACGGACTCGACTTCCCTAGTGAGGTCGCGTATGAGATTCAGAAACACCTCGAGTGTAAGCACCGGGGTGTCCTGGGATGCGTACCTCCCATCGAAGGTACCTCTGGGCACCCCGTGGACGACCCCTCAGGAGCCCGAGAGGGTTCGGGCTGGGGTGTTGTTTTTCCCTTCCTTGCCATGGGCGGAACTGGCAAGGGGTGCTTACCCCACTAGCTGACTGAGACTGCTCAGTCGAGGCTCCCTTCGTGGGTGTAGCGGGTTTAGAGCCCCTCGCTGGGGGAAGCGTCTTTGAGAGTTTCCCCCAGCATTGGGCTCTACCTTCCGGCTGTTCTCGGAAGAGGGGCTAACCCCTTTAGCACTGCCGACAGGGCTTGGTAGTGCATTGGCCGCTACCTTCTGCGTCCGGGGTGTCCCGGACGATTTGGGGACGGACCCCTTTGTTTTCACTCTACCCTTCTGGGTAGATGACATCTCTGTGAGAGAGATGAAAAACTCAAAAAAAAAAATCTTCTAAGTACTGAGTGGGCACCCAGGGGTTCTCCCACTCTAGTCTAACCTTAGAAGCCGGGCGCTCGGGCTTTGGGCGGGCGAGGGACCATTCGTCCGCGGGACCGATACGACGAAGACGTACCCGATGACTGATGTCAGAGTCTCTATGAGAGCTGAACGGAACTTCGCCCTCACAAGGGCGTTTTTACTAAGCCCGTCACTGCTCTAATCGATGGGTAAAATATAATACCCAAATCGAAAAAAAAACAAAAATCGCGAGATCGGGATTGAAACCCGTCTCGCGGTTGGAATCGTCAGTTCTGCTTAGCAGCGCAGTTCAGCTCAATGAAACACACACAGAAACTCTCACCCGGTCGGCATCAGACTGACCGGTCTATCGGTGGTAACGACTAGCTGATGACCATTATCCTGTACCGTCCAAATGCGGACTCCACAGGGTAAGGAGAACTCTCTCAAATGATTTTTGGTGACGGCGTTGCGAGTAATCCTGCCCGGATCCGACATTCCTCCATCCGGACGGGATCGGTCCATGGACCTGCAGTGCGCTGCTACCCCCGGTTGCCGGCACTTCCCACCTCTCCTTCATGACCCGGGTGTGCGTGCCATTTGGGCAGGGGCTAGAAATTTTCTCTCTACCCCTGACTGGGAGAATAATTGCTGGCGCGAACTGTTTGGGGCATCTGCCCTTTATTCAAACAAACAGGTTACATACATGGTTATTTACACTGAGGAACCCATCTTCGCTTAGGAAACAAGTCCTTTGCTCAATGGGCCCTCTCACATTGAAATATTTACATTATTTACATTACCACAGGACTAGGGTAGGTTCTGTGGTGACGACTCTGGGCTCGAGTCATCTGTTTCCCTTCTTCGGTTCTTCATTCCTCTTCTTTTCTCCTTTCTTCTTCCTTCTTCTTCGATTTTCTTCGGTCACCCCTCTATTAGGTAGACCGCCTGTTCCTCTTTGAGGTACTTGACCATCTCGATGAGCCCCTGTCTCGCTCTTGGGTACGCGAGCAGGATCGAGAGGTCCCTCGTCTTTGCCAATTCTGGCACTAAGGTTGCTCTCTTCCCTGCCAGAGAAGCACATTCTAGAATCATGTGTGCGACATCTGCAGTCTGGGCACCACACATGCACACTCGCTCCCTAACCGCAAATCTGCGGAAGTACTCCGGCGACACTCCGTGCCCTGTTAGTACTTGGTTGAGGAAGCCATTACTCTCAATGCGCCTTATCGAGATTCGGGGAAGATACGGTATGTCCTTCTACCCGTATCCCCTTCATCCCATCTCTGCTACCACTCCACCAATGTGGCTGATTTCAGTTGCGTCCGCACACTTTGCAGTGGCGTTCGCATCTGAAAATCTATGTCATCTTTACCAGTAGCTTCCTTCGCTAGCTGGTCGGCGCGTTCATTTCCAACTGTACCGACATGACTTCGGGTCCAGTGGAAGGTAACCCTCCTACTCTCCATTGATTTGTATAGCACTTTTATCTCTCTGACAAGGGGAGTCTTACTCCTGAACTGGCCAAGCGCTTTCATGGCCGCTTGGCTGTCAGAGTGTATGCTATAGGCCCCTTCACCGTTCATAGCAAGCACCCAACGCAGTGCTTCTCTGATCGCCAATAACTCTGCTTGAAACACAGAGGAATTGGGCGAGAGTATCATTCGTTCCGCGTGCATCTCGTTGCCATCCGAGATCACGCAGAAACCTGCGCCGACACTACTTCCTATTTTAGAACCGTCCGTGTACAGTTCCTTCCCCTGACCTGGGGGGGGGGCTTTATCCCAACTCAGACAAAGCTCGTTGGCTGGGTGGCAAGTCCAATCCATTCTCAGAAGTTCCACCTCGGACGACCGATACTGGTGTCCCAGGAAGGAAACATCTTCCCCGTAGCGGAGGGTCTGCATTGCTGCTTCCCTCGCTACGACCAGGTCCGGCGGTTCGCACCCAGCCAGCACTTGGAGCGCTGCTGTGGAGGTCGTGCGGAAGCACCTGGTCATGCCCAATAGCGCCCTGCGCTGAATTTGGTTAATACCATTTCTCATCCTGACCGTATCTGACCACCAGGCGGGACACGCATATGTTAATATGCGCTCCACCCCTCGCTTATAGAGCCCCTTTTTGGCTGTCCCAGGCAGCCGCATTCCGTTGATCTTATTTAGAATGCCGGTGCATCTGTCCTTCAAGAAACGAAGATGCGGTTGCCCTGACAATCTGGTGTCAAGGATGACCCCTAAGTACCGCATCTCTCTCACCGCTTTAATAGTATGCCCATTGAAGCGACACTTTGGTGGAGTGACCAGTTCCCCCTTCTTTGCTATTAGCATTAGTGTCGTCTTTTCGGGAGCGAAACAGAGCTTACACTCCTTGCTCCAACTATTTAGCTGTGAGAGAGCGGTGTGTACCTTCCGCTCAATCACGTGCCTACCAGATGCTGACACTATTAGCATGAGGTCATCTGCGTAGGCTTGCAGCTGCACCCCGTCTTCCAGAGGAAGCGCAAGTGCGGTATCTGCAACCACATTCCACCACAAGGGGCACGAGCAAGAGCCCTGCGGACACCCCCTTGGTGTATTCCCTGCTAAAGGTCTTGTCTCCGACCTCGAACTCTACTCTTCTATGCGAGAGAAAATCGCTTATTAACAGGAACAGATTCCTGGAGATGCCAAGTCTTTTCAGACGGTCCAGGACCAGGGGCCACCAGACATTGTTGAAAGCGCCCCGCACATCCAATGAGACGAGACAGGTGTGCTTTCCTGTGCACGATTTTGCTTTACCTGCTGAGTAAGGCTGACCAGCGCTTGGCTGGTACACCTCTCCGGTGTGAAACCGAATTGGCGGCTGGAGAGCTTACCTAGGCCGACTAGGTAGTGGGTTGCTCGGGTCACGAGGACCTTTTCCAGCACCTTACTCCATGCTGATAACAGGCAAATCGGCCTATAAGCTGCGGGATCTGCTCGGCTCTTGTTTTCTTTGCTGAAGAGGACGAGCAGCGCAGTTTTCCACATTGATGGGAAACAACCTCTTTCCAGGCATTTATTAAACAGGGCAGCGAAGTACCCAGGGTTGGATAGAAACACCTCTCTGATGATCGAGAGGTCCAACCCATCTATGCCTGGTGCCTTGCCTTTGTTCAGGCTATTGATTGCAGCACCTATCTCCGCCTCCGTGAAGGGAGGGTCGTCAACCGTGTCTGGCGGTTCTCTGCAGTGCTCTCTGATCGATGTTTGATCCGGGGAGTCTCCCGTCTCCTCATCGGAAGGGAAGTGGTGGTTTAAAAGCACCTCCACTGTGTCTTCCAGGGTGGCGGTGTTGGTGCCACTCTCTGTTCTGACGGAAGCCAGTAACAGTGGGCCGGTGATCGAGCCCTTCGCCACCTTGTACGGTACCCCAAAGGGGTTGCCGACAGGGGTGGTCTCACACAACTGTCTCCAATGCTCTCTCTTCGATGCTACCATTGCTTTGCGGTACATTGCGTTGTAGAGATTATATTCCCTTTTCAGGCGCTCCCTCCTGTCTGGGTCAAATCTCTCCCGTTGCATTCTACGTCTGCTGCGTCTGGCCTTTCCTCGCAGAAGGCTCAGATTTTCCGACCACCAGGGAGCAGGGGTCTTGCCCTTCCCCTGCTTTCCTGCAACCTTCACAGGTCTCTACTATCTCTTTGGTAAGATTACCAAGGTGTTGATTGAGATCTGCTACCTCATCGAGATCTGCTGCACTTCGGTCTTTTAGCAGATCTGATAGTTGGCCCTGGAGTTCCGACCATTTGAGGTTCCGGGCGTCGAACCTAGACCTGGGTTTTTTCCCACTTTTCTCAAACCCTATCGTGAAGGTTATAGCAAGGTGATCGCTGCAGCTCACATCGTCCAGTACCTGTGAGTTCTGGAGGAGGTTGAGGACCGATGTCCTCGTGAGGGTGAGGTCGACCCACGACGTCCCAGTGGCAGCTTGGAAAGTGGGAACACTGTCGGGGTTCATCAGATCTGGAGGAAATGACGAAGTCAAGGAATTCACTACCTCGCCCATCTTCTTCTTGGTCGCCCCAGAGGGGACTCTTCGTGTTAAAATCGCCTGCAATGATTGTTTCGTGTTGCGGGTGGGAATCCAGCAACCGCGAGATAGTATTTAGCACGTCTGAGAGAGCACCTGACGGTGAACAGTATGCGTTGACAAGCAATATTTTTCTGTTACTGCTCTCGATGCCCAATGCCACCACATTGGATGTGCATTCCAGCTCCAGAGCTCCCAGGTCCGGATCAAGAACGACTGTGGCTACCATTGGTTTTTCGCATCGAGAGTAGTACCTCCGTGTGGAGTTGAAAAACCCCGCTACCCTACCATGGGAGTGGTACGGTTCCTGTATCAACAGGATTTTTGCTGCGACTTCGCTGGCAGTTTTAAGAATCTGCCCTGTTGCGGCTCTCGCGTGGTGAGTGTTGAGCTGGAGTACTCTAAGACCGGTACTTGTCCTTGGCCGATCAACCATAATTGGTTCGGCTTTTCTGCTGCTCCAACTCCCTGAGTAGGGAGGGACAAGTCTTGCTGAAGCTAGAATGGGCGGTTTCCAGCTTCAGTTTGAACCGCCTATTCGCGGAAGTGCAGTTATTGCACTTCGGAGCAGCAGTGCAATCCTTGTGCCGGTGACCTGTCTCACCGCACTGCCCACACTTGTTCTCTGCTTCCTTGCAACCATTCCTGAAATGGCCGAAGCTGTTGCACCGGAAGCATCGGACTTCTCTTACAAACTCTTTCAAGCGCAGGATCGACCATCCCAAGTTAAGTCGACCGCGCTTGATTAATAGTCTGTAGGCCAGGGGTTCGGCTTCCAACACCCAGTGGGCCTTACCCCCTTTGGCCTTAATGGCGAATTTCGCCTTAAATTCCCCTTCGAGGTCCAGGTTTTGCTCTTTAACCCCGGCCTCGAAGTCCTCTCGCGAAATCTCCCCGTCGACGCCATATACGATAAGACGCGGGAGTCGCTTTTGGGGGGTTCGAGCGGGTGCAATCCTTGGTCAGGGGATTGCTCCGCAGCTCGCCTTCGAGCTTGGCGATATCGTCGCTCTTTGAGCACTCTACCGCCACCCCTCCGTTCCGAACCTTAAAAACACCTTGAACTCCTATCTGCAGTTTCGCTGGCTGCACTGCGGATAGGAGAGTGGTTTTCACGTAGTCCGACGTTTTGCCCTCATCGGTGGGGTAGATTAGGAGCACGTGTCTCCTATCTGGCACCACCTTCTTCGCTGCTTTCACTTTGGGTGCCGGCACAGACCGTTGCGACTTCGTGGCACCCATCTTGGCTGCGGCGGCGTAGGACTTAGGTCCTACCGAGGGGGGGGCTGCCGCTCCACCCTCTCCTCGAGCTTGCCCTCCAGCTTCGAGGTCAGCATCCCTTGCTGATTGCAGGCGTCTTGAATCTTCTTCAAGACCGCTGCAATCTTTCCCATCGCAGCCTTGCATCTCTGTGAGAGAGATGCAAAGTTTTTTCTGAGTCTTGAGTGGGCACCCTGGGGTTCTCCCACTCAAGGTAACGCTGAGAAAACCCTGGGCGCGCGGGCTTCAGCCCAGTGACGGATCAAAGAGTCCTATCACTGACCGAACCGGCACGGCGTCGACGTACCCGCTATTCGTCACAAACGAGTCTTGCGGTCAATTGGGACTTCGCCCTCACAAGGGCGTTTTTTATTCTAAGTCCCTAATCGATCTGACTGCACCGAAACACTTTCTCTTTGAAAAAAAAAAACATTTTCTTGCGAGGGAGGAAGGAATCCTCTCTCGCAAGATGAGCGGTGCTCTTAAACGCTCTCACGCAACGAACTGAAAATCGCAATCAAAATCACAAAACTCGCTCCCCGGCTCGATGACGAATCGGCCGGTCATACTCATAGGTAAAACAGTCACTTTGCTAACGGAATATTATTATTCACCAGCAAAACGTTAGACAATTTTTTTTAACACAATTCTCGAAAAATTCGGCAATTATTTTTCTTGGGAAAATCCAAACTTCCAATGCACAAATGAAACCCATGTACGCGCAATGGCGTCAGCACAGCCGATATCATTTTTCTTCGTGAGATGGACACTATCACAGTTATCTAAAACAATATTGTTTACTTTGTCTAAACGTTTGTCCCATTGTTGTGGGGCAGCAGAGAGTTGTCACCATAGTAAAATCCAAGGAAGAAATATATGTAACCTACGGCCTATTTTTTTGTGTTTTCGTGCAGGGGACGTCATTATCAACACATTCACAGCGCACTCGTGAACCGGAATGTGCTGTTTTCATAGCAACAAACAGCGACTTTTCACAGCTCTTAGTGTGACGTCATCTCATCCAGATTATTTTGACATAACGGTTCTAGTTTCTATTTCCTATTTTTATCTCTCACGCCGATACGTCAGTAATTTTGGTTCTACTTTGTCGTTCATAAACGCCATTCATAATTTTTTATTTTGAATCCTATCCTTCGAAATTGAATTTTAAGTTTCCTTTGCGAACCTAAAGTGACTAATTCAGTTGCGAAATATGTTTCTTTTCTTCTCATTAAAGTCTAAAAATTCAGATTTCCAAATCAGTAGGTAACAGTGTTTTTTATTATTATTTCATGTGCAAATATGATATGATTTGTGAACTTTCGTTTTATATGAACGATAAAATCTTAAAATATAACTAAAATTTTTTCGCAGAATATGACCAGGTGTTCTTTTCGTTATACTTGTATAAGAAATGAAAAAAAAGAAAAAAAGCAAAAGAAAAGAAAAAAAAAAAAAACTGTTTGTTCCTCTGCACATTAACTACCATACTATTTTAACACTTGCAACTGCGCAAGTCTTTTTCCGAAAACTGTTTTATTATTTTAACACTTTTTTTGAAATCTGGCAACACAAGAACAATTAAACATAGGAATAACTGATGACATAGCTATTCCTAAACTTAATGCACTATTAATAACTCAAAATTATTGTTTTTTTAAGGAATAAATAGAATTAATATGTCGAAATTTCGGGTAGCACCCCTACCTTACCTCAGGCGAAACTGTAGTAGATGTTGCCATCAAACATCTACTAGAGTTGTAGCCTTGAGGAAGGGTAGGTTTACTTATAAAAAATTCGCTATATAATAGTTCTTTTCACTCCTTAAAAAAAATAATTTGGAGATATTTATAGTGCACAAAGTAAATGTAGTTCCGTGCGATCTGCGTGAATTTTTGTACAGTAAAAGAACGAAATGCAGTATGGCCACTATGAATTTTGTGAGTGGTTTTGAAGGACGGGTGCTTTCTCACAGTTTCAAACAAAAAAATACTGAAAACGTTTTATCTAAACCGATTCCTTTCGTCGAAATGTAAGGATCGAAATGGGAACCTGGTCAGCACGTTTGAGAAATGTTGGGAGCAATTCTTATATAAAACTGATTCTATTTTTGGTTGATATATCTTGTTTTTAACGATAATATGGACCACGTGACCAACAATTAATCATGACGTCGTTATATAGAATTATGTTTCGCCGTAGTGTGACACCAAATTCAAATGCATTCCAGTAAATGAAATCGGAAGTTTGGAACATACATATCAACCTCGTCACGAAATTGCGAGAAAGCAGATTTACGTGACATTCTACGTATTAATTAAAGGATTAGAAGTATTAGCTTTGTGTCACATTCTGGGATGCAGATTCTTTCAATCATCATCATACTTTGTTAAAATGTACTCAAACAATCTAATCGTTAATGACTAATTTATAGACCAAAATCTGTTAATTTTTATGGTACATAAAATAAATTTTTAAGTAAACTTGTGCTTAAAACCTTAAGTCGATAACACTATGTCATTAATATTATCACACTAGCAAGGGCCATATAGCCCCAAAACCATATGTATGTTCCCTCGTTGTACGCATTCGCTTCTTTTGTTAATTAATACCCTAATTTATTTTGCCTATACTCTTCAGCAAAATTATAGTTGCTAGAGCAATTCCTCAACGAAGGGACATTAGTTGAATTACGTGAAAATATCTCGGACCTCAAGTTTAGAAAAATAGTTGCATATCAAAATTTTCTAAGATGTATATTATGCCAGATTTCAAAGGTTTCGATTTCTTGAAATTTTGTTTCCACGTCTATTGCATTCTACATAACACCACATAAAAACGTCATCTTAAAAGAGGACCTTTTCATGTGGTGTGACATTATACAGTTAAGGACATTTATTAGGAAACAGAAGTTAAACATTTTCTAAGATTTCCAGCCATCGGTAAGGAAATATTTGTTTACTTTTGTCTGGAGTTTCTATTTTCTTCCGAAACAAATGTCAATTCTTTTCTAAATAGCTTTTCCTCCAACGTTTGGAGCTCCCGTAGAAGATCCTTTTCGGCCACTTCATTTTTTGGCAGATCTTTAAAGAAAGAAACGATAGCTTTAGATGACTTATTTGATGACTTATCAAAAATGCTTTCAAATGCTCATGAAAAAAGACAGACACACACTTTTCGATCCGTATCAAACATATTATTTTAAATAGAATCCAGTTGTGAGTTTTGTTTGATTGATTTCACTTAGGCCAAGATGTAAAAAATCTTCAATCTTTTTTGAAATTTCTATATGAAATTATTCAAAATCACTCCTGCAAAATGAACTTCAACATTCGCAGTGATATTAACCTTCTTGACCTGATTCCTCACTTGTTGAATTTGTTCTTCTGACAACTGCACAGCGGCTCAGACTCATTTTATCTGTTAGACAGGCCTAGCAGGTCTATATAACCATAAGTAAAACTTTATTGGAATATATTGCTTGGCTGAGTCAGTGGATATCCAATGTGGGACGAAGTGGGGCGGTGGCTTTGGGGTTTATCGACTACTGTGAGCAACGTAATGGGCAATGAGCAATCGCTCGTTGCTAATTTAGAGCAGTTAATTCTAAAGAAAAAAGAGCCAGTGCCATAAGGAAAACACAAGATTCATACCTCACCGGGATACGAACCCGGGACCACTTGGACGAATTGTCGTTAGCTAGCACTTAGAACACTGCGCCACGGGGACGGTAAGATTCGGCATACATTTCCGAGAAGGTATGTATAGTAACTATATCATGAACAGCATACTGCACAAATATTTCGAAATTAGCAGACCTAAGATAAAGCTGCTCATTTATATGAAAATCATCCTTATGGTCTCATGTTTAGGCCACTAAGATTCAGAATTGGGAAAATTATGTATTCTTTTCGTCTAGTATTAGAATGATGCAGTTTACATTTTCACTTCTCAATCAATAATTTTTTAAAGAGTCGTCGGTCCAAAAAAGTAGCTTTGCATCTTTGAAAATGCATATATATTTTTTTTTAAATCGTCACCTGATAACGTTTTTCATTCTTTGCATTTTTAACTTCATTGTTCAGGACTCAACTGGATTTTTCAAATTCAGCCCACAAAGAACTGCACACATATTGTATATAAAATGGATAAAATTTAGAGATACCTACCAAGTAGCGGGATGGCCACTGCCTAGCAAGAATAACAGCATATAAAAGCCTAGGAAATAACTCCACTAGATACCATCATGTCTCTTGCAGCAATGTCCACAACACTGCCTAGTACGTCAGCTCAGAATATATGGATCCAATGTTCCGCTTCATGGCAGTTCGAAGAGCTTAAACAGGGTATAAATCCGGGAACCGTATATTCTCTGGATGGTTACAAACTCATAAGAGTGTTCAACGAGCTAAACATGGGTGGCTGCGACCCACCCAAGCATAGCTATATGAACACTCTTGTGTTGGATGCTAATAGGCCATGAAGGCATGCAGGTGGTAAGCCAGCAAATGATGGCAGCGTGCAGCGGTTAAAGACTGCTCCGAACACACTGTCAGAAATAATGTTTCTCAATAGACGGTTTCCCAAACTATCAGAGAGCCAAATCCGCCTTGAAGACAGCTAACATGGCTCAACGGGGCCGTTGCATCACGATGTTGACGTTACATCCGGACCTTCCATCCAACTGGGTACAGCAGAAAGCGCGATTTATCTGACCACACGACGCAGTGCCACTTTACAGAGATCGCTTATATGTTCGTGGCACCAGAAAAAGCGTATTCGAAGACGCGTGGTTCGCAACCGCTTGCTCCATGGGTGGTGGTGAGTCCATCGATTGTATACCAGCGGTGCATCCTTAATACGGTTGTCCTCGGGAATAACAGGGTTCTTACCATTAGGAAGATAGAATGACTCACCCGTGTTGCGCCGATAAAGACTTCATCACCAAATTTGATCAGATCACCATGTTTACCGATTTTTGTTGATAACGATACAGTGCTGGAAAGCCATGTTTTCCGCCTCGTTATCGCTTGGTTCCGGTTTGGATCTGTTCCACTCTACGCGGGAGATGACCATATCAACTACCAATCACCGATATCGCTAAAGGCTTCTCTACTGAGTGTAATGTCATTATTTATTCATGCTTTGCAATGTAACCGAACATTAGCTCTTCCATCAAACTATTTCAAACAAAGGAAGTAGTTTTCCATCAAACTACTTCAAACAAAAGAAGTGGTTTTCCATCAAACTACTTTAAACAAAGGAAGTGATCATCAAACAAGGGCCTTCGCTCTTTCCACGTTTATACGTGAGTCACGGAAAAATTCTCATTGGCCGCCACCGGGAATCGAACCCTGGGTCTTCCAGTTACGCACCGGATATGCTTCCACTACACCACAGCGGCCTCGAATTCCTCCGGACGAACACACGCTAACTGCCAAGCCAATTTAGCAGCTTGCCCCATGGAGCCTCGCACAATGTTGGGGATTCAACAAAGATGGTAAACAGCAACCGAAAAAATACCTTGAAAGCGAATGAACAATTAATACAAACATTTGACGTGGACCAGGAACATCAAACAAAGGCCTTCGCTCTTTCCACGTTTTTCCGGTGGCACCCAATGAGAATTTTTCCGTGACTCACTTATAAACGGGGAAAGAGCGAAGGCTTTTGTTTGATGTTCTTGGTCCACGTCAAATGTCTGTATCAAAGGAAGTTAGATGCTAATGTTTACCTCAAGATATTTGAAACTCACAGTTATACTTTTATAATGTTTTACATTGTTTTGATTTTCTAGACTATGCTGGCTTCTGATTCGTATAAAAAGTGGATACGAACTTCTGCCTTATGTGGTCCCCGTTATTAATATGAATTCATCTGAACACACGAGCGCACCCACCCGTACACCACAAGTGAAAGAATATTAACATATAGGACCGCTAAAGCGGGAGCGATGCTCACAAGCAGTGGTAATTAATATCGAGGTTTCACCATTGCCAATCTTACGTACATCTGAGTTTACTTCTTATTTTGATTTTCTCTCTGACTTCATTTTGGAACTTCGCGCTCTGTTTTTATTTTAAGACATGACTTACTGTGGAATCTACCACAGTAAATCTGTCAGTATCCAGAGTTCTATCTGTGCTCATCACTGAAATAAGCACTATGGAGGTCTACCTCAGAAATCATGCAGTTTTGAATTGATTGCCATTTCACTTAAAACCAAGCGATGAGCTCGTGGCCTATCCTGCGATAACATCAATGTTCGTCTTCGTTGCCATATTGGAGCTTCTTTGGTGAGTGAAATACAGTTTCAAATTAACGTATTTTCGGAAAGAATGGCTTGAAAATAAATGTGAGTTCGTCAATATCTCTGTGTGTAAAAAATGTTACAATGCGAGTGAACATTATTTCGCATTATGTATTTAAACACTGCAAAGGTATTAATGGTCGAGCATTTCTACTACAAAAATATCGCGTTTTCGAAAGTACGTGAATGTGACAAAATAAATATTATCAGACTTGTAATAAGTGGAGAAAGTTACAACTGTTCGTCCTGCATTAATTGCTTTCTTTTTTATCCGTCATCCATATTTCCTAATTGTCGCCTGCAGAGATTTTCTTATATTTAGTTTGAAAGCGATCAACTTTTTGAACAACATTCCAGGAAGGCGTTTTACTGACTCACAAGGAGAAAAATACCAAATCTTGGTTTTTTGGCCTTGTTGACGCCTTACATGTAACGTAATTACTACTCCAAATGTTTTCTCCTGTGGGCAAAAATTGCTTGAGGTCATGTCTGACAGAGATAGGACATAATTGATGACATTGTATATTCTACTTTAGTGACGTATGACTATACTTTAAGTTTCGTTTTATTCTGTAAAATGTGGTTCATTCCCTGTAAGCATTTTCGGAACTTAACGTTACATTTCTCACTCGGTGACTGTTTTCTAACTCCTGAATTAAGGTCCAGAGTTAAACAATATACATGTTAAGCAGTGATAAGAATGATGTTTGCAGTTTTAGGCTGCTAACTTATGTCAGATGGCTGACTTCTTTTGGGTATCCCGTTAAATGGCTGCCTCGTGTTGTAGGTCAATTATATTGTTATTCTGTTTTGGAGATAGAATTTAAAGTTTAACTTACTTTTTGCTAATTAATTCTCTCACGTTGCGCGGTTCAAAGACAATGAAAAATATAGAGTGTATTAGATTATGAGTTGTATCCAGCTACCAAACAACTGAGTGATTCATTGCTCTGTGTTGACATTTAAAGTACGTAAAAGAATCTAATAGAGACTTCGGAGCCGTAAGTAAAAGCATGCCGATTTACTAGGGTTTCAAGTCATTAGGTGGTTAAATAAGAATCTGTATGCTATTTAATCCATCCTGATTACGATATAACTTACGGAACACTTCAATATTCATATTTAAGAAATTTCAAAGTTGTGAAGCGTGACAATTGACATATATACAGTATGTAATGTTCTTTGGTGTATTTGTTAAAATATTAAGATATACACCAAAGAACATTACATACTGCTTACTCTATGCACCATTTGAATGTTCATCGTTGATGACCAGGTCAAAATGTAACAGTGATATCTGAAGCTTTCTCTATTTGTATTATTTATCATTCAAGTGTTTCAAATAAAACTGTTTTCCTTCATATTCAAAACTGTATTTCATGGATCGAATTTGAATAAAAAATTTGCAATCGTTTAAATGTTTTATAAAGACTAAAAGGCATCTGACTGAAAGCTTATATTCATCATAAATTAAGGTGAACAAAGAGATAATATGCATTTGAAGTAATACAGTCATTCACAGTTTGCGTTTCACGATCTTGTTTTATAAAAAAATTTACCTCCTTGTCCTGTTTATTCTACTCCTCCCCATGTGCTTACTCTTACTTTGTCCTCTATCTCTCTTCTCGTAAATCATCCTTCATAATCCAAAGTTCAATGGCTTTTTCTCCACTCTTGGCTCCCTGTTCCAGCCACTTAACACCGAGGGACTTTGATTCAATCTTTGTCAGTTTTGTTCGTCTGAAATCTCCATTCTTCACATATATCTCCATTGTCCAATCCCTCTTCCTTTTTTCATTTGATGTTTTCTTTTCGTACACAACGTTTGCCCGGCAACCCACGATTCCGACGACTATTAATTCTTGCTTTGTCCAAATGTATCCATTCATCATGCTTGAACTCTCAGCTTATAATTTTCGATTTAGCGAAATATGTTGTCTATAGATCTCACCTCGATTGTTCTATTCAATCCGTCATCATCTCCTCACAACAAGATGAACAGCACACCCTATCTCCAATTTCAAAAACGGATCTCTCACTCACATCCAAGGAGACTTTTCATAGGCTCAACGTGCTGGAAAAATTCCACAATTTAATAGTATCTGGCTTTCCCACAGCAAATGGCTCGATTTCAACAATATTAATGTCATTTTCTATTTCCACTGACTTCCCGTTCGTCATTTACCAATTTCATGTACCTTCCCTACGATTGTCATTACTTTGAACTTTACTAGGTATTGTGACTTTTTCAAAGAACTTTGAAAATTTTAGTAGAAAGGATTTGTTTGTTATAAAGCCTTGCTATCTTTTTATGATCATTTGCAAATGATCCACTTCTTTTAACTATAGATGATTCTCAGCATCCACTGTAAATCGACATCTCATCCCTGTAAATACCATTCATACATTTCACACAATGGGAAAATAAACCCATTATTGTAAATTCAATATTTTGATCTAATAAAACGATTCTGAATCCCTTACCTGCACTCGCATCTCCAGTCACAAGAGTGACGATTAATAGCAGAAGGAATGGACCCAAGGTCTTCATACTGCTTCTTCTGAAAAAATTGTAGTGAGAAAAGTTCAAAACTGGAAAGGTTAATTATTTGGAATTGGAACATAAAGCACTATATGTATTTGTCTCGAGCAAGGATCAATGACCAGAAAAATGACATAAAGAATTCTATTTTTTTAAGACAATAAATTTGTTACTATTTTTTTTAATTCTGGAAAACGAATGTTAGTGCTTCAAAAGCAAATTGATTCATTGTGTTTCCTTGCAAGGACTTTTTTATCACGGAGATAAATAAATGAAATGTAGATATAAATATGGTAAAAAAGATATGTGGATATTAATATGCATGATGCGCCCTCTTGATTAATTTACTTGACAATTGCACGTACTTTTAAAAGTGTGAAAGTAGTGTTTCAGTTTTGTAATACGCCTTAGTTGATGTTACGATTCAAAGATATAGTTCCGTTGACAATTGGTTTAAACAAAGTGCAATTTTTATTTCATGTCCTACTAAAGTACTGCGTCACACGTTCCTTCTGGAATGACTCCTAAAGAAACCTTTAAAATATTCAGAAATCTTTCTAAATTTACAGAAGCCACTCCATTTCTGTTTACTATGAAAATTATTGTAAAAAATGGCGTTGTATATAATAGTGCAATTGCTATCGGCAATGTGTGAAAAGCAGGCATTGTACACAATGCCTATGAAAGGTATAGAATGCATGACGTTTTTAGGCAAAGCATTAAATATTTATGTTATTTTAATAACATAAATAACAAATCCTAGGTATTATGTAAATCGAGAAGGACTATTTACGTAAAGTATGAAAAAAGGATCATGAGAAGGCCTTTATTGAAAAGACGTGTACGAAAATCAACGAAGGAATACAAAATAAAGTGTATCACTTTCTCAGTGAAAGACAAAGAGAAAAGACTAGAACTGACGTATTTGTTGCAACAAGGAAAGCTAGAATGGCATTTTGAATTACATTTAACTATATTTATCACATACGAGCACCTCATATTTTGGCACTTGGTGTTGCACATACACCTCGCGAATCCTGACCACTTCCTGTGGACAAAGCGATAGCAGCTCATTTAAGAGGAATTTCGTGGTCGGGAACGTCTTCAACACTGAGTAAGTCCTTCTGATATAAAGTGAACTGTGGTCTGGCACAGAGTTGGTTAAAAATTCCCGGAGCAGTTCCAAGTCGGCAAAAACGGTTTTCTGTCACACTCATAATAATTACCAACAGATTGCGCGAGTCACCCCGTCCCTTATCGACGTCAGGAATAGGAACTTAGACAGTCGCCCCCAAAGATGCAGGAGGATTTTTTTGTCAGAGTCCATTTCAATTTGTCTGGCCTGTATTTTCAGATTCAATTTAGATTCAATTTTGCGAGCATTGAATGTCAAGTTCCTTCGCCACTTGAAAGGAAAAAAGTCACTGGCGGGAGTATTTTATACTTTGCCGATTAGGCTTTTGGCATTGCATAAAATGCCTAAAAATGTGTGAAATGTTAAACATTTCATATTTTTACTTCCCATTTTCGGCATTCTACAGATTTCTTCCTAGGTATTCTGTATAATTCCCAATTTCAGACATTGCCTGTTACATAATAATAAGGAATAACATGATTTCGCTACGGCCATTTTGCTTGGGAAACGCCTGTCGCCAAGGTTGCTGTATTTAGTTCAATACATTGGATGAACTAACCACTACTATCATGTTGATTTAATCAAAATTTTCGTATAATGTATGTTCTACGAATAGTAGTGACAAATTAGGCAGCTACCTGCCGCAAAATGTGAGCAAATTAGTAGCATCATATTTTTAAATTTTCGGCAACAGTGGTTTAACACCTGATGAGCTTTTCATTCAACAAAGAAGAACGCTTTTGAGATGATTCAAAAAACGTGGTGGCGTAGGAAATGGAACAAATTTCATCTGTTTTACAATCTAATTTGGACACAAATTCCAGAATAATAGCAGCAGAAGCACGCATATCACTAATGATCTTTTGCGCATTTATTAAAGTGTGCACATCTGGGGAAATAATAAGCAGGTAACAATTATTTCAATAGATATGGATATCGTCCTCTGCTCATCAGCGGACTCTTCTCTATGTACATGTTAGTAACATTAAAATTTCATTTTTTGAATTTTATTTGCATCAACTGTTAGAACTATTACCCTTGTACGTGTATTAATCATTTATTCCTTTGAAAGCATTTGCCGAAAGATTTTAGGTAATTTCATAACGATATTTACTTCCATACATAAGTATTTCTAGTAATTTTTCTCTGCCAATCCTTTAGAAAAATTACCCTTTGTCAATTATTGTGTTCAACACTTTTCGTATAATTTTGTATTTTAAATTTCACATAAATTTTTTCATATGACCGCGGACTCAGTTCTAAATTCCCTACCATATCTGCTTCTACATGATCACTACGCATACTCTAATGTTCTTTTTTCACATGGTAAATATTCTATATCGTATACGGAAGCAAAGAATGTAAGGTCGGGTTATGCGCAACATAACACAGACTCTCCTTGACAAATGTCAACCCCACTTTCTCGTGGTGCATCCTGTTCCCACTAAAGGGGTTCTGACGACCGCCAATAGCGGTATAACTATACCATCGGGATTAGAGGAAGTAGTGATGGAAAAAAGTATTTACTTAGACCTAAACGTTATGCAATGCCAAAGAAAATAATTTATGTTTGCTCATTTTCCTAAGAAACGTTAATAATAAATTAATGGACATGATACATATATGTTCTTTCTCAGGTTTAAGTTGCCTGAAGCATTAAAAGTTCGTATTTATGAATCTGAAGTGATTGTTAACAATTCAATTCTGGAAAGCGGATTAGAGACGGATACAGATAATAAATTTTCGATAGTTGTTACATAATTTCCCAGGTTCCTAAATAAATGGTGCTTGATAAAAAGAGTTAGGTATTTGGAAATACACATCAGTAGGCACTAAATTCTATGATGTAAACATTTTCCGAAATTTCAGGAAATCTATATTTGTTTCAGATTACCACCTTGATAATTAATGTCATAGTTTTATAATAACATATATGAACCCGTTTCCAGATATAAAATCATTGAGGCCTCAATTACTTTCATTCAGATTCCGAGTTGACAAACGGATTTTTAGGCAAACCTTTACCTTGAATTAATCGTACATTATAACACTCTTAAATAAGGAAAACATACTTTACAAAAAGCTAGAAAAATGAGAGTTATATTGAATCTGCCTCACATGAACGTTTACCGCATTAAATGTGACTCACTTGAGACACCCTTAACCTCAAACTGAAGTTTATCAGGAGAGGTCCTTTGGAAAATAAGTAAAGTGGAACGCAGAACAGTATTTAAGGTACATCATAATTTTTTTTCTGTGATCATGTCTCATATTCTCTGTTATTCTATCATCATGACATATGGGAAACACATTTTCGCATCTGTTAAGATGTGCTTCAGAAGCAGGGCTACCACTAATGGCAACACAATGGAGTATTCTGATTGATGCATGACATGTCCTCCTTCAGCGAAATGCCATGGGATTGCTTCAAATGACTCAGAATTCAAGCTTGTTGATTTATAGTATTGTGCATTGTAATAGGAACTCAGGAACTGCAAATAACATACAAACTGATGGATATTTTCCCTCATTCTTAATGGAACTAGGCGAGGTTTGTTGCGAAATCATTTGTAATGGAAGACTATAAAATCCGACGTTAACATTTTATTAATCTTATTTTTATATTATGCCTGTATTTAAACGAACCCTTTCATTCTGACATATATTGGATTGTCGGTAATCTTTAGCATTCGTTTTGACATGACGGCGGAATATGCAGCAACATCTGACATTCTGGCTACGCTACTGTTCGCCAACAATGTGCTGAAGTCAGCCTGTTTGCATCTTTGATGACTCTTTATTTCGAACGGCTTTGGGTAAACTTTATATTCGAACAATGCCCCGTTCTCAGGAATAGATTTTTGCAACAGCACCCTGATAGACTTTGACTAAAGCCACCGTACTTTGACGTATCATCAATGCCGTGAGGATGACTATCCGAACCAATAACGAAGGCTGTGTGAAGATGTAACTTCACAGCTAAATCCTGCAAGGAATGTACGTCGAGGCTGTTGGACTGAGTTGGGTTCCTCTACGTTGTTTTCATTCGCGGTATCGCACATTTCAAATTTCGAAAATAAGAAGGATTCTATGATTCACAAGCTGCTGCTTTTGCTTGAAAAGATAAGTTTTCTTGAAAGTCTTTCCCATGACATTTTTTTAGCAAAATTTTCTCTAATGTAATGGTACGCCTTATATTCCAAAAAATTCGCTATTTGTTACTTCAAGATATAGGCCTAATTACCACAAAGAGTAACTACAAGCGTTGTAAGTTATCAACCGTCTTTGATTTAGGGCCACTGCTTCAAGGAAAGAGGAACACTAAAAAACACAAAAACACACCAATTATGCCACAGTCGTGCCTCGAATCCGCACCCATCTTTAGCGAATAGTCCGTAGCCCGCGTTTCCAGCCACTCGGGCACCGAAGTGAGTAAATAATTTGTGCACTTTGGTTTAGCTCGGGTAAAGACGGTTCGATTTCGATGACATTTTAGCATGTGGTAGGGGACCACCTGGGGATGAACCCTGTTGAAAATGGACGAAATGGTGTCAAAGGTCACGGCATAGGAGCGGGATCCATTCCATTGCCCTTATGCGTCATAACTTAGGTAAATATGGTTCGATGTCGATGAAATTTTAGTATATTGTACGGGGACCACGTGGGAATCAACCCTATTGAAAATAAGTGAAGTGGATTCAAAGGTCAGGGCATGGGACCGTGATGCATTCCATTGCCCCTATGCGTCATAACGTGCGTAAAAATGGTTCGATTTCGATGACATTTTAGTATGTGGTAGGGGATCACCTGGGGACGAACTCTATTGAAAATGAGCGAAATGGGTCAAAGGTCAGGGCATAGGAGCGGGATGCATTCCATTGCCTATATGCGTCATAACGTACGTAAAAATGGTCCGATTTCGATGACATTTTAGTATGTGGTAGGGGACCACCTGAGGACGAATCCAATTGAAAATAGGCGAAATGGGGTGAAAGGTCAGGACATAGGAGCGGAATCACTTTCACCGCCATTAAGCGTCATAACTTACGTAAAAACTATTCGATCTGCCTGGGGACGAATCCTATTGAGATTGGGTGTAATGGGGTCAAAGGTTAGGGCCCAGGAGCGGGATCTATTAAATAGCCTTTATGCATCATAACTTACGCAAAAATGCTTCCATGGCGACAAAACTTTATCATGTTTTTTCGGAGGTATACTGAACCGGTTTTGTTGTACATCGAAATGGGGTCAGATCGAAATGGGGTCAGAGGTCAGAGCACAGGACCGGGATTTATTCCACAGCCATTATCCTCATAACTTGAGTAACAACTTGAGTAATTATTTCTGGTATGTTGGAAAGCGTATTATAATCAATGCATTGCATGATTTTACGAACTTTTTTACTTATACATTAACTAACTTATAGCTCATCCTAGGACGGTTTTTTTTAAGTTTTAAATAAATATTAATATACAAGACGGAGTGAAATTTTTAATTGAAGCAGATTGAACACAAATCAAATAGACGCCGGATTTCTCTATGAAACCGAATAACAAGTTATATAGTAAGAACTCATTCATGTTAGAACTGAAAATTATATTCTACTTGTTTACGCTTTTCGAAAGACCTCGCGATAAATAACATTCTGTGTAAAATATTTGTTGTTTAAAAAATGTTGATTAGAGCGTTTAGATAGATCAATGTTTTGCAAAATGTGTAATATAATCAGCTTTAAATTAGGCAAGTTGTTTTCGTGTAAACTTACCTTAATAATTTTTACTTTGATTTTTCGCGTTAAATTACTATTTTTCTGGCACACTTCTTATTCTCTTTCACGGCTTGTTTCAGACTAACCTAATCGACGGTTAGTTTGAAACATCATACCGAAGCTTTTTCTACAAAATAATGCGACATACGGTATTACAAATCAGAATCATCTAAATTTTCAACAATTAGCTCCTGGGGCGACATCTGCTTTTACATGCAATCTTGCTCTTTTGACATCTCAAGGTTTCAGTTTTTTATTGAAGGTTACAACGTTTAGATAGATAGAAATTTTGCAAAATGTTTAATATAAGCAGTACTACACTCGGAAAATTAGTTAAATTAAAAAAGTAAAAAAAAAACAAAAATAAACGTAAAAATTAATATTCAGATTGTGTTTAATTAAATTAATATAGAAACTAAACCTGTCGTGATATTATGATTTCAATTCGAATTTTGTAGATGGGAAAATAGAACTCGATACATTGATAATCCAATTTTTTCAATTAGCACGCGATCACCTTGACATCTCAGTTTGATCGCGTGAAAACTCATCTTGCTGTGACATTAAGAATTCAATTCGAATTCTGTAAATCGAAAAAACCGAAATCCAGTCATTAATAATCCAAAGTTTCTTAAAATTGCACGCGATCACCTTGACATCTAAAATGATCGTGTGATATTATACTGCAGGAAAACATTTTCACATCGCGAGGGTACACACGAATTGATCAACAAGTGATGACGCAACAATGCTGACTTTGCCGTGACGTCAAGCGTTCCAAAGAGACAGACAGATCTGGGTGTTTATATTATTAATAGGATTTAGTTGCTTGTAGAAATCGAAGTGTTTAAGGTTTAGCTCCTATTTCAACTTAAGTTTTTCGTGTCGTCTATTTTTTTTTTTTTTTTTTTGGTTGGAGGTTTAAAGACAGCCGTGAACAACTCAATGGACTATAAGCAGTTACCCGTCCCTAACTTAGGGTCACTGGTTCCAAGGAAGGAAGAGAGCTAATGCTGTACGACAAACACGATGTCCATTCCTTATCGGGGTTCGAACCCGGAGGCCTTTCGGGCGAATGCTCAGAAGCCATCACTTACACTACTGCGCTTTCGTGTCGTCTTAATCTTTTGAAGCCTTATAATTCCAATCGGTTGCGCTTGTTCGTAATACCTGTAACCGTATTTAAACATGCATAAATATTTAATTAAGCATTGTCGAGTAATTGACAAGGGTAAACGATGAGACAGTACTTTCGAAACTTAAGTCTTATATTTTCCAGCACATAAACTATTCCTCATATTGATATGCGCCAGCAATGTTGAAACACACTTTAAGCTCCTACTTCGCAAAAACATATGTTTGACAATTGACGCAGTAGTATAAGTGCTAACCAAACTTTCCATGATATCATGATAGGAAAGGCGATCGTACCACTTCTCGAGCCATTTGTCCGAGATGTCTCCGGGTCCGGGTCCAGGTGTGGCGTGGATGCTGTGTTTTTCTTACGGCACTATTTTACTTCCTTTCCTGGAACAAGGTGCCTTAAATGAGGGACGGACCACTACCTAACGACTTCCATGAGGAAGCAAGCCAACTGAGTTGCACATAGTGGTCGTTAAATCCTTATAAAAACAAGTTAGTAAAATCATGCAATGCATTAATTATGATACGCTTTCCAACATACCAGAAACCATTACTCAAGTTATTACTCAAGTTATGAGGATAATGGCTGTAGAAAAATCTCGCTCCTATGCCCTGACCTTTGACCCAATTTCAATTATATTCAACAGAACCGATTAAGTATACTTCCGAAACAACATCACAAAGTTTTGTCTCAATCGAAGCATTTTTACGTAAGTTATAACGCAATACCAGGAACACCGAGCATCACTCGGTTAAAGGTGGGATGAGGGCACAATTTTTTTTTTATTTTGATATGTTATTTCCAAGTATTGTAATGCTACGTCATTCAGTTGCATGTTGTCCCAAGTGTTCCACTCGCTGGTAACGTTCATCCGCGGTGTCGGTTGCGATTCACTGTGATGAACGGCTTCGTAGTTCTTCCAAGCGCTGGTTACGTTCTTCGGATGATTCAGCTGCGATTCACTGTCTATTTATTCGCCGCATTTGTTCGAGGTTTTCTTCCGATATACACTGGCGGAAAGTGAAAAAAGAACACCAAGAAGGAGACGTCTGATACCAAAGAAATTTATACAGGATAATAACGGAATACAGAGGATAACGTGATCAAAACATTAAGGCAAAATACAGCTGTATTTGCTCGTAAACTGAAAAATAACATTTCCATGTAACATGGTTAGTACGAGGTTGAACCGCCATGAACTGCGTCACACTGTGCAATTCTGGCATGGAGTCTGTCGAACAGATGTTGGATGTAAGTTTGGGGTATTGAGTTCCAAGCATCCTCAACTTCGACGCGTAAATCGGGGATGGCGTGGCTGGCCGTAGGGACCGGATAAGTCGTTGTCCCATAAAATCCCACACGTGCTCAATGCGGGACAAATCCGGTGAACGTGCAGGCCATGGAAGTTGTCTCACATCCTGAAGTGCATGTTGCGTTGCACGTGCCGTGTGTGGGAGTGCGTTATCTTGCTGGAAGACCCCACGATGGACCGACCTTACAAATGGCACAACAACGGGCTGAATGATGTTGTTGATGTAGGAGGTGCTATTTAACGTACCCGGTACAAACACTAGTTGTCTACGAGAGTGATAGCTGAACCCTCCCCACACCAGCAGACCAGGTGTAGGCCATGTGTTTCGCTGGCGGATGCAAGAAAGGTGGAGACGCTCCCCTGTGCGTCTGCGAACTCGCATACGGCCATCGGAGGCTCCCAAGCAGAATCTGTTTTCATCGCTGAACACGATAGATCGCCATTGTGTTCTCCAGTGCACACGTTGGCGACACCACTGCAGCCGTTCCTGACGGTGGGATGGAGTCAGAGGTACACATGCCGGAGGCACACGTTCAAGTAGTCCTGCATCCAGTAGACGGTTGCGGATTGTTCGCGCCGTCACCTCAGGTGCAACGGCAGCTCGGATTGGCGTCGCAGTGGATGTTCTGCTTGACAACGCCGCTCTTCTTATACGTCGATCGGTCCGCTCATCAGTCCGTCTGTGACTCCCGGTTCCACGTCTTCTCGTGTGGGAATGTTCCTTGGCCCATCTACGCCGCCATCGTACCACCACCGATACGTCCCGTCCAATTCGCTCCGCAATACGACGATACAACCACCCGGCGTCGCGGAGTGCGACTAGACGACCTCGCTCAAATCCGATAAGTGCTGAAATCGTACACGTCTTCCATGTCCAGGCATTGCAGCTTCTTCAGGGTCTTTGCACGTGTCCGTACGCCGACGACTGATTACGTTCACTTCGCCGTACTCCTTAAATACCACCGACGATAATTTGCATATTATGCCGTGCTGTGGCGTAAGCGCTCACCGGTTGGTCCCGAAATTAGCATCACACCTACGTAAACTCGACCCCATTAACATATGTAAATTTCATGATGGTCCGCCAATTCCTTCTTGGTGTTATTTTTTCACTTTCCGCCAGTGTATATTCATTGAGGGTATATTAACGTCGGACATTATTTCCATGCTCCTCGTCCTAGCTGCTCGGAATGGTCTTTTTGTAGGCTGATCTTCTTTCAATGGTAGGTCATATGTTTCGAGACTGGAAAGTGATCAGAAACCATCTACTGTTGAATGTCCAAGCTGTTCCATATTTACTTCTACCGCTTGTCCAAACAGTGCCGTATTCTACTTATTGGTTGGTTGGTTGGTTGGTTGATTTTTATGGCGCAAGGGCCATGTTTCGCCGAAGAGCGCCAGACACAAGACAAAAAAAAAAACAGTATTAAAAAAAAAAAACGTGGCATAAATCCCAAAATCTGGCTGACCAAGTAAAACCGAACCATGAGAATGATGGAAGTGCCAAAAAAGACAATGAAACAAACAGTATTAAAAACATGGGACAATGGTTAGAAACTAGCCGATTAAGTAAAACTGAGGAATGAGAATGATAAAACACATCACGAAAACGAACACAACTACACATAAAATGAGTCACAGGAGAGGGACGAACTGTCACTCTCCTCCCCTTATGTTCCTCTATAATGTTGGTTGAGGGTCGGGATCTCGCTGAGTCTGGGACAGTTGCAGTGTTGGTTAGTTGGACCGCGACAGTTGGATGGACACTGCACACCTTTGCCGATTTAGATCTGGGTCTTCCACACGTGCAGATTTTCTGCTGGGAACTGGAAGAGTCGGTCGTCTTCAAAAGAGAAGGCGCAGAGTCAGCTGGTCGAATAAGCTGGAGCTCGGAGAAATCCACCTGTGTCGCTTGTTCAGCTGTAGATCTCTTGGCAAGTCCGGCGAGAGCTACAGGGCGCTGGACAAAGGGCTGCACGAATTGTTGCAGAGACTGAACTACTGCGGCAAAAGTACGCTGTCAGTTGTTCGGAATACCCAACTTGGCCTTGGCAGCAGGGTACGAGAGGCCTTCCAGGGTCTTGAGGCGCTGGATCGCCATCTTGTCCTTCCATTTTATACAGTTGCGGGGAGTAAGCTGTATGGGCCTCACCACAGTTAACACAGCAGGCTGCAGAAGTGCAACCTTCCCCGTCATGTTCACTGGAGCCACAATTTGCGCAACGAGCGGAACTGTTACAGAAACGTTGTGAATGCCCGTACCTCTGGCACCTCAAACAGCGCAGATGACTGGGAATGTACGAGCGAACTCTACAGACCAAGTAGCCAGCCTTGATTTCGGTCGGAACTTTCGGGGAGTTAAAAGTCAAGATTACATTTTTAGACTTAATCAAAGAACCATCCCGCCGGAACATCATATGACGTGCAGCAATAACACCCTGATCTGCTAGTTCACTCACCAATTCGTCCTCACTGCACGCCAAGAGATCAAACTCCGAAATATCACCACGAGAGGTGTTAAGAAACGGGTGAGTTGTTACTTTGACAGGAATGCCTTGAAGACTAGTGAGGTGCAGAAGAGTGTTACTCTGAGAAACACTGCAAGTTTGGACAATGAGGTCCCCAGAGCGTAGCTTCCTCACAAACTTAAAGGAGCCAACCGCAGCGTCCAAAGCTTTAGAAATGAAAAAGGGAGATATGGAGGACAGTCTCTCATTCGGATCGACCGATTCTACATCTAAGTGTGTAGCATGCGTATTCACAGCAATCGAGGGGAGACGACGCTTCAGAGCGACTGGTACAGCTGCCGAAGAATAGGTTCCACGTTCTTGGTCCAGGTCATGATCTAAAGATCGTTTAAGGTTATGGGACTTATTAGGTTGAGAAGACGAAGGAGAGTCGTTGTCAACTATCATTTTCTCAGGTGACTTGAATTTGGAGTTTTTGTTTTTGTTTTTACCCATGGAAAAAAGGAGGAGGATTCGTCTGCAGACTACTCCACTCACCACCGAGCCCTACAAGGGAGAACTGGAGGTTTGCAAGCCAAGACAATGACACTGGACACAGTTCTGGAGCTCATACGTTGCAGATATAGTCCGTTGGCTGTGATCACACGCACTCGGCGGACACTTCGGCCTCCGGGTACCGTCATGCCAACGCCTTTGGCATGATCCCACATCCCCCGGGCTTACACTGCCGTACAATAAAGCCGCTAAAACCGTGTGCACAACTTGGTACAGTACTTCTGACTAGAGGTGGGTTAGTTTCTAGCCTCCCGTTTACAGCGAAGCCGGGGTCGAAGAGGAGTGTTGGTACACAGGAGGCACTTCTCCGGTCTCCTGCGACCTCAGCCGCCAGACATCCCATTTCCGCCTCACGGGTCTCCGCACGTGGCAAACATGCAGGTAGGCCTAGCACCCAAACTAGCTAAAAGGGAAAAAGTAATACAAGGAAGACAAAACCCTGGAGTGGAACCTAAACGGAATCTCAGAAACCTACGAACTGAGCGGTTAATATAAACAGTTAGTAGTGGAGGGTAACAAAACCACAAGACCGGGGTGTTAGTACATAGCGTGGTAGCGATTAGACAGAGTATACAACACGGGCAACTGGCCAGTGCAGAAAATAAATAAAAACGGAAAAGCGAGACACAAGACCAGCTCGGGATCGTGGGGCCGGGACTCCCCAACAGCTGGATGAACAGCCGTCCCTGCAAACTCCAACAGCACCGAAAAAATAAGCGGTGGCATGACATCAGATGTTGACCAGTCACAAGGTCAGCTCGGGCCGTGGGGGCGCCGCTCCCCAAATAACTGGAAAACCAGTTATCCCCGTGCGGGGATTCTACTTATTCTTGTTATTAATGTTGAAATGTCCACTTTTCTAAGGGGGTCGACCAGCCATATATTTTTATATTGTTTTACCATCCACGTGATATTCTGTTATTAGTAATTAATAAAAATTAGCTAATCATATTTTAGCACAGCGGATACGCTCGTCATCAAGTGACTATTCAAAAACATAACAAAAAAAAAAAAAGACTGTATTAACAGTTTACCTTTTGAAGGGAAAAACACATCTACGTTCCGCTACTTATACTGTACTACGCATCAAATCCAAGCAGCTGGCACAACTCACTTTTTGTTCTAGAATAAAATAGAAGTAATGCGTAATACGCACATTACGTCACGCGTTGTGTGCGTATTACGCATTACTACGCATTACAGATGGTCGCGAGAGTGTGACATCATAAAACTTTAATAGTATCCACACAAAACGCCTGACGTAATGAGGCAGATGGCGTGACTGAGCGCCAACATTTCAATCACCCCAGTGTGACGTCATAATATTTATAAGCATGGGAAACAATAATAGGACGATCCAATGACACGAAAAACGTGGTAACTCGGTGTGGTTATTTAGCCCACTAAACGAATTTTTCCAAAGTCGAGATCAAGATAAATCGAGTTCTAGTACCAGAAAACGGTTAATCAAAATCCTAAGAGCGTTTTCAAAATAAAATTTACATGGATACAAGAATTGCTCCTTTAATAGTGGGGCAAAAGGGCGATGGAATGGATCCTGTTCCTATGTCCTCACCTTTGACCCCACTTCACCCACTTTCAATAGGGTTCGTCCCCAGGTGGTCCCCTACCACATACTAAAATTTCATGGAAAGCGAACCATTTTTACGCGAGTTATCGTGCTGACAGACGGACGTACAGACGGAAAAAGCTGGAGCATATACGCTTTTTCAACCTACGATTGGAAAACGTAAAAAAGAAACATAGCATTCTGGTCATCGCTTTCGGCCCCGTTGGCTGGCATGAGTGGGCTCTGGCTTATGTTCATTCGTCCGTGAAAGGGTCCGGGTTCGAATTCCGGTAAGGCATGGATGTTTTGTTTGTCTTACTTCACTGGCTCTCCCCTCTTCTCTGGACCCAGTTGCCATAACTTCGAGACGAGCGACTGCTTGTAGCCCATTGAGTTGCTCATTGTGGTCGTTAAACCTTCAATAAAAAAATCATCGTTCTGACTCTCTGTTAATATTACTATAACGCTGCTCTTCGAATATAGCTCTATTTTCTTTTTCGACTGAACTACTTTACCCACTGCCAGGCTGTCATCTTTCAAAGCTCGTTGGGAGACTATCCATGAGGTTAAGTAAGAAAGATATTTAGCAAGAAGAAACGAAAAATACATGAGACCGCAAAAACTCAGTAGGAAGGTTAAAGCAAGGAGCACCTCACACATCAAAGAAGTTATCCGATCTAAAAGAAATTATTTGGATCAGTTCGTTATGAGCAAATGAATCTCGGGGGGAAAATAAATTCAACATATGTACACCCTATAGGGGCAACTTGTTTCGTATTTGAAGAAATAAACTGCGTCAAACATTTCCTTCGTAGTAAAGGTTATAGGAAGGAAGAACTTGTTTCAAGAATATTGAGTAGCAATTTATGGAAAAAACATTTTGAACCCAATGGCTTATGAGTTTAGGCTTTTCAACGGGAAATTCGTGTATCGGATATAAAGGAAAATAATTACAAAAAAAGCTAAAAGGATGAATCATCGTTCTCATAATTGATATTTCCCAATGCATAATCAAACTAATAAATGTAGAGATATGTTTTCCACTGACGGACAAACGTTTATCAGGATACTACAGTATAAGCAACTTCTAGATTGCAAGAAGATGTGAGGGTTACTCAAGAAACGCACGTAGCGTATTAAATCCGTTTATTTCTTATGGCGTAATAATCACAGAGATTCGCCAAGCTTTCGCACTCCACTGGGAGGCTTCTTCAAGGCGATGGTAGACATAAAAATGCAGGGAATTGGAACACATAAGGAACAAATTTGATGATTTTCGAAAATAACGTGGGTGGCATCACGAGCATATTTCGGAAATTTTTTTTAGCATGTAATCACACAGCGCGCTGCGACGTGTTCCCGTCTTTTAATAACGCATGCCAAACCATTGGTAGTCCAGTAGAGATCATGTCATTGCATGCTACTTCCATTTCCCTGCATTTTTGTTTACCATTGCTTGAAAAAGTCTCTCAGTGGAGTGCGAAAACTTGGCGAATCTCTGTGATTATTACACCATAAGAAATAAACGGGTTTGATACGCTATGTGCGTTTCTTGAGTATTAATATTGTGGTGTATTAAAAATAACGTTTAGATGTGAGGAAGATGTATTTCTCATGCGATGCATTTAATGAACTACGTGAGAAATTCAGAGTGCAGATGTACTGTAAAAACCTTTATTACCGTGCGCATGTATAGAAAGGATGGAGGGATATAAGTTTCACACTCACATAAAAAAGGCGATGATAATTGGCTTGAAGAGATTTTGAAGCAAAAACCGGAAGCCTGAATTCAGTGAAAGCGGAAGAAAAACCAAGTTTCGAAAAACGGATATTTGTTGCTTACTGTCATGGTCGACTTCTACAATATGTGCCGTACCTTTTTTATAAGTTCTAAAATCCTCCGGTAAGCAGTTCAACACGAATAGAAATAGATCTGATGTGAGGCAATATGCAACAGGTAAATGCGTTTTTTCACAATGAAGTAACTTCATGGTCTTCTCTGACAAAGGGAGCTGCCTACCGATTCCTTTCCTCCCGTCCCTTCCCAAGCGATATTTTTTTCCAAATATATTATGTGTTCTACAATTTCTATTATTATCCTATTCACATAAACTCTCTCTCGCCGCTGTTTCTCTCTTTCTCTGTTTTGGAAGACTTTTTCGCTAACTATATTGGTCACCTTCTTCTTTTTATTATTTTCTTAAATATTACTTCTTATTGAGTTAGTTTAAAACATGCCACGCTCTTAAAACAGATTTTTATCTACCTCATTCGATAGCAGAAGTGATATTAAAAGTCTATGTAACTGAACTAACTCACTCCAACTCACCATGGGATTCGGGATATGTGTAAATGTTCCTCACGGTTATTTGGCGCCCAAATGCAAAATAACCCAATTCCCCTCCAGGCAGCCAGGGGAAAGAGAAACTGTTGTGCATTTCATGATCACATTTCACCAGTTCACGTCCAGTGGCGCACTCGTTGAGGGTTGCCCAGGGACCCGGGGCCACCTCATAGGATGTCACTCGGTCCTTCGTTCATTACTGCTCACTACTTTTTTTCAAATATATTTGTATAGGCTTTTAACTGAATAATTTACAAAAAAACTAGAAACGCACTTTAATAATTCCCAATATCTTGGGAGATGTTTTCTACATGGTACGTTTTATTTCCATTTCCAATATTTTGCACCTACCGGTAAAGAGATTTCGAGTGTACCCCGCCATGAGTACAAATACTATATGATGGTTATGCGCCGTAAGAAGCAAAATTCCTTATCGTATGTTTTTTTTTTCTATTTTTCTCTTTCAGTTAAAGAAGGACTAACATAGAGAGAAATAACAGATTGCCTGTCGAAGATCTGGACTGGAGGTTGACCTCATGTAAAGGGAGAGAAAAGGACTAGAGTAGAAAGGATAGTATACATATAGAGTGCGTAACATTGACCATTTTGAATAAAAAACTAATACTCAGTTTATACGCGAACCTCGGTAGTTGAAGTTTCGTAATGGCCACAGTGGCTGGTAAGGTTCCAGAGAAACAAAATATTGTTTCATCCGTTTCGTTAATTTTTAGCCCAAGTTAAAGCAAGAGGCGTCGTTAAACTAAGAACTTTGGAGTAGAGCGAAAAGGGCTTTTTTTACTTAACTGTATTCATCCCATCTTCCCCTTTTCCGTACAAAAAAATGCAATATTTTAAAATTAATAGTAATTTAAAATTTGTGATAAATTTAAAAAAATAAATAATTTAATTACACTAAAAACCAATGTAACCCCGAGAATTAAATTTTAGTGCGAAAAGTTTAGCGCAATATTAACATTATTTAATTAACATGAAAATCAAAATTGAAATTTTTGTTTGTTTCTAATACTGTATATGCCGAATCATACAGTATTTGTCATGCTGATTACAAATCTGCTGCTAAATTGTGCTGTCGGGCATAGTTCTCGAGTAACCTGTTGTTTCAGTGCACAATAAGCCTTCATTTTGGTATGTATAATTTGCTATAAGCAGTTAATTACACTTACCTTAAAAATCAGTTATTTTAAATTTTCTTCTGTCCTTTGGTTGTACTACATCCCTTTTTAGAGTCACAACAAACTAGCATTTGTTGGACTCTAAAAAGGATGTAGTACAACCACAGTACAGAAGAAAATTTAAATTTACTAGCACTAGCATTACTAATGTCTTTCTTTCAGCTAGGATTTTAGGTCTCTACTGTTCTTTATATCGATTTTAAATGGTATATATAGTATGTAATGATGAAAATGTTCTCCGTGCTCATCACTTACAGCTCCTAAGTTCGGTGGGAAAAAGTCCAGATGCGAGGGAAGGAACATATTGCAATCAATTGTCGAAGAGTTTTCTAGAAGCTCAGTAACAAATCCTTATAATTTTCTTCCTTCCTGTTTCCTAAAAAAAAGTTCAGTACCACATTTTTTAAAGAACTACCATGCAGCCACTTCAGTCTCATTTAAAAGGCCTTTCAAATGCAAGAGCATGCATAAGTTCTGCTATTTGTGGACCAATAAAAATTACTAGTTTAATTCTGGGTTTAAATATTTTGGGGAACTTGTTCTTTAGGAAACGGAAGGCTTCTCCATCTTTATTTAATGCCTATACAAATATTTTTGTCAAACCCAGTTAGATGAATTGATGTGAAGGAATGGTAAGCACACGTTCTGAGGACTTACTAAAGGCTCAGTAACAACACTTCTATTACCTTTTTATTACTTCCATTACCATTTTTAACATCTTTTACATGAGTGTTTTTAGAATAGTATACAAGAAAGACTCGTGGAATATTTGTGGTGATCTTAAAAAGATAGTTTTACTCCTTGGTCTACAACCTGGATACACAAATACTGCTGCCTCTCTCTTTTAAGCCAGGCACTTTTTAATGTAATGAGAATTTCTGTCCCTACTGCTAAATTCACGGAGAAAGCAGCACTATTTGGTGTATCCAAGCTGTGGACCATAGAGTAAAGCTATCACTTTAAAATTGCCACAAATATTCCATGCGTGCTTTGTTACTATACTTTGAAGCAACAGTTTCATATTTGCATATGCTTCTTTCATATATGCAGGATATGCAACAGGTACTGACGGATGCATGCTTCTGTTATGAAGAAGGGCAGCTTTTGAGGTAACCCACTACGTTGAAAATGTCGTGTTGGTCCAAATTTGACATTTGTGTAAATACAATATTTTAAATATTGTATTTAATATTTTATTTAAATTTTTGAGGATTCCAATACTGCCTTTGTTTCTTGTCTACGATGAATACAATGCTGGCCACCCAAAACGCAACACTGAGAAAGACACGAGATAGCAAAGCCAGATTTACTGGACACATAACAGCAGATACAAAGATGAAACGATTGATCTTACAGGCCCGTGCGACTTGCGGAACACGCAGACATCAATAGTTCGTGTGGCCCCCATGGCTGGAAATAACGGCCGCTTCACGCCGCGGCATCGAACGAAAGAGGCTTTGGACGTGGGCTCGAGGTATGTCTGTCCAGGCTGCTTCCACACGTTGCCACAGTTCATCAGGCGTAGCCGCGGTTGGTGCTTGCCGGGCCACTCGGTTGCCGATCAGCGACCAGACGTGTTCGATGGGTGACATATCGGGGAACATGCGGGTCACGGCAGCAGTGACACCTGGTGGGCCGTGAAGAGTTGCTGCACGACGAGTGTCACGTGCGGGGGCGCATTGTTCTTTTGAAACGTGGCCGCTGGCAGGTCCTGCAGATAAGGGAGGACTACAGGTTCCGAAACTTCGGAGATGTGGCGGTGGCTGTTGAGTGTACCGGCGATGCGTACCAGTGGGTTGCGGGTGTGATATCCAATTGCGCTCCAAACCATAACGCCAGGCGACGGACCGGTATGGCGATACATAATGCTGGCCTCATACAGTCTCTCGCCGCGATGCCGCCACACACGGATCCAACCATCTTGGTGTTTTAGGCAGATGCGGGATTCGTCGGAGAAGGCAATATCGTGCCATTCCGTAGCCTAGGTGCGGCGTTCAACGGCCCACTGCCGCCGCACGCTCCGGTGGTGTAACGTTAATGGTAATAGGTGCAATGGACGCCGTGCGACAAGTTCTCGTTATTGCAGACGACGTCGAACGGTACGTGCTCACACAGGTTGTTCCGCAACACACTCTAATTCCTGCGCTAATCTTCGTGATGTGGCGGTGCGAGCCGTCAATGCCCGCCGCACAACATGCCGGTCCTCTCGTTCGGTAATGTGCCGCGGCCGGAGCAATCGCTCACGTCGGTCCGTCCATCTCTGCGGCACCCACCGAATCCATACTTGCCTCACTCTGGCTGGATGTCGTCCAACGGGCAATGATGTCTCGGTACGGTAAACCATTGTCGCAATAAGCCACTATTCGTCCTCTGTCGAACTCCGATACGTGCTGGAATGACTGCCGTATTATGCGACGAGGCATCAGGAATCTTCCCACGCACAGGTCCGGCAGCCAACACACTTCCACTACTTACACCCCACCTTTTGTGCACCCTTCTTATAGTGCTTCTCGGTGGCGTGCCGGGCGCATATGATTTACATACGCCCTGCGATGCTAATTGTCTGCATGCCCTTTCGCGGGCGACGCATGCTGCGAATATCAGTCCAATCGGATGCTTTCTTGTTGGTGTTACATTTTGGGTGGCCAGCAGTGTAGATACAGAATTATAGCAATGGGAAAATTTAAACCCAGGTGTCAAACGAACTGGAAGTGACACTTGAAAAGCGTTTTGTGCAGGATGATATTTTCATCCCGAATTCTTTACGGAAATCTGATAACTGCAAAATCTATATAAATAAATTAACCAAACTTGACTTTCTTACAATGTTGTGCATGCAATGAACTAAAGGTTTCACAGTTTGCCAATTCTAACTTAGGTTATAGCTATTTACATTCAACATAGTGAAGAACCTTGTTGAAATTTTACACTAATGCATGCAGGAATGAGTGTATCTCAGCAATGTTTAGGAACATCACTTACCTTTTAGTTCACTCTGTATATAAAAGTCATGGGAATATACTGATGCAAAATGTGCCATCATTATCTATAACTTTTTTATTTAGAACCTTTACCGTAAACGACATATTTCCTTTAACTATATCACAAATTTGCCATATTCCTGAAAATTTGTATTGATATCCTTTTTTTCAACGTTTATGTGTTTCTGGGTGTTAGCCTTCCTAAAAAAATTACCTATTCTCACATTTTTTTCAAAAAAAGTGCCCCTTTACTTAGTGGCCTACATTCTTCAAGTTCGTGTTGCTGTCCTAAGGTTTCAAACAATAAGTCTATATCATTGCAGTGCACAAGATCAACACTATTCGAAAATAAGTGTTCAAACCCTTGCTGTCGTCGACGAAAACTACATACTTTTGTGCTTGGTTGTAAAAGTTTCCATCCCTTCAATCCTGAAACCAATATTTTGGCCTGACCTTTTGCTAAATGATGGTCACGAACTAGATAATTTAATTCTCCATGGCGTATAAGGTGAGGCACAGAATCTTCCAAGAAATCAGGGTCTTATCGTACTTCAATATCTTCTTCGTCGTGAGGATTTATTTTACCACTATCATTATGATCCAAACTCCATGATTATGGAGGTACAGGAACAGGATGGTCTGCACCATGAGGAACCGTTGTTATGGCATTAAATCCGTATACCTTTGTGGTGTAATAAACACAATGTTCGCCAAGCTTTAGCACCCCACTGGATGCTATTTTCAAGGCACTGGTGTACATAAAAACGGATTATTTATGTCTACCAGTGCCTTGAAAATCCCACCGATTGGGGTGCGAAAGCTGAGTGAATCTTTATGTTTATTACACCGTAAAAATACACGATTTAATACGCTGTATGTGTTTCTTGTGCATTCACAGCCCGGTGCACTAAAAATAACATCTCCCAATAATCGGTGTGTTTTTCAGAATATTTAGATGGCCCCGCTTGTGTGCTTTGCTGCGGAGTGTATTGAGCAATGCATTAGAAAGCTTCCTTTGGTAGGGAAGATTTTCATTTTTGGGTATCAATCATCCTCCTAGATGACCAATTCTAATGACAAAGTTAAAGCATAAACGACGCTTTCTGGTGGGCAAATTCACTCGTTTCACTCGTGTTCCTTCTTCTTAGGAAACGAATATAATTGATCGAAAAAAGTTCAGTAATTTCGCAAAGCCTGAGTTCATTTTTACCATCCGGCAAAAGGGCAAAGCGTACTTTCATACCAAACAACCTGTTATATTGAGTGCAGTTATATTTTTACATATCTACTTAGCAAGGAAACATTCACCGAAGAATAAATCAAAATAGTAGTTCGTCATTCGTTTAGTAATTCATTTTTATAATTTTAGATTTATATTGTTAAACATCACAAGAAATTCGGTGGCAACGCAGATAACGGCAATAAGTAAGCCAGTTGAAATTCGTTGAAAACATCAGTTTATCTGAAGCGGAGCGTAATGTTACTTTATGATGGAATTAAAGAAGGTCATTCGGAGAGTTACAATGTCTTCCTATTTTAGAAGGTAGAAGGTGTAGAAATACATTTTTCTCACACTACCCTTATGCTTTTTTTATTGGAGGTTTAAAGACTGGTTCCAGGGAAGGGAGAGCCAGTGCCTTAAGACAAACGCAACATCCATGCCTGACCGAGATTCAAACCCGGACCGCTTACAGACGAATGATCAGAGGCCAGCGCCTTAGACCACTGCACCACCGGGACGGCACCCTTATGCTTTAGCCTACTCGCTTGACACAAGATTTGCTCTGAGATGTGAATCGTTCAATCGACTGAATAACAGCCTTTATGTGAAAAAATGGATTTATTTAAATATTTCTAAATATGAAAATATTTAAATGCATTTTCTTTTTGGAGTGGGTATAGGCTCTCGAGATCATAGCAGTTACAAAATATTTAGCAAAGGTTTTCCCTGGAATATCATCAGAATCATCATCCATTATCGATCCACTGCTGGGTGAAGGTCTTGGCAAGTTTCTTCCACAACTGTCTGTCTTGAGCCACATATCCAAGCGATGTAAAAGAACCTTAGTGTAGATCTTATATACCACTGAAAAGGAGGCTGACGGGCTTGTTGTTCGTGAGATCCTCAATGTCACCTTTTTTACGTAGCAGGATCACTGCAGCATTGTTACAGTCCTCTAGAATCTTTCCTTCATTGAGGCATCTTGTGAAAACTAGGATGAGTGTAGTTTCTATTTCTCCGCTTGTTTCTTGTATAATGTCCACAGCAATTCCATCTTCTCCTGCAGCTTTTTCTCGTTTCATGTCCTTATATGGATGTGCAATTTCTGCCGAGAGAACTGAAGGAACTTTGGTACTAATACATTTCTTAATGACTGGTATAGGTTTATTACATCTTCCATACAATTTTGTTTAGAAATCTATCACCCTTGTCAAAATTTCACCTTTATTCCTTGTTACAAAGCCATCTTCTTTTGTCAGTACCTTAAAAGGTTGTCTTGCCATACTGAGATGCTCCTTTGTTTTCTTCAGGCTTTGATTATTTTCAATTGCTTTTCTCACGAGCTCGCAACTTAATTTCCTAATGTCTTCAGTGATATTTTCCGAATTGTCTTGCACAACTCTGTATATTCTATTTTGGAAGTTAAATTTTCCTATCTGTCCTCATCTCCCTTCCCTTTTGCATCAGCAGTTTTGTTTTTCCTTATCTTTTTTCATATGCAACTTGTACAACATATTTTTGTTGCCGTTTCCATAAGAGCCTTTGCTAGTTCCCTATAAACTTCAGAGACGTCCACTTCTTCCGATGATAAACTTTCCAGAGCAAAGATCGGTTCTTCAGTTCCAACTTGAAGTTATTACGATGACCTTCAAGGTTGGCTATGTCAATACATTTTGTTTGATTTATGAGCTTGCCACGTTCCAGTTTATTGTTGAGGTGCATCTTTCATCTTAGCATTCTATGGTCACTACTTGTGTTGAACTTGTTAAGAACACTGAAGTCTTCAATGACGAATTTTTTGTAACACATAAAATCAGTTTCATTTGTCGTTCGATTAGGATACCTCCATGTCCATTTCCTATGTGGCATTTTTCTTGAAAAAGGAGCTCATGATGAAAAACCTTTCCGCCTCTGCAAACTCTACGAGAGTATTTCCACGCTGGTTTCTGTTGCGATGGCCGTCTTTGCCTACCAAAGTTTCATTCTGATGCCATTCCGCTGCTTTTGCGCTATTTTCACATTGAAATCTTCCATAATTATATTCCATTGTTGTTTGTCCTTGTTATTGATTTGCCACATTTCCTATTATAATTCTAACATTTTTTTATTTTAGGATGACTTGTGGTTGGTGAATTTATGTGAAAAAATTGAATAATCTTAGTCTGGTATATTTTTGTAAATTGGAGAACGAATCGTGCAACTCTGTCCGAGGAACCTCCAACTTCTACAAATTTATCCTTCAGTTTTTTTGTTTATTACATTGAGTTGGTGCGAATGAATTGTCATGAGCAAACGAGCAGTGCAGACAGGCCCCCACAAAAGCGGAATGGAACCGGGTATTACAGAATGGGACCCACATGTGCTAGCTATTTATAATAAATCTGTGACGAAATACCCGCAGAGTGTGTTGCGAGTATTACGTTACAGAGTTACTCTAATTAGCTAGCATATGTGTGAAGAACAAAGTTCTGACGTTGTTCGTTTGAACGGAACATGGCTTGCAAAGGAAATATAAAGATGACAGATTTAATGTCATCTTCCTGTATGACCTTGAACTGTGCCATTCTGCAGGAATTGCCGCTCAAAATGTTACCAAAGTGTTTGGGAAAAATGCAGCTAACGAACGAACCATTCGCCGATGGTATGTTATGTTTCGAAGCGAAAATAGTGCAAACCGCACCACGTAGTAACCCACCTGCGGCTATTCTGACGATGCTGTGTTACGTGTTGTTGAAGCGGACCCCCGAAAATCTTGTCGTGAGGTAGCGGCAAAAGGGGTGTTAACTACACGACAGTTTTGCGGCGTCTCATTGATCATTTGGTCAAGTTGCTGTCATAGCGCATTTGGTCAAGTTGCTGTCATAGCGCATTTCGTCAAGTTGCTGTCATAGCGCATTTGGTCAAGTTGCTGTCTCTTTGGTCGTTTATGACAGATGTTCGAGTCCCGGTCTTGCCACCATCTAGTCTGCTGATTTTCTGGAGTTTTCGCAGAATTCTGTGTTTGGGGACGCGATGTGTTTATGGTTTCCTGTGAAGTCGGAAACGGACGCACTTTATCCCATTGTCCTCAACGTTAGGGGTTGAGAGTGGGCCAAACGACCCCGTCCCGTAAAAATTCTATCGATACGGGATATCATGAAAAACACTCCTTGATAACGCATGGCTCACACAGGGCTGTCGCGTCATTGAGGAAGTCACTTGCCGCAATTGAGTTCATCGTCTTCCTCGTTAAATTCTCTCAAACTGCCTTTGCACTCAATAATCGACCAGTCGTTTACGATCACATGAAGACCACTGATTGCTTTTTTAAATTTTGGTTCACTACGCATTGCACAGTCTTCGTGCAGTTGTTCTTGCATAGCCGATAGGGTTTGCCGTTTCTGAGGTTCTTGTACATCCCGGGCAAGTATTTCCTTTCAGGCAATTTCCCAAGTAACTTGAATCTCAAATATTTTTTCCATATTGGCAACTTCTAGGATTCGTTCACATTTGAGTCCTATTCAGGGAGCTGTTTGTACAGAAATTTAAATATCCCAGTTGCGCAAGTTTGTAAGGATGGCACGTGGTTCATTGATATTTTGTGTTCATAAGAAATTGCTGCTTCGCTGCGCCTCTTTTTCAGTATTCCGACAAAACAAAAATGTACCAGGCTTAAAGGAAAACCCCGCCGCCACGGTGGCGCAGTGGTCTAAGCGATGGCCTCTGATCATTCGTCCGAACGGGGTCCGGGTTCGAATCCCGGTGAGGCATGGATCTTGTGTTTGTCTTACGGCACTGGCTCTCTCTCCCTTCCCTGGAACCAGTGACCCTAAATTAGTGACGGGCGACTGCTTATAACCCATTGAGTTGCCCACGGTGGTCGTTAAACCTCCAATCAAAAACAAGAAAAAAAGGAAAAACACAACTTCAGATCGTGTTAACAAGAGACATATGGTAGAGTGTGCAACACTAGTGAGTAGAAAAACATTATATTACCGGTTTCTTATTTTATTCAGATATACAAATGTAATCTAATCTAAGTATATTACAGCATGTAAAGATTAAGCAACATTTCATGTAAATCCTACATAATACAACGAATAAACAATTAGTTGAAATGATTAAGATATCGGATTCAGAAATATTGGATAACAGCATAAAATAAAAAGTTCATTCGTATAATAACATTCTTTGTAGAAAACATTTATTTAACTCCACCTTTCACAAAATAAGAGTGTAAGGTGTTTAACATACAGTGCGAAACATGGAAAAGTGGTGAAGAAATTACTGGAAATTTAAAAAAAAAATACATTTTACATGGAAATTACTAAAAGCATTAAATCCAATTCCTGAGTATTGATTAATCAAATTATTCCGTAGATATATTACGATAAACACTATATTATCAAAAGTACTGGGACACTACCTAATAGTTACATGCATAAGTGTCGAAAAACGGTTGCCCAGGAAGATGCGTTGTGAGTGACGAAGCACCTACCTAAACTACATGTTCTGCAGTGAGTTCTGTATCTTTGCATGGGATACGCCGCGTAGGCGTGAACGTTCCAAGTTTCGGCATGTGCTGGTCGTAAGATGTCATTTAATTAACGTTTCCATACTAACCATTTCAGCAAACAAAATATAATCAAAGCGACTGTCAGTAATGTCATGAAGAAATACAAGCAGGACGGTGCATCTGCAGAAAAAAAGAATATTCAGAAAGGCTGCGCAAACTGACGGAACGTGATAGAAGAGCCGTGGTAAGAAATATTTGGAAATTTATTTTTTCTCTGCGATCTGTATCGCAAATAAAATAGGAAATGCTTGTATTTCTCGATCAGTACCTTAACTATCAGCAGAGAGTTGTACGGTGTGCGTTCTTATGGAACAGTAGCGGCACACATGCCGCACATCATTACACTGAATAAAAAACGCCGTTTCGGGTGGGTGTGTCTACCTGTAGTTCCTGTATTGTCGGCGATTGGAAAGCGTTTCTCTGGAATAATGAGTCACGCTTTTCCTACTTCAAATCTGACGCGGGTATCTGGAGTTGGCGTTTGCTAGGCGAACGATTTCGTCGAACTATGTCCTCCAAAAGCTAAATTTCGGCGGAGGCTCCGTCATGGTGTGAAGTCGTTTTTCGTAAATGGGACGTGGCCCATTGGTTATTTTACTGCAAACCAACACTTTTGAAGTGTACCTATACGTTCTGGATAATTCTGTCTTACCAACAATGTTTTAATATTATGTAAATGAACGTTGTCTCTTGCGAAGCAATTGATCTCTCTCCCACACGGCACGGCGTGCGCAGGAATAGTTTCTTGAAAATGAGGTGAAATTTTTAAGCTAGCCTACTCAGAGTCGAGATCTTAGTCCCAAAAAACACGTCTGAGACGAACTGGAGCGACGGATTCGAAGTCGACCTCAACAAAAGTCTTCGCTCTCCACTTTGGCAGCAAATTTGCATGAAGAATGTCCAGCCATTTCTGTCGACACCTACTGCCAACTTGTTGATAGTATGCCTCGACTGGTTGCTGCTACAGTACCAGCAAAATGTGGACCGACTAACTACTAATTGCAACAAAAAAGCCATTTGTCCCAAAACATTGTGTTGTTCGAATTCTTTGCAATACAGTGAATGTAATTCCATTTTGAGTGTTCATTTTGTCAAGAGGGAATTCAAAAAGCACCAAACTATGTATACCTTTGAAAATTATTTCGCCCTAAAGGCTGTGCATTGTAGAATAATATTTAAAAGGCATATCCTTCAAATTTAAGGAAAATCACTAGTGTAAAAGTTTTGTCCTACTCTTATGCAAGTAAAACATGATTTACACCTGGAACCGAAATATGTTTTATTAAATTTCATTTAGTATAACTACCAAATGTTTAAATGTAAGCGAATTTAAAAAAATCTCCATTTAGTACTGAAATAGTTTTATGGGAAAATGCATACGTATCGTGTCCCATGTTTGTTGCATATAACAGCCCTCTCATTAGTTTTAATTTTTTTAAACTCTACAAACGCCTTGTTTTACATTCAGGTTTTGAGCCACGGCATATGTTTACTGTTTGCAAGTTTGGAAGGCGAGTGACTAAATTACATCTTTGAAATGACATTTGAATACTTTTGTCAAAGTCGTACGACACTGGAATCTCGAGCAACTTCTCGATTGCGCATGGAAGTGTCAAGGATCTTTCCTGATTCGATGATGTTCATCTTTTAAAGAATTATTACTTTAATATTTTATGTGCTGTGCTATTCTATTCAGATTATGCATAATTTGTTCAAGGAGCAAGAAGCTGCTGTCTTTAATGCTTGGAAAATTCACAAAATTCGTGGTTTGAAATGTTGCGCTCTCATTGTCTTCCGAGATTGTTCGTTTTCGGGCTAATGAGTATTTCCCCTATGACTTCGATATGTTTCCTTCTGGTCCAAAAAAGAGAGTTGTTCATTTCAATTTTCTAGTTTTCCGAGACAATGAGGACATACCCCCCCCCACACACACACACACATGCGCGCGCACTCACAACCGCATTTGTGCACTTAACTAAGATACACATGAAAGTTCCACAGATTGCTGGTAACATGTGGTCACATGAAAGTTCCACAGATTGCTGGTTTTGTTATATTCCTTTGTGGAAATCTCTTAGTGATCTGTGCTATCCGACCGGAAAAGAGAAGCTTACCATAGAGAAGACGAAATGTAGCACTGCACTTTTGAAAGTGCCAGCTACACGTATCTTGTGATCGGCAAGGGACCGTGAAAACTAACTTCTTCTTGACAATTTTTTCTGTAGCGTAATAAATATGGTGCCAGAGACTAATACGAGGTTCGGGATTGTATTTTACTAAGAACTTCATGTTGATTAACATGGATAGGGATTTTTAAGTAAAGTTTGCAGACTATAAAAAATTATAACATGTAAAATAAAAAAAAATGTTGTGCTTTCTTTTTCGGGCGGGCACATTTTATATCCAAAAGATCATGAGTGAATTTCAGTTCCAGAGGAAAAGAGATGTTGTTAAAGTTGGAGAAAATCTCATCAATAGCTGCTGACAAAAGTGGACAAACTTTTAAAAGTAGCATGTTGAATTTGGACGTTCGAAAGCAGAATGTGGCGAAATCAGACATACTTTCAGAGGGAGTAATACGTGATGCAAATATTCTTTATATGGAACTAGCAGGATCTGCAGGATAGACCTAGCTGAAGCAAGACACTCTACAAAAAGATATTCTTCTCTGAGGAAACACTCTCGCCTCTCTTTTAACCGGTGCTTCAACACGCTGGTACAGTGCAAGAATTTGATGCAAATTTTAACACGCTGGTACAGTGCAAGAATTTGATGCATATTTCAACACGCTGATACAGTACACTCGCTGTTCTTTTCTGCATACATCGGTAATTTTTCCCAAGGAATAATATACCTTGCACGCGCAACGGCCACTGAATTACAGTAGAAACCTTTAAGCACATGTACCTAAACATCACGTAAGCATCGTATGTGCAAAATACATGGTCACGTACATCGCCATGGGATTTAGTGGACTACTTGGGGCCTACGTACGTTAGTAAACCTCAGTAGTGTTGATCACAATGGGGAAGCCGAATGATCTGTCAGAGCCGGTAAAGGGCTTATTGTGAGCCCTCGTCTGTCTACAGCGAAGGCCTTCAAAGCAGCAGAGGGGACTGGTTTCTCAAATACAGAAAGCATATCTTAAGATCCTTCATGAGAAAAACAAAGGATATTTTGTAGTTCTGTAAAAGGCTTATTTTGTGCGCTTGTCTGACTTAAGCGACAACTTTCAAAACAGCAGAACCGGCTGGTTTATGATATGGAGAGGTATCTCGTGTCTTTAGTCGGTGGAAACATATCCCACATTCCTTCTCTAAGAGGCATAACTCTGGTAACCTTCGCGACGACTACCTGTCAGGGAACTAGATTTCCATCATCTGGGAAGTCCTGTATGGAAAAGATGACTCTCTGTTTGAGCAGTATTTTGACCAAAGTATTTATTGAATGGTGTTTCTCACCCAAAACACTTACACATAAAGCAATAGCCACAGGTTTTTGATGTATCACATATGTATATCTTACAAGAAATACAAATGTAAATTTTTGAAAAACAACAATTACGACCTAAGTAATGGCTTTCTGACATTCTTTCTTTGTATTTAATTACACAAGAATAGATCGACACCAAATGATTTTAAATTTAGACAAGTACTTTTAAAATTTACAGTAAATTCATCTTTTCCCAAAACCATTTACTTTACGAAATACTAGCTACACATAAGATATAGAGACCAAAACCGACGTTGAGAAACAAACGTAAGAAAAACTATAATTTGAAACTTGAATCAAAGGAAACTTAGTATTTTTGTTATTTCAATAATTTTCAATGATGATTGAAAAGGGATTTAACGGAATTTGATACAATTTGAAATACCTGATATTTTCTTCATAGAACACTTTGGGAAGCATTTATAATACCATCACATTATCCAGAAAGAAATTCATAGTTACGTTTATATTAGGTGAACTCTCAAACTGATGTTTCGAAGATACTCCTTTGAATGAAATAATACACTCAAAGTAAATGCCATTAGATATTCCTACGTAATTTTGTGTTGGTCCTCCTCAGGCGAACAAAATAACCTGCGAACGCTACGACATCGACTCCACAAAATGTCGGATGGTTTCAGGAGGATATGCCAGCCATACTGGTTACAGAATTGTCCAAAACGCAGTCCAAGGAGTCTGTTCAGGATCTGTGGATTTAACGCTTTTTCCACGGCATCCTACAGAGCGACCAAGGGTTTAAATCCAGGGACATTGGGAGCCACTGAATTGTTCCGAAGTTGGATGCGTTTTCCGCTAGCGACGGCTGGGGCGTTGCGGGCCGTTGGGCGTGGCACTCTCTTTCTCAAATAGATCATATGCCACAGTATGCATGAAAGCCATTAACGTGTGTAGATGAGCAGCAAGCACATTCTGGTACCGCTCAGTTGTTAAGCACTTTTACAGACAAAACTAAGGGAAAAGACGAGCATTATGAAAAGGGCCACCACTTCCTTTAACAGAGGCGACCTGGTACGGCGGGCCCATGACCTGATTCTGTCGACACCAAACCACACACACCCGATTATTTGGTACAGATGAACACGCGGTTCGTCTGAACGCACGACGCGGTGCCATCCTGCAGAGTTCCAGGTTTCATATTCCCGGGACCAGGGCAGTCATAATGTCCAATGACGAGCAGTGAACAGTGTCATACGTGTGACGCGTTGGCTGCGTAACTCAGGGTACTCAACGTGCGCCTCGTACTGTTCGCTTGCTGACTCCACTAGGGCCTCCGATATTTAACACGGATGTGATGTGCGCTATTGTTCCCAAGCGGTCGGTCTGAATGAGCATCTATATTTACTAAGGAAATAAATTTACCGTCTTATGTACGTTAGGCTAAAAACTTCAATTTAAATATTTACAAGCTAAAGGTACTTCATTATATTACTAAGTAAAAGCACTCTCTCATAGATAAAAACACAACGTTAGACCTTTTAGGCCTACTTTTGGCCCTTTTCAGACGTAGTTGACTTAAATGCCACATTTGTTACATACACAGTGTATTACAATGATTAAGGTATGCGCATTCGCGCTTGTGTTAAAAGATTTGTGAGGGCAAATAGGTTAAACAAGTGTTCCTTTATTGTCCAACAAGCGTTCCATGGTTCCGCAATAATGCACAGGTAGTCCTCGTTACAGGTTTGATGTTGTAACTTGTATATATACATACTTTCACATAATAATAAGTTTGATTTTCTACTTAGTGTACTAACAAGAAAACCTTTCAACTTTCACTCTCCAAAATTTGAAGAAACGGGGCCAACAGTTAGTACTAAGGACAAATACCAATAGTTATATTTCCGTTTTGGCTCAAATGAACTCACAGAGGTAAACAAATGGTCTGAAAATGGCCTTAGAGCACAAGTAGAGAAAATCTTCTAACATGTGTTGTGGTGCGTGATAAGTAACCCCAAATATAAGTTTTGTCCCCATGATTCAAAATAAGCTGATGTTATACAAAACGCAACAGAAACCTTTATTATAGGTGTAAATAAACATTTGTTTCATTGAGCACATGACGGAATCAAAGTAATTTGGAACAATGAGAACACCGCAAGATCCCGAAGTTTTCACCGTACTGACACTTGTCATTTATATCTGTAAAACAAATACATCGAACGTTATCAAAAGAAGCGTCATCACTTTCACAGTAATCCAATTTTTTTTCATGGATATAACAACATGTTGAATTTTTCTGATTGCAGTTGATTTTGTATGTATGAATGAATGCAGGAATATGATATTATTTCGGCGATGGAGTACAACATCAGGGACATTGTGAAGTGTTACATATTCAGATATTTTATGTGCATATAGTTTATACTGGCGGAAAAAATAAACATCGAGAGGTTGAATGAAACCTGTTGTCTTTGGTGCTATGGTGAGCAGAGGTGGTGTGATTTTCTCCACTTGTTCTCTAAGGACATTTTAAGATCATTCGTTCACCTTTGTAAGTTAACTTGGGTCAAAACAAAAGCACGCCTATTGGTTTTTGCCATTAGTATTATCTCCTGGCCACGTTTCTTAAATTTCGGAGAGTGGCAGTTGAAAGGCTTCCCTTGTAAGAATAGTCACATCATCCCACAAAGATGTGTAATCACTTTGTAAACAAAGTCTTGACATTGCTATAGACTCCGAAGATGTCCGGAGGGTATATTTATGTTCTGCCAATCGACCTTTGTCACTTCATTTGGGCCAAAACGGAAGCACACCTATTGGTTTTCGCCATTAGCATTAGCTCCTGGTCACGTTTCGTCAATTTTGGAGAGTGGCAGTTGAAAGGCTTCCCTTGAAAGAATAGTCACATCACCCCACAAAGGTGTAGTCGCCTTGTAAAGAAAGTCTTGACATTGCTGTTGACCCCGAATATGTCCGGAGGTATATATCTGTTCAGCCAATCAACATTTAAGAACCCTGGATGTTGAGCTGACATAGATTTTATATTGTTGGCCTTCCCCCTCAAAACCTATGTCGGATCAACCTCCAGGGTTCTTAAATGTCAATTGGCAGGACATAAATATAACCTCCGGACAGCTTCGGGGTTATATTTATGATACAGCGATATCAACTGCTCCCTTGAGATATTCTGTAAGCAAAACTTATATCGTTTGGATATGTGATGCATTCCTAGAATGGGCTTGAAAAATGTATTATGCTTGCTAAGGTTCGAGGAAGCAGAAGAAGGGGAAGCCGGACCGTATGATGGTGGGACGGAATCAAAGACGATTGTGGAATGGCCATACACGTTTTGCGAGATATTTTTGAAAACAAACCACGCGACTAGCTTTAATTCATACGGACACCAAGACTCGAACAGAACTCGACAGAACCCAACAGTGAGCTATGGTATACTGTACATTAAACTCTGGTGTGTTTACTCATTTGGAGAACAACACAGACGAAAAGCATAGAAACATATATGTATATTTTTTTCTTTTTCTTTGTTTAAACATATTAATGAGACACAGCTTTCAAAGACGTAAGCAGATCGTGAATCGGTTATTTAAAGGTGCCAATTCCACGAAAAGCAGAGAATAACAGTTGAATGAAATAAAGATTGCCGTCTTATGCACGATTAGAATAACTAAACGTTAAAAGAACTGATGCTCCTGTACACACCAAATGTGGTGAAATGATCTAACCTGCTTTAACCAGTCGTTTAGATCATTTTCACCACATTTGGTGTGTACAGGAGCATCAGTTCTTTTAACTTTTAGTTATTCTAATCATGCATAAGACGGCAATCTTTTATTTCATGTCTAACTGAGCACGAACTTTTCATCTATTTTAACAGTTGAATGGCAAAACAGCTGCGGACTGGAGTTGTACATTCCGAAGCAGTTCTTCCATTCTGCTCAATGTATGAACAGATGAAGCAGACGCACGATCAATTTTTGTTTGCGGAGCAGCAATTAAATACATTTATGGAAGGTTCATTTTTAAAGCACCTAATATATACATATTTTTTAATTTCAGGGGAATTCTACTAAACAACACATGAAACGTCCATTATGTATTTGTAGTTACAAAAATTTAATATCGAGAGTTTTCATTCAAATATTTATTACAACTGTTAGGCTAAGATCATAAGGTTTTAACGTAACACAATTTTGTACATTCTTGTATTCAAAGGAAGGTACTTTTACATTTTTGCAATAAAACAGGTCACGAAAACGCAAAATCAGAACATTTTTTTTCCTTTCGTTTATACATTTTTATGTTTGAGATACGAAGATCTGCATTTTAATCGATTTGCGTTATTCGTATTTTTTTCAGATTAATCTATTTTTAAGGTAGGTCATCATTATGTGCGGTAGAAGGTTTAGATACTGAATCATCATCATCAACATCATTGTCAACCATTATCAAACCACTTCTGGGCGAAGGTCTCCCAAAGTTTTTTTCGCAACGGTCTGTCTTATGCCTGTCTCCTCCATGTTACTCCCGCATAGTTTCGAATTTCATCCACCCATCTCACATGTGGTCTTATTTGGGGTTGTTTACTGTCCCTTGGAATCCAGTTTAGAATTTCACCTGTCTTTCGATTATCTGTCCTTCTGGCAATATGTCCAGCCCATTGCCATTTCAGGGATTTTACCCTGATCATGATGTCTTCCACTCTTGTCATTTTGCTGATTCCCGAGTTCCTCTTCTTATCTCTTCTGGTTGCACCAAGCATGCATCTCTCCATACTCTATGAGTTGTCTGCAGTCTTTGTATGTCTATTTTAGTTAAGGTCCACGTCTCTGCACCATACGTAAGCACTGGAAGTATGCATTGATCAAACACATTTCTTTTAGGACATAATGGAATATTGCTCTTGAAAATTATACTGTTTCTTACAAAAGCTCTCCAGGCAAGTTTTATACACCAATTAATTTTTTCATCAATGTGACCCTCCATTTATATCTCTTGTCCAAGATAAATGTAGGTATTAGTTATCTCCAGCTGTCCCCGATCAATCGATAAATCTTCATTTTCTGTAAAAGCATTGTACATTACTTTTGTCTTCTGAAAGTTAATTTTTAATCATACTTCTTTACTCCTGTTAGCAAGTTCCTGGATCATACTCTGAAGCTCTGATGGGGTAGTTGCAAAAATGACTACGTCATCAGGAAAACGAAGGTGAGTTAGATAATCTTCATTAATCTTTATCCTTTTGTTTTCGCAGTTCAGTCACTGAAAGACATTTTCCAAAGTGGCATTAGAGAGTTTAGGAGATATAATGTCACCTTGTCTCACTCCCTTTCAAGTTTTTATGGTTGCTGTATGTTCAAACAGGCGAATCTTTGCACTTGCATTTTCATAGATGTTATTAATAATATTAATGTATCCATTTCCAATACCACCGGATTTCAAAGCCATTGTAACTGCTGATGGTTTCACCGATTCAAAGACATTTTCATAGTCGATAAAATCCTTGCATAATGGAAGTTCATATTCCCTCGCTCTTTCAAGTAGTTCTCTCAGTACGTGGATATGATCTATAGCGCTGTAGCCACTAATGAATCCAGCTTGTTCTCACGGTTGAGCCATATCCTGTGTTACCTTAAAGCTGTATGAAAGAACTTAAGTGACGATTTTATAAACTACTGATAGGAGGCTGATTGGTCTGCATTTACCGAGATCCTCAATATCACCTTTTTTATGTAGCAGGATCATTGTAGCATTGCTCCAGTCCTCAGGAATCTTCCATTCATTAAGGCATCGAGTGAAAACTTGGGAGAGTACTGCTTCAATTTCTTCACTTGCCTCTTGTATGATGTCTACAGTAATTCCATCTTCTCGTGGAGCTTTTCCCCATTTCATGTTCTTGATTGCATGTGCAACTTCGGCTGGCAGGACTGGAAGAACTCTGGTACTGGGACCTTTCGTAATGTCTGGAGTACATCTATCATCCCTTTCATATAGTTTTGAGAAATAATATTTCACTCTTGTCCAAAATCAACCTCAATTTCTTGTTCCAGAACCATACTCATTTCTCAGAAACATAATCTGTTTTCTTCCCTTACTCAGATGTCCCTTTGCTCTCTTATTAGGCTTTGGTTGTTTTCAGTTGATTCACTAGTTCACAGTAGAATTTCCTTACTTCTTCAGTGATACTTCTTTGTACTGTCTTGCATAGATCCTTAAATTCCACTTTTGAAAGTCACATCCTCTTTAGTTGTCTTTATCTCTCTCCTTTTTTTGCTTTAGAATTTTTGTTTTTCTTGATAATTTGTTTGTTTGAAACTTGTTCTTAGTACCAGCTATTTTTGTTGCTGTTTCCATAAGAGCCTTGACTAGTTTCCTGTTAACTTCAGAGATGTTCACTTCTTCCGACGTTAGACCTTCTAGAGCAGAGAATCTGTTCCTCAGTTCCAATTTGAAGGTTAATATGATGTCTTTTAAGGTTGGTCATGTCAATACACTTTGTTTGTTTTATGAGCTTGCCATGCTCGAGTTTAGTGTTGAGGTGCATCTTACATCGTACCAATCTACGGTCACTACCTGTGTTGAACTTGTTTAGCACACTGCAGTCTTCCATGACAAATTTCTTGTTACACATAATAATATCAATTTCACTCGTCAAACCATTGGGATGCCTCCATGTCCATTTTATTTGCGGCTTTTTCTTGAAAAAGGATTTTATGATAAATAACCCTTCTGCTTCTGCCAACTCTACGAGAGTATTTCCACGCTGGTTTCTGTTGCCGTGACCAAATTTACCTACTGAAGTTTTGTTCTGTTGCTGTTGCCCTAGTTTTGCATTGAAATCTCCGATAAAGGTCTTCAAATGCTGGTTGCCTTTATTATTTAGATTACGAATTTCCTCATAAAATTCTTCAGTCTGTTCTTCAGGATGACTTGTGGTGGGCGCATAAGCTTCAATAATCTGAGCCTGGTATCTTCTCGAGAGTTGGATAACCAGTCGTGCAGCTCTTTCAACTTCTACAACTCTATCCTTCAGTTTCGTGCTTATTATAAATCCAACAATACTAGTTCTGCCAGTATCTGTCCCACTGTAACAGAAGAGATTTCCACTTTTCAGTTCAATGAAATCTTCTCCCTTTGTCCTTACCTCTCGTAGCCCAACGATGTCCCACTTGATCCTTTGTAGTTCCTCTTCCAATTCAAGGAGCCTTGAATCAGAAGATAGGGAGCGTCTGTTATACGTAGCTTTGGTCAGCATCAGATGGAAGCCTAGTCTGGTCGTACGGTGATTCTTAGTACCCTCTACCTTCGCGTCGCACTGGCCGCTGCCTTCGCCAGGTAAATTCCAGCTGCCTGAGACTAAGGGCCAAGATTTAAGTTGTGGAGTAATTTTGGAGGGGTTTTTTCATAACTCACCATGCTGACCAAGCAAGTTGGTGAGTGTGGTATAGCATTTCCTCTAATCATGATGGTATAGTTATACTGCTATTGACGGTCGTCAGAGCCGCTTTAGTAGGTACAGGATGCACCTCGAGAAGGCGGGGTCGGCATTTGTCAATGAGAGACTGTATTATGTTGCAAATCACCTGACCTTATATACTGAATATATGAATAAAAACGAGGTCCTATCCGGCTCGTTCATGACGTAGAGAGAGGTGTCTTTTCCTTTTATCTAAAATGAAGGTCTAAAGAAAATATTTTTGAGCGTGTGTCATTCTTATTCGATTGGAACAAAAATGTTGTTTATCTCTTAAGTCGAGAAGGCCACTGTGGTAAATACACTCCAGTGCGATATAATTTTGTTAAGTTCGAACTTGGATTTCATAAATTTCACATTTCCTTGAAACAATGATTTAAGGAGTCATTACATCCCTAACTTCTTTGAAATATTTCCAGCTACCTGTTAGAAATGTGTTCTATGAATTACAGCCAAAATATCCACACCTGCAGCTCTGGAATTAAGAAACTGAAACGAGAAACACGAGGAAAACTATAATCAATTCAACTCAATTCGATGGCACATGCACCTACTTCTCAGGATAATGCTAATTTCAGCGACTAAAAAATCGCTTAATGTAATATTTAGAACGCTAAAGAATGCCCAAAACATTTCCGACGAAATTTTATAATAACAAAATTTTTTAAACAGATTACCGTTTCCTATTTCTGAAAGAACATATTTTTTAATAATGTACACCACTTTTGAAGTTCTAATAAAAAACATGTCTGAGCAGTATTCGAGCAGCCATTGCAGTAGTTGCGCATAATTAGTTAGATGTAATATATTTCGGAGTTGTTAAACAAAACATGAGATTTTAGTTGTATTATCACCATTCTGTATGTAAGAAACAAAATGACTTTTTGTTAGGCTTACCTCACTTCATGTTAAAAAATCTTATAATCGTAAATTTTCATTTTCAGGTAAGAATACTTTCCTTTAAAAAAGACCCAATCTTTAGTTTGAAATTCTTAAATTAAAGACCACGAATATCAACCAATAAAATTCAGTTCATAGCAGAATAATATTCATTCTTTTCCAGAAACTGCCTGCAATTACTGGTACAAATTACGATTAAAATTTGGCAGAAATTTTACATATGCCAATGCTGAAAAACATTTGTTAAGGCATGTTGGCTTAATGGTTTTCTATGAGTAATCAGATACGAAGCTGGAATAATTGATTAAACCCAAAAAGAATTAGAAGTACTGGTTTGGAAAACTCGAAAGTTATTGAACATGCATCATGCACTACATCCAAATGTGATGTTGACAGATTATATTTACCTCGGATGGTTGGATTCAGAAAGCTACTACAAGCACAACAGGTAGTTGAGAAAGGAAAAAGAAGCCTAAATGATTACGTCAACAGAAGCAGAGAAACTACTTCAGGCAGTGAATAATGAAAATATCTTAAAAACAACAGAAAACAAGGTTGAATACAAGAGAAAGCAGTTTGAAAGCAGATTAGATGGCTGGAAAAACAAGTCTCTGCATGGAGAATTTCTAAAAAATATATATTAATGGAAAAGGTGACAACAACTTGACTTGGGATGGCGGAAATTGGGTTCCATCAAGAAAGAAACAGAAAATCTAATTTTTGCTGCACAAGAACAGGCATTGCAAACAAATGTTATGAAGGCTAATTTCTAGAAAGTCAGTGATAATCCAAAGTGTCGAGTTTGTAAAGAAAAAGATGAAACTGTTTCTCATCTTATATCCGAATAAAGCAAAAATGCACAGACAGATTACGAAGCTAGACATAACAGGGTTGCAAAATTGATTCACTGGTCTTATGCAGAAAGCACAATCTGCCAGCATGGAAAAACGCATGGGAACATCAGGCTCAGAAAGTCATAGAAAATGATCAAGTCAAGATCTTGTGAGGTTACAGAACTCAAACCTTTCAACACATGGAACAAAATACACCAGACATAACAATCATATAAAATCGGAAAGTCTGGGTAATTGATATAGCGATCCCTGGAGATACCAGAGTCGATGAGAAAGAATTGGAAAAAAATCACTAAATATAGTGACCTGGCCATAGAAGTTCCTTTTACGAACTAAACACAGAACGGTAGTCCCCATTGTCATCGGGGCACTTAGAAATTTGTCAAAAAATTTAAGGAATCATTTTAAAAAATTGCAGCTTTCTGATATGCCTCCTACATAACTGCAGAAGACAGCTTTACTTGGGACATCATATATTTTACGCAGATTCTTGACCGATACCTAGGTCTCCGGTGGAAATTCGTATCAGTTGAAAGATACCACATAATGATAATTTGTTGCTTATTTTGTTTGTGATAAGCTGTGATTCGTATATTTCGAATAATAATAATAATAATAATAATAATAATAATAATAATAATTGGCTACAACATTTCGGACCAACATGGAAAAATAAACCATCTGCTGTACATGTATGGCCATTAAATTGTATGCAAAAAGTTCCGCCTAACTTGAAACATTGCTGCATACAGTGCAAATATTTGGTGATGATATACAGATAGAATTTGGATTGGAAAAATGTGCAGTACTATCCATGCGCCGGGGAAAATTCCAGAATATAGATGGGATGGAACTAGAAAATGGTAATAAAAGGAAATCATTGTCAGATAATGAAAATTATAAATACGTTGGAATTCTTGAATCAGATAACTACATACAAAAGTCAACGGTTGACTCATATTGAGTATATCAAGAGTACGAAATGTATTGAAACAAAACTAAATGGTGGAAATACAATCATAGCCATAAATACATGTGCCGTTCCAGTAATTAGATACCCAGCTGGAATAACTGACTGGACCCAAGGTGAATTAGAAATACTGGATCTGAAAACTCGAAAGTTATTGAACATGCATCATGCACTCCATCCAAAATGTGATGTTGACAGATTGTATTTACCTCGGAAGATTGGAGGCAGAGGGCTACTTCAAGTACAATAGGTAGTAGAGGAAGAAAAAGAAGCCTGATTGATTACGTCAACAGAAGCAGAGAAAAGTTTCTTTGGGCAGTGAATAATGAAAATTACTTTAAAAAACAGAAAACAAGGCTGAATACAAGAGGAAACAGTTTGAAAGCAGGTTAGACGCCTGCAAGAACAAGCCACTGCATGGACAATTTCTAAAGAATATTGATGAAAAAAGTGACAACAACTTAACTTGCGCATGGCTGAAATCGGGTGCCATCAAGAAAAAACAGAAGGTCTGATTTTTGCTGCACAAGAACAGACAGTGCAAACAAATGTTATGATGTTTAAAATCCAGAAAGGCAGTGACAATCCAAAGTGTCGTTTTTGTCAAGAAAGAAAATGAAACTGTGTCGCATCTAATATCTGAATGTTGCAAAATTGCACAGAGAGACTACAAAGTTAGACATGACAGTGTTGCAAAATTGATTCATTGGTCATTGTGCAGAAGACACAATCTGCCAGCATCGAAAAACTCATGGGAACACAAGGCTGAGAAAGTCATAGAAATTATTGAAGTGAAGATCTTGTGGGATTTCAGAATTCAAACCGATCGACACATAGAACATGATACACCAGACATATTAGTCATAGAAAATCGGAAAGTCTGGCTAATTGGTATAGCGATCCCTGGAAATGCCAGTCAATGAAAAAGAATTGGAAAAAATCACTAAATATAGGGACCTGGCCATAGAAGTTACCCGGTTATGGACTAAACACACAACGGTAGTCACTATTGTCATCGGGGCACTTGGAACAATGTCAAAAAATTTTATTAATCATTTTGAAAATTTGCAGTTTCTGATATGAAACCTACAGAAGTGCAGAAGACAGCTTTACTTGTGACATCATATATTTTACGCCGATTCTTGACTGAAACCTTGGTCTCCGATGGAAATTCGTATCAGTTCAGCAATAACAGTCAATGATTATTTGTTGTTTAATTTGTTTGTCATAGGCTGTGATTCGTATATTTCGAATAAATATAATAATAATAATAATAGTGAACCTTCGGCCGAAGATGTTTTTAGTAAAGCTAAGCCCTAGACCAAGCCGGACCAAAGTGTAGCCCAACGCAAGAGATTGCATCCAGAAATGAACATGTACATAATGTGAACACACTACCAAGTTACTAAAATGGAGAAAAGATGACAATGTACATGAAGAAATAAATGGCAGCAGCAATACCCTGACAATAAAGTCAGCAAACATCGACTACCATTATTTTATCTACCAAAGCTGATCTTACCTCCTTTTTGAATTGGTGGTTCTAATTTGCTTTCTGACATGGAGGCTAAGTTGATTTATTAAATTATAAAAGCAACAAAATTTTTATAAAACGTTTGCATTAAAATATCCATTAAATTAAATGAAGGTATTGTAAAATAGCTAAAAGGACGGTGTTATTTCGTATCGCAAATGGCTTGGAGTCCTAAAGGCAATTGGCCTTAACTTCTTTATATACGGCACGATGATATTTAGTGTTTGCACAACCTAATACAGAAACGTTATTTAAGATATGGCTGTAGCAATAAGTGTGAATTGTAGATTTCTGTTCGAATCCTATCTACAACACACGTAAGAACAGCAAGCTGAAGATATTGCTGAAAGCAACATGCTGAATTAATGTTGAAGTCACACGCCACTAGGTAGCGAAATGAGGTCAGGGCGTTATATGACTGAATGAAATGAAAATGTATGAGAAAACGTATGAAATTTCAAACAGGTAATAACTACTCCACAATTAACGGAAAGCCAAGTAGAAAATTTTGAATACGTAAGGAGAATGACGTGCTTTATTTCCAGGTTACTTTTGAAATCAATGTGGTAGTGCCCTTCAGTCGTAGCAAAATAATAAAAAAAAATCTGAAGCACACGTGAGATCCATAGAAAAAACAAAGAAAGATACACAATTTAAAGCTTCACTTGGATCAGTTAAGCAAGATATAACAATACCTCAGTGAGATACCTTTTCCCATAAATGCAGCCAATATTTATCATGCTTCTAGCTCATTTATGAATATGCAGCATTGTCTCAAAACTGATGTTTTTTGCACCTTTACATGTAAGCACCCTCTAACAATTATGATATAAATATTCACGGCAGACAATCTAATTTTGGAAATTTCAGTAGCGAGAATTTTAAAATGCGTTTGATCATTTTATTAAAGGAAGTGCGCTGGAAAAATTAGGTACATGCTTTATAACTTTTTTCGAAAGCTGAATTGTGTTTGCTACAACTTATTTCAGTCCCAGTTCATGATAAGGACAATACGTGTATACATATGTGTTTGTGTGTTTTTATGCGCTTGTATCTCAAGGTTCTAAAAAAGACCTCTAGATCGTTAATTTCTTGGTAAATGATCAAGACAATCATGGTGATACTGATGTATAAATTATAGATGAGTGCTCTCTCAAACATTCGAGGACGACCTTCGCTCCCTTCTAGTAGCTTAGGTTGGAATGCTGAAACTGTAACTTCCGAAATATTTCTGAGTGCGAAAAAAGCTCCACGTAGAAACAGTGGAAAACTTTCAAATTTAGACAAGGAGAGATAGGATTAATTATGGTTGAGAGTTGTACCAACCACACAATTCTGCATTCAAAATGAAAATAGCAGTAACATTTCCAAAATAAGAGCTTCCATTGGATAACCGAAAAGCGTGATTTGACATGTGTTTTGAAATAATGCATCCTTTTTCGTCAATTCTGATATGTTGAATGCTCTGAGAATGCAGTTCCAATGCTACAGAACAGCCGGCCTTAATATTCCCCACAAGAATTCCATACATGTTAAATACGATAAGTCTGGAAGCTCATATCTGATCCAATGTTGTGTCGAAGTAGAGGCTAAAGCACCATAAGCAATCCATGGGGTTTTTTATACCATACAGTGTCAAACGTCAAATACAATAAACAAAAGCAAATTACACACTGAATCAAGAAAACTGTAATCGGCATTACAGCGTAACGGAACCTTAGAAAATAAAGTATTGGAAATACTATATTTAAATAGATAAAGACATACAATAAATAGCAATAAAAAAACAGTAAAGAAGTGAAAAAATAGGTTGGTTTTAATAAACTTGTTCAAAATATTTCCATCACCTAATCCAGAGACATGAGACTCTGAGATAGAAAATTTTGCCATTATCCGTTATTTGACTGAGAACATATTTCTGAAATCGCAGCAATAGGTTGCGTTTCGGCAAATATCAAATCAAGGAAAAATAATGGTTTATGGCACTTATCAACAGAGGCATTGGAAGGCCGGTACACTGGTTCAAAAATAATTGGAAATGAACCCACGTTTCTGGATGGACTTTTGCTCCTAACAAATTTGCGGGACCCGTTGGAAATTAATTTTATACTTATTAAATTTTGGAAATCAAAGTTTGATACAGCTGGTCTTGAACTACCAGAAATGGTTTTTAAAAAGACTGAAAGTTCTTATGGCTTTATTTTTAACCTGTTCGTCATCATTTTCAACCATTATCAATCCACTGTTGAATGAAGGTTTCCACAAGTTTCTTCCACAACCGTCTGTCTTGTGCCAGTCTCCACCATGTTACTCCCGCATACTTTCGAATTTCATCCTCCAATCTCCCATGTGGTCTTCTTCTGGGTTTTTTCCTGTCCCTTGGAATCCAATCTAAAATTCCAGCTGTCCATCGATGGTCTGTCCTTCTGGCAGTATATCCATCCCATTGCCATTTCAGGGATTTAACTGTGATCATGATGTCTTCCACTCTTGTCATTTTTCGGATCCACGAGTTCCTCTTCTTATCTCTTCTGGTTACACCAATCATGCATCTCTCCATACTCTAGGAGTTGTCTGCAGTCTTTGTATGTCTCTTTTACTTAAGGTCCACGTCTCTGCACCATATTTAAGCACTGGAAGGATGCATTGATCAAACACTTTTATTTTAAAACATAATGGCATGTTGCTCTTGAAAATTTTGCTGTTTCTTCCACAAGCTCTCCAGGCAAGTTTTGAACGCCGATTAATTTCTCCATCAACGTGACCCTCACTTGATATCTGCTGTCCAAGATAAACGTACGTATCTGTAATCTTCAGCTTTTCTCCATGAATCGATAGATCTTCTTTTCTTGTAAAAGCATTGAACATCACTTTGTCTTCTAAAAGTTAATTTTTAATCCCACTTCTTTACTCTTATCAGCCAGTTGGTGGATCATACTCTGCAGCTCTGATGGGGTAGTTGTAAAAATGACTACGTCATCAGCAAAACAAAGGTAAGTTAGATAATCTTCAATAATCTTTATCGCTTTGTTTTCCCAGTTCAGTGATTGAAAAACATTTTCTAAGGTGGCATTAAAGAGCTTTGGAGATATGGTGTCACCTTGTCTCATTCCCTTTCCAATTTGTATGTGTGTTGTACTTTTAAACAGTCGAATCTGTGCACTTGCATTTTCATAGATGTTATTATTAATATTAATGTATGCATCTTCAATACCGCAGAATTTCAGAGCCATTGTAACTGCTGATGGTTTCACCGAATCAAAGGCATTTTCATAATCAATAAAAGCCATGCACAATGGAAGTTCATATTCCCTCGCTCTTTCAAGTAGTTCTCTCAGTACATGGGTATAATATATTGTGCTGTAGCCATTCCTGAATTCAGCTTGTTCTTTCGGTTGAGCCATGTATAGTGTTATCTTCAACAGGTGTGAAAGAACTTTAGTGAAGATTTTATAAAGAATTGATAGGAGGCTGATAGGTCTGTAGTTCATGAGATCCTAAATATCACCTTTTTTATGTAGCAGGATCATTGTAGCGTTGTTCCAATCCTCAAAAACCTTCCTTTTATTAAGGCATCGAGTCAAAATTTGGGCGAGCACTGTTTCAATTTCTCCACTTGATTCTTGTATGATGTCTACAGTAATTCCATCTTCTTCTGCAGCTTTCTCCCGCTTCATGTTCTTGATTGCATGTGCAACATCTGCTGGGAGGACTGGAAGAACTCTGATACTGGTACCTTTCACGATGTCTGGAGTACATTTATCATCCCTTTCATATAATTTGGAGTAGAAATCTTTCATTCGTGTCAAAATTTCGCCTCTATTTCTTGTTACAGAACCACCTTCTTTTTTTCAGTGCCATAATCTGTTTTCTTCCCTTGGTAAGATGTCCCTATACTATCTTTAGGGTTTTGGTTGTTTTTAATTGCTTTCATCACTAGTTCACAGTTGATTTTCCTTACGTCTTCAGTGATACTTTTACGTACTGTCTTGCATAGCTCTATATATTTCACTTTGGAAGTCACATCTTCTTTAGTTGTCTTTATCTCTCCTCCCTTTTGTATCAACATTTTAACCTTTTAACATAAATTATATAAGTTCTTCCTTCATCGGCAGCTGGTGTCCTGTTTCATTCATCGTGCTTTTAAGATTGCTACCTTAAACTTTCATGACTGAATCATTCCGCACGAGACCTGATTTCTTGCCAAAAATACGTTTGCAGTACAGAAAATGACTAATGCTGACGCAGTAGAGAAAATGAAATAACTTGCCGCCTTGTCGTTGAAAGCAAAATTCTTGGCGTAATTCCAGTCTTGCCTTTTCAAATGAGGCGTGAGCTAAAGGGGAATGCATGCAACGCACAATTATGTTTTAATCCTCATTGAAACGATCTTATTGAACCTGTTTGAAGCAAAACTGAACCTTTAAACTCTCTTACTGCAGTTCTGTGATTTTTTATTCGCTGATTGACTTTCGGCATGTTCATTTCCTGAATTGGGAGTACAGACCTAAATTTATTCAAATATGTCATCGACAAAATGGAATTCATCGGAAGAAAAACAGGCCTTCTAAATTAGTTTTTTCTGGCATGAAGAAGAGACTCTAGTTGGCGAAGTCTCATCAATCGCCAGCTGCTGAAAAACGGAACCAATTTTTTTCTCCGATGTATCAACTGTGCGTTAATTTGAATCACGTGAAGCACGGGGTCGACGACCAAATGGCAAAAGGTTTGATGAAAAATATACTGTGGGATTTGTGAGACATCCACCTAGTCAAATGATATGGGGTACTATGTCTGTATCCGATACTGCTGATTCATTATCCTTTTTGCTGACAAGCAGTGCCATGACTAGTCCTTTTTATGTGGAAAAGTTACTTGGGAAGCTGTTAACTCATATGAAAATCTGTTAGCTCATTTGAAGGGAAAATAGTTCGCAGTTATATATGGCAAACATAAAATATATAAGAATGTACTACAATTTTATTTTAATCTTTGTGATTTTGTTCCTCAAACGGTTTTTTCGGTGATATGATTTATTCCAGTCGAAAGTGTAAGACAATAGATATTCATTAGAAATTACACATATCACTAACCGATGCTGACAGCTGTCGCATAACTACACTCATGAAGAATCAATATGGTCGAATAAACAAAATCTTCTATTTTGGTTTTAGAAAAAAATATGCGCTTCTTTAATGATCAGTTTCTGCAACTTATCCCCTGACTTGATCGTTTTGGGCAAAACCGTTTCCTGTTGTTGTGCAAACCAAGTAGAGTACCTATACAGCAATTATCCAAAGTTGGAAGCGTGGAAAAAATTTCTCCGGTAGACAGAATAAAGCAAATTTAATGACTACTTCCGAAATATCCAGTAATGCTTACTGACAACGTTTAATCAGAAGTGAGGTGAACTTAGTCAATGTTGGATATGTTGCTATACATCTGAATAGAACTTCAACTAAACCAATGAACATTTTATTAGCCTTGTCTTATGCAGTATACTAGTATATCTCTAGCATGCTATTTAGATGATTATTACAGTATAAACTAGAAATATTATACATAGCTTCTACATTTGGACAAATAAATAAAAATTACGAATATTAGGAAGAAACTGCTGAGAAAAACATTCATCTAAAACACTAATTCTGCAGTGTAGGCAAACCAGATCTGCCTTAATATAGTTTTAAATGCACATCTACGCTATATATGAAATTAATTTGATTTTTAAAGCAATACCTTTTAATAAAAATTAAAGTGTGGCTTGTTCTTATACGACTTTTCTTGTTCTACATATAAATTAATGTTTACATAAAAATATTTTTTCTTTCAAATTATTATTGCGACTTTCTCTGAATTTCGTATTCCTTCAATATCCTGGTTTCTGAAGATCATGCATTTACGTTCGATTTCTGTCTACTCAGCTAGAAAAACTGTCAAGAAAAGTCCTTCAACTCTCGATTTCCATTCTTTCCTTTTCTTCTTACATTTATTTTCCAACCACGGCACCACACACCAGCATACCGTTTCTTTATTTACAGTACAGGTGCTTGCAACCCTTTTGCTTGACTTTCTGTGAATTTTCACCCACTCTCTGTCTGTTAGTCAGTGAGAAAGGTTATTTAATATTTAATGTTTATTTTTTGAGGATGAGCAGGCTCACTCAAATTTCCCACTTTGCATTCACTGCAGACATGCTACACCCCAGTTCCTCTACACGGTTGAATTTGAAAAAAAACGAAAGTGTTTGTTATGCAATGCGTCCTAAAGAATTCAAAGATTTCATACATGTAATACTGATTGTGTGCTCCAAAGTCATTTGCATAATATTATTTCAAAAATATAGTATATTACAGCAGTTGAATATTAAGCTGAAATTTTGTTTGTAGTAGTTATGTTCTAAATAGAGCAGTATTTGCTCTACTCGAAAAACCAGTTAAAAACTGCAATTGATTTTTTTAAATATAAAAAAGAAACGTTGCTCGTATATTCCATTGAACTCCAACGAACATTCATTTATAAAAAAGGTATGTGAATTGTACTCATTCTACAGTTTGTTTGTAGGGATTGCCGTAGTATTGTACTTTTGCTTAAAGCGAAGAGGCTCATTACCGTGTTCCCGTAGTGGTGGAAGTATGGGAGGGGCACTTGCACAGTGACAAGAGCTGAGTAATTTTCTAAAACGTTTTGTCCCTAAATAAAGACCCAGCGACTTCTCATAGCTGTCGAAGTTTCTCACGTGATTAATTAAAGCTCGAAACCAAAAGTTCTTATTAATGACGAAATATTTTCATATTTCTGTTACCCTGATATGCACGACGTTTTTATAGACCTTCACTCTTTGGTTTTAAGATATAAATAATTCTTCGTTGTGCTTAAAAGTAGATATGTTTTCATTCTCCCAAGCAGTCCCGAAATGAAAACTACAGAAATAACCTTGAGTTATCAACTAGATAGGATCGTTAGACTGCATGTTTCATGCAAAAAGTAATTACATACAATATAACGGTGACAATGGGTTATTTTTTATTTAAAGTAGAGTGAGAAAAATTAATCAGTATGAGATTTTAGATCTTCCGTCGCCTCTTTTTACTTAGAATTTAAAGTCCTAGTTTTAAATTCCACTTTCTTGCAAAGAAGCCACTTCTCATCAGAAGTCTGGTGCATGAATTTCAGATAGGGATTCCTCTTAACGTTCGGTTTAAACCCGACTTCCTTCTTGATGTACCTATCTTCCTGTTAGTTACGAGAGTGGAAGGGATGGAAATACGAATTCGTGCAGCCTGATTGGAAAGTCAATACACATTTGAAATACGGCAGCAACGTTACCACTGGGATAGAAGGTGATCACCTTATTTTTATGTAGGATTCAACTATGGTACGTCATGTAAGCACACGTTTATTGACAGTTTTCTAGAACATCGAAGATAAATAATAGTACAAAGTACTCCAAGTAATTAGAAAAATTTTGTGGGCATTTATGCAGCACAAAATACAGAGACATTTGCATTTGCACTGTTGTTTTACATACGATAAATGCGAATACATGTTGCAATGTTAATTTAAAGTTATAGTAATAATTCCAGCTAGCAAAGTTCCATTCAATTCAAAGTTAAACCTAATGATTTGTGAAAAAATTAACATCTGTTAAGGAGATTTGGGTAAGACTTCAGGTGATGTTCTTGTGCCGTTACAAGTTTTTTATTTTATTGTAGGTTTAACGACCACCGTTTAACAACTCAGTGGGCTATTAGCAGTAGCCCGTTCCTAATTTAGGGCCACAGGCTCCAGTAAAGGGAGAGAAACCTTTCCGTAAGACAAACAAAACATCCATGCCTTTCCCGGATTTGAACCCGGACCGATCTCGGACGAATGATCAGAAGCCGTGGCTTAGACCATTACGCCCCCAGGGCGGCAATGGTCAGGGCGGCAATGGTCTAAGTTAAAAGATATGCCAGAGCCGCTATAACGTGAGGGAGCAGACATTACGTGAGGGAGCCGCCTTTACGTGAGGAAGCCGCCGTTAGGATGGTTTAGTTTGGTGTTGTTTACGTAATATCAAGCATAGCTGACACAATTCCAACCCGAGCTGTGATATTTTTTATGTATTTGCAAGTGTAATTTTAAATTGTTTGTTTTTTCGGTTATACCAATCGTGTTAATATAAAACCTTATAGAGTATTGATTTAGCAGTTTTCAATTTCAAATTTTTTCTGGTTTAAATTTCCACTAAGAATTATATTTAAAATATAAACGGAAACTTTTCTGAATATGGTTTAGGATTTTAAAAAATTCTGCATTTCTGCACGCATCGGCAAGAAGGAACGACGCAAAATAGAAATATTTGAGATGAAAGAAGGGTATCAGACATCCGCAAAACTCATTGCGGTATCCCAGAAAACCACCTGCATTCTCAAACTTCAATGGCCGACGTTTGTATTTATAGCCTTCACGAAAGATAGAACTCTTTTTTTGACCTGCACATGACCGAAAATTATATGCTAATCAACTTGATATCAACACTGTTTTTGAGAAATCACAAGTAGTTACAAAGTCAAAAAACACCGAAGATAAAAATATAGTAATACAGGCTATAGATAAGGAAACTATACATTTTTTTCAGAGTTTACGGATACCTTATTTTCAGGGTTTACGCATACCTTATTTTCTGAACTTACAGATATTTATTTCCAGCACAGGCCTCGTGTTTATTTTATTCGTCCGAATCACAAGAGCGTGGACCAATGACATAACGAATTAGAGAGATCCCAAGACCTTATTGTCAAGCTAGTCTGTGCAATGTAACCGAAACGTTTTATACTTCTATTTTAATTTGTCCCATGATCAACGATCCCAAGATGAACATAATTTTTGCGAGTGAGAAAAATCTCACTTATTGCTATAAACGCCACATCTGAAAGCTCACATATGGTGATATTGTCATTTTTTAAAATTGTTTTTATTATTTTACTACTGCTTCTTATTCTGCGTAATCACAGACGCATATTTGCTAAAAAATTAAGAAATGTTATTGCATTATTTCGGACACAATTCTGTTTGAAAAAGTATGCAAACGACAGCCACTTAGTAAGAAATTGTTATTTAAAGCCGGTTTGGAACTCCCTTAGCCCAAATTATAGCTAATTAGCTATTTGGCGTAGATTTTGTAGGACTCTGGAGTGTATCTGCGTCTACAGCAAACTAGGCTTTCACAAGACAGTGCATGAACTTGCTCATTTTTAACAGCAGATGGCTTTGCACCAAAATCGGTTTTTCTAACATGTCGCACATATATTAAGTGGGTCTCGGATTCGGGTTTTGTGGTATCCAGGTATTATGGTAGAAATTACTGTATGCTCACTGAAAAGTACTCAGCATATATTTCGTGAGGGAATATAGCAAGCACTGAGATCCGTGTTACACACCACACCTAATAGGTTAGAAGGTAAACAGTTTAAGATCGACTTGAACGGCAGCAATTCTCAGGTATTCCTTGGAGGGCACCCGCACATTTTTCATTATGGGAGGACCCGTCCCGTGCCGAAAGAACATTCAGCATACCATGATAATACCTGCACAATCTTGAGTCGTATTTGCGGGCAAGCTGGTTTCAATTTTTTATGGGAATACTAAACTCTCTGCAAACCTTCGGTACATGACAAGATGTACCTCCTCGAGTTATACCACATGTCCTCTACTGCCCAGTGATGGTGTCTCTAATACCACCGTAGAGGAACTTTCGTGTTCTCCAAAAAAATATTCGGTTTCCGTACAGCATGTGACTGTCCATATAGTGCGCATAATTTGCTAAAATATGGGTTGGGAACTCACTTCCTACATTGATTCAATCAATTGCTGCGCAGCAAAATTTGTTTTAAGCACAATACATATAAAGGATCATTTGGAGTTCGATAAAGGGCTGATAGCCGCGAATGGCAAAGTGGTTAGCAGTTCAGACTACCAATGCAAGGTCCTCAGGTTCAATCCTGGGCTGATCTTGCGGAGGTGGTGTGATTTGCTAACAATCACTGAATATTGGACGAGCCCGTTAAGTGACGGCCCCCAGGCTGGACCACCTGGTTAAATGGGTATCCTTTCCTATGGCACCCTCCCCTGAAATTATCTCACCCCTCTATGTGCAACATCGTACTTGTAGAGTGGCGCCATCTACTGTACTCTAATCTCACTACAAACCGTTCTGTCAAAGTCACTAGACTTGCTCTCATTTCTTCCGTTTCTGTGTCCTGCCCAAAACGCGAACTCGCTGTATTTGGCTGAGACCTAAAATCTACTCACTGTGGTCGGGAGTCCTACATGAAAATGACCCAAACTTCACTTACTTAAGGATACAGGGCTCGTCCGTTTACAGCACACGGTTTTGAAAACAGCATAGATGAATGATTTCACCAAAGGCGAGATTTCTATAGTCTTTAATGAATAAAGAGATACCACTCGTCGCTTTTCTAAGAAGGGAAATTGTGCTGCATGTTCTGTTGCCAGAAACGACATTTCCGTCTTCTGAGAAGGCTTCTATGGAGAAACAGAAATTTTCCTGCGCAGCAATTGATTGAATCAATGTAGGAATGGAGTTCCCTACCCATATTTTAGTGAATTATGCGCACTATATGGACAGTCGCATGCTGTACGGAAACCGAATATTTCTTTGGATAACACGAATGTTCTTATACCGTGGTATTAGAAACACAATCACTGGCACAAGCTTTCTCAGAAGACGGTAATCTCGTTCCTGGCAACAGAATTTACAGTCCATATGAACAGAAATTGAAATACTTTGTCAGGAAATGGTAATCATACACCTTTCAATATTATTACCGAAAAGACAAAATGCACAAATTTAACTTTTACATCAACCCTTTAACGACCATGACTCTAAAATCTAGTATCACTATAAATATCATAACGCCCGAAACTGTCTGTTGTTTCACTTCTTTGTTTAGTAAAAAGAATGGTGACTGACGGTGACTCCTGCTGATTCCTCATAGGTCGTGTAATTTTAAAAAAGAGGTTAGAATAGGAAATCTGACTCACTCCAGACAGGCGCTTCCGGCGGCTATGGTTGCTCGTATGTCCGGGTGTTGTGGACGGTATGGTCGTTAAAGGGTTAAATCTTGTTTTAAAAGGAATTTGAATCGTTTGTAGTTTTTAACATAAACTTTAGAAAATTCAAAGAACGTTTCCATATCACTTTAAAAGTCTTCTTGTCATGCAATGCCTTGTGGATTACAGTTCCGAATATGTAAGTATACGTACTATATGTAATGCCTTCCCATTATGGGACATTTTCTCGCTGGAAGGCGTAGAAATGTATTATCTTTCCATCTGTGTAATTTATTTAACTTTTCGATTTGAAAGTCATTTTGTCTCTGATACATTCCCTCTGCTATGAAAAGCTTTATATGCCCATTTGTAAATTTTCAAAACAGCAGCTGTTGTAAATGAGTATTTTTTTCTACGTGTGGTTGTTTTATCGATTGTTGAAATGCAGTGGTTTTCTGTACATAGAATAACTTTTATTAATTCAGTTGGCGTCAGAAGGGATTCAAATAACGTGCTCATTACAACCGAAAATTCAACATCATCACTTTGTCTACGTTTCACGCTGTCACATTTCTTGTTGTGTTCCATAAATAATTTTGCAACTTTCCGCAATTAGAACGATGAAAGTATGTTTCAGGAAAAACTAAAATGTACGAACAAATGGCATAAGTATTTCACACATACGGCAATATAATCACCATGGTATTAGCAAGGAATTCAAATATATTTACACAAATTTGAATATTTTCTTTATCTTGATTTCAGACAATTGTTTTTTCTTATCCAAAACCGTAGGCGAAGTCATATTTTGTTTTTTTTTAATCATTTAAAATGTGATTCTATGTAATTTCCTTTGTGAAATAAGGCAAAATCCAAGTAAGCTGGTATGGTGACAGATTTTTCTAATATATTTCAACATCAGGAATATTCGAGAATGACCTGTGGTTTAGGTACATCTCAAAGAATCATGCGGATATGCAAACATAATTTTGAACTAACTTTTTGTCTTGCTAATGAATATAGTGATCCAAGTAAAATGGTTAAATTATATTTTTCCTGAACACCTATTTATTATATCATTAAAATTTGTTAACTATCTAGAATGTACTGCAGAAAATAATATGGGGCCAGTTGTATGAGTAGATCATAGTTTCTACCGCTGCTAGTAGAGCCAACGCCAACGAAATGTGATGGAACCCCATGATTGACAAAATTTCTATAATTGACTAAATGCATTTTATGGCATTTTTGTGAAAATCAGATATACGTATATTGCTATCAGTGACGACTTCAAGAATGCATGCAATGCTGAAAATACAACACAGACAGAAATGATTTTTATTAAGGGCTTGACGTCCGGAGAGAAGAACTAAATAGGTTATACACATATGTCGGTCCCTAATTTTGGGACATTCACGGAATACTTTTAACGACACAGTACATTGTTGAAACTCTGATCCCAAGTTTATTGTGATTAAAATTTTCCATTCAGTATGTTCTTCTTCTAATACTAATTCATTTGACAGATAGGCATAATTTCATTTCTTTATAAAACGGCCATCCAACTTTCCTATTTGTTGAAAATGTTTCGAACTTATTGGAGAAATCCTATAACCGGAACAAAAATAACTGGTAATATTAAAATATATTGTTTCCAAAATCACAACAATGCCTGGAATACCGTACTAAAGCTTTAAACTTGTTAACTTAAAGTTTCCAATTTTTATATTTTAGAAACTTCAATCGCTGTCAATTGAGGTTAATGTTGAATGGAAAAATCTTAATAGATTTTTTTAAATTGCTTTCCATCTTTCAGTAATGCCACGTGAAATAATATTGCTAGAACCTAAATACCAGTTTGAACCAAATAATACTCATGGTTTGTGCAAAATATCATCGGTTGTATATAGTGGCAGAAGACAGAAATATCATAACAAAATTAATCAAAAGCTGCCTATTTATCGTGCTTTAATCCAGCTACATAGTCAGCACTGGATATATTTATCACTCTAATTTGAAATGACTGCAATATTGTCCGTGTCTCGTACCAGCGAAAATTTTTTCAATGCACTGATTTTTAATTTTCTTGAAAAATATCGTTCTTAGTGCAATTTATGCCAAATTAGGAGTTAAAATTTTTTAGTACGGAACCATAGATTTTCTTTGCCAAAGATCAAAGGCATAGTCATTGTTGCCATTCTTCTGAATTTAACATATGTCTAATGATAGATTTTCGTAATCTAATGCCTTTCCTCTGTTTTACGACAACTTGGACATGCACTATAAGAATTTGTACATTATTTCAATACTCACCATCTACTGATCCAACGGAAAAGACTCACCTCTCAATAGATATGAATAGAAAAAGTTGACCAATACTAAAATTTTTTCACACCTGCTTCATATTATTTTTAAATTCGCATTGGTTGGTATGAAATATTGTTTACGTAGATAATTAATGTCTCCTACACAAATATATCCTTAGTTTTGTTAAAACGCACAGAAAAGCGACTATAGTACAATTTCTTTATTACTCATACTTTTTTTGTATATCACATTTTCACGTACTTTGGGAACATCTGGGTATCTTTGAGTAAAAACGTAATTGCATAACTCTTTGTTTTTAGGAAGACAAGTGGGATGATTAAAGTTTGTCCACAGTAAAATGCAAATGCCACGATTATTTACACAAATGTCAGTTTTAGTGATCAGTAATAATTTATAAAACTGATCACCAGTAACATTTTAAAAGCGACAGGAAGCACTGATAATATTTGACAAATAGTAGATTAAATTGTTCCTTGATATTGAGACTAAATCAAATGATACATTACATTCGTGAGGTGGTATATATTTCAAACAAAAAATCTGATATACTGATTTTTTTGAGCTCTGGTCTACTGATTTCTGGTAAATGTCTTTGGTAATACTGGGCATAGTTAGGAAGTCCTAGAAGAGGGCATTTTAGTATCAACTGTTTGAGATATATGTATGTAGTATAATAACATTTTCAATGAAATCGCTCCTTATATTTTGAATTGAATAAGGCATTTCTACTAGTAATGAACCAGTGGTTCTAAATTAGGGATGGGTCACTGCTAGTAGCCGAGTTTCTCCCGGTGATCGTCAAACCCTAAATAAAAAATATTCACTGCCTGACACGGTACTAATATAACAGGAGGTTCTCAGAAAGGCATTATGTTACCTGGTCACCGTCAAAGACGATGCATGATTTGCCACGATTGTTCATACTTTGCACTATGTTGCTGATAGTCATCAGGTAACATCGCCATTCTTTCAGCATCACGGCCTTCAGCTGATATACAGTTTGTGGTGTGTGTTGACGTGCAGCAGCGTGTCTTCTCAGAGTGTCAGACACGTGCTTTGTGGGATTTACGTCGGAAGAACGTGCTGGCCAATCCATCCGCTAAATGTCTTCACCTTTCGCAGCATATCTGCAGCCCCCGTACGATGTGGTGTGACGTTATCATCACAAACATGAACTGATTGCAAATGCCACCTCAGAACCAACGTACATAGGGAAGGATTACCTAATTACAATAGCCTTCACCGCTTCCGGTATGTCGTACTAATAATTTGAGTTCCGTACTTCCACCGAACAGAATGTGTGAATGTATAAGACCAACTTGGTCGCTATATCTATAGCTCCCAACTGTTCTGCTGACCAGTACTTATATTCTCTGGACCACTCTAAACGGTGTCTCCGGTGAGCCATTTTAATAGGACACAGTACACTGTTGTTCTGGAAAACAGTCCACCGTTGTGTAATAACTTGGCCCATAGGAACAGACAGCGGTCTTGACGGGAGTTGGTTTTTGGTGAACAGCCACCACTGTTTTCTCGCACAGCTCATCCTGTAATCCCGAAGGTCGAGCACGCACGCGATAACGTGAAATGTGGAATTTCGCACTCTTTGGCCACACTCATCGCAGTTCGAGCCTCCCCGAGCTTCCCAATAATACTACCACAACATTCATCAAAATGTCTTCAAAGATCAATTCCGTCGTCTGCAACAATTGTGTACACCGTCCAATGACTTCCGTATAACTGTTGCTATTTTACTGCACGAGCACGTTTTTTGCCAATTGTTTCTGCATATAAACTGCATTTGCATTGAGAGTACTGGAAACATGGAAAAGTGAGTCAATTATTTCCCTTTTCCATAAAACATTTCTGTGCTGTGCAATTGGAACAACTGGATCTGGTAATAACTTGTAGTATCCATTGCAATACAAAACTTTGCTTTTTTAATGCTTCTGATGTGACACAGGGAAAGCTGTCGATGAACGGGTGCTTTTGAACTTCTTTTTAGGAGTGCAACAAATTCCTAATCATCATAATTTTCTTCACTTCATATATTAAGAAGGCTTTGTAGGCTGGATATTCGTGTAAAGCATTCATCTAATGTCATATTCTATATGTTCCAGTCATTTCAGTGAAGCGATGCTCGCGGACAGGGAACATTGCGCAGGCCCGTTATCTGCGTTGATAGCTCATCAAAGTCAGCGTTAATGGCGTCGGATATTTCATGACAGAAAACTTAATTCTTCGTTTTGTTAGTCCACATATTAACGACGAAGTGAACAAAAGTCCTCGGAATGATCTACCTTAAAGCTTAGGCATTTGTCACCATACATTTGGAACATACCGCAACATAACCAGTTTTTGAGATTATTTACCGCAGAAAAAATCAAGTATGCATTAGAATAAGCTGGTAAAATTTATTCAACTATATTCGAAGAATATTTATCAGATGCTTATATTTCGTGTTTCCTGGGATTTTTCACACATGATTCAGTTATGAAAAGTTAACCTCTTAAAAAATAGGCGTTCCTGGTGACGCCTTGTATAAAGGAACCACTGAACATTACTGCTAAAATCTAAGCACTCCTTTTGGCGTTCTTTGCGCACATATGGCAATATAGTTAAGTATTATATGACAATATAATTAAGTATTTATATTTTCAATATAAGTTTTTCGTTTTAAAACTGAAAATGGAATCCGACAGAACCGAAATTTTTTGCATCATAGATTCATACATGTCATGGCATTTCCCTTTGCTCCAATGCAATAGCTATCAAAACGTTTTATTATTGGAGTTTTAACAACCACTCTGAACAACTCAAAGGGCTATAAGCACTCGCCCGTTCCTAATTTAGGGTCACCTGTTCCAGGGAAGAGAAAGAGCCTTAAAAAAACACCACATCAATGCCTCCCCGGGATTCTAACCCGGACCACTTTCCTACGAATGATCAAAAGCCATCGTTTAGACCACTGGGCCATCGAGGCGGCCGAAAAATGTGAACTACAAAGAGATGAGACGTTTGAATTGAATTGGTAGTATTCATGCCTTTCGTTATTACTGTGTAACACTACACACAAAATTCTAGATGATGTGAGTCGGTTCTTTATTTTCATTATAATGCTGTAAAAGTTTATAGCATGTATGATTAGTAAATAATAGTTACTTTTTAATTTCAATGATGCATAATCATTTTAGTTTCTCAAAGAAACAATCCAGTCAAAGTCTATTGATGAACGCCACGAGAAAACTCAGGTAGTGGAAAAATTTAGATTGAAATGGACTGAAGAATAAGCTTTGCAGTTTAATGTTAGGTTCGTTCGTAACTGAGGAATAATTTGATAAACACACGAGAACTTCTATTTAGCTTCAGATTTCTCACTAAATTTAAATACTTTGTCCTATGATGTATTATATAACATCCTAGTGGAGTAAAAAAGGCACTTATAAATTCATACTGCTTGATTGTCGGGTAACATGAATCTGGTAATCGAAAATTGCCACCGAAATCATTTACAAATTTTCTGCTATAACTTTTCAAATTCTGAGGATTCATTTTTAATTTGGTTGTATAAAGCTCAAGACATTATTTTCGAAAAACGTTCAATCAAGGACTATAATTTCACAGGGTATCGATTTTTAGTTCATTCCAGTTTTTAATATTTGTTGTTACATAGACTGCTGAAAATACTGTAACTCTGGTTATAAACACTTAAACGGGATATACACAGTATGTTTAATTTTTGTACAACTTATCAAAAAAATTGCTGAAAAAGTGAGCGACATGTTGGGATAATGCATAGATACAAGATAAAATACCATTTTACAGTGTGTGCGGTGGAAATTTCTACTCAGCACAGTCTAAGATTTACAAAGACAAAAGAGTGTGATTTCTTCCATAATTGTTAGGGATATGTGTCATTTCAAGTGACAGTCTTGAAGGCGAAGTAAATTGATGTCATGATTCCAATACTGGCCAAGTATGTTTAACTAGAACGTATGTTTTTTTCAAGCCTAAAACATTCTTCAAAAAAATGAATCCGTCCATCAGATCATTGTACACGTGGGTAACAAGAGGAGACATTGATTTCCACTCCTCGAAGGAGGAAAGTACGATTTTGCACATTCCATTCTCCGTATTCTACTTGTGTTTTACTGAAATATAATTTACGTAAGAATAAAACATCTTATCCTGTTTCTGATTTCATTGTGGAATTGCTTTTATCGCAAAAGGCACACGCCAGTCTACCGCCAAATACTCCGATAAAAGAAACACTCGTAATACTTCTGAGGTGCTTCAGTTGAAGTATGAAAAATCATCTTGGATCCAAGTCGCATTTCATCGTACGTGTTATGACGTTAACGGCAGAGACACTAAAAAGAGCTTCGAACGTATGTATACAATCTGATTTTCAAACCATAAAGAAATGCTCACATTTTTTTTTGATGTCAGGTGGCCGAAGAAGGGATACGTTGCTTTTCGATTTATTATTCCTGTAATCGAAGATATCGAAATACATATTTTTGTTTCAATATTTACCTTAGCTATAAAGTATCAACGATATGAACGATTAGGAATAATCATTTCTTCAGTGAAATATAAATATAATAGTTCTAATAGTTCTCGGTAAAAGCAAAATTTTCATTTCATGTAGGTATAAATAAAGATAATAAACTATCTGTTTTGACGTTTCCCATTTTTGTATATTTTCAGTAATATATCGAAAAAATATTTATGTATATTCTTTGTATTTATTTTTACTAGAATTTGAAGAATTACATAAAAATGCTAATTCTTTGACGACTCTGACGGAGTTAAACGTTTTATATTTAACAATAACGTAACAAATTTGCATTGAGCGGTTTGGAAGTTTTAAAGAATTCTGACCAGATATTTCAACAGAAATGTCTGCATACCGCGTACGCAAAGGCAACTCACGGGTAAATTTCTTTATGGCACACAACCTTATGCTTCTGTGATATTAATTTACAGTTTAATGAGTAAAATGATGATGCAAACGAGCAGTTCTTAAATGTCAAGGGAAACTCGTCACATTTGTAAAGTATGAATTAGAGTTCAAGATGCGAAGAATTGGTACACATAGCGACAAGTCGATTACAGACCTTTACACAGACGTACGTAAACGTAATTTACGCAGAATACACGCAAGATATATGGTCATGTGCATCATCACGTCATGTAGGCAACTATCTAAGTGTGCTGTTCTTCAATAATTGTCAATAGGTTTGATCACAAAGGTGAAAAAAATACCAAAGAGGAAACCATGTGGGGATATGGGTGGCTGATATTCGAAAGCGTGTCAAAATGGAATGGAAGAAACTTGCTAAAAAAGAAAGATGTAAAAGAAATTTGGGGAGACCTAAATTAAACAATGCGCGAAAAATGGTTGCTGATGATGAGGATTTAATTTTTTTATCTCAAACATTTTGTCGATTGTAAACTACAAGAAGAATAAATAAACATAAGCCTGATACTTATGCCTTAGGATTGTATACCCACGTACAGAATGAAGAGACAATATTTCCTAAATACATGCGGATTAAGGGTATTACAGAATTCGAATTCTAACTCTCGTTCCCTCATTTTAATTCTCTGTACATTTTCAGTTTAAATGATTTCAAGTGTTTAAGTCAGCAATTGTTTTGCATAAGATATAGGTATTTCATATAGCTCCAGTTTCACAAATACTGATATATGGCCCGATGCTAAGTTTATTCATTACTTTGCAGTAAGTTATTGACAAAATAAAATATTTCTACTTGAAATATTTCAAACCTGTATATGTATACAATAGGCTTGCGCATCTAAGTTCACGACCGAGAGCGCTCGACATAGTTCATTTAGTTCACTGCTCAGTAAGCTCCGCGGTATGTTATAAACGAGTTTGCTCTCATAGTTCATTCAGTTCGCAGCTCACTGAGCTCCGCGGTCTGTCGTAAACTAGTTTTGTCTCATAGTTCATTCAGTTTGCAGCTCACTGATATCCGCGATCTGCCGTAAACTAGTTTGCTCTCATAGTTCATTCAGTTTGCAGCTCACTGAGCTCCGCGGTCTGTCGTAAACTAGTTTGCTCTAATAGTTCATTCAGTTTGCAGCTCACTGAGCTCAGCGGTCTGTCGTAAACTAGTTTGCTCTCATAGTTCATTCAGTTTGCAGCTCACTGAGCTCCGCGGTCTGTCGTAAACTAGTTTGCTTTCATAGTTCATTCAGTTTGCAGCTCACTGAGCTCCGCGGTCTGTCGTAAACTAGTTAGCTCTCATAGTTCATTCCGTTTGCAGCTCACTGAGCTCCGCGGTCTGTCGTAAACTAGTTTGCTCGCATAGTTCATTCAGTTTGCAGCTCACTGAGCTCCGCGGTCTGTCGTAAACTAGTTTGCTCGCATAGTTCATTCAGTTTGCAGCTCACTGAGCTCCGCGGTCTGTCATAAAGTAGTTTGCTCTCATAGTTCACTCAGTTCACGATTCAGTTAGCTCCGCGGTAGGTCGTAATCAGAGAACGTTTAATAAGTTATGAACAGGGACGTCGCCAAGCGGATGCTAGGGTGGGCTACAACCCTCCCTGAAATTTGTCTTGCCCACCCAATTCGCGACGTGCTATTTCTCAATTTTTTGAATTTTAAAATAAAATCTGGACTTTCCCAAGTAATAATAAGTTGGGGGTTTTATGTCGTGTAGTCCTACGTATTTTCTCCTGGGCAGTGTGCCTTCGTAGAAAAGTTATCAAAATAGTATCCCCACTCCCCAGGGCTATGAAAATGAAATTTTTCTCCACTCTTCCAAATCCTTAGTTCAATCCTTTTTCCACATTCGCATTGCCAGGGACGAATGAAGAAGGTGGATGGGAATTCACTGACGGTGGTTATTACTAATTGCTGTGCTGTTTGTTTGTGGTACTAAGTAGTAGATTCAACTTGGAAAGCGGAGTTTAAAGCTAATCCATGCCGCTCCGGTTGCTGAGTGGTCTAAGTGCTGTCTTCTAACTATCCGTCCGAGATGAACCTAAATTCGAATCCCGGTGATGCTTGGATGTTGGGTTTGTCATACAGCACTGGCTCTTCCCCTTATCTGGAACCAGTGGCCCAAAATTATGGAAGGTCAACTTCTTTATAACCCATCGAGGACGAGGAGTTGCGCACGTTGGTCGTTAAACCCCCCTCCCAAAAAAGCTATACCAGCGCTCTGGAAGCCTTTCCTAGGGTAGTGAAAGAGCAGACTCACGTGGCTGACGACTGCTTTGGAAGACTGTGTGACCGACTTTGTTGTCTGGTCGTGTCATTGAAAGAGAGGAGCATAAAGTAAGGTCGCCGGTGTGAAGGAAGGGAGTTGAGGAAGGGAGTTAAGGAAGGGATAGGTATTGTCTGCGTGTCATGACGTTAAAATTTCCTTTAGATTAACCAAAAAAACACTTTCTTTTAAAAACATTGTTCAAGTACAGTACTACGTGTTTTTACAAGCAGGAACGCAAAATTCAAAAACAATTAACACACAGTGTTCGTTCACAGCACGAAAAAAAGTCTGAAAAGTTACATCACTGGCAAAACAGTCTCATCCCTGTGTGTGTGTGTGTGTGTGTGTGTGTGTGTGTGTGTGTGTGTGTGTGTGTGTCCAGGGTGAGGGCCCGGTGTCCTCTCTGACAGTCTCACGTCCGGGTCGTTGTCACCTTGTTACCTCTGAAGGGGACTTTTATCCGCCTACATGGACGTCCGGGTGTACCTTCGGGTTACACCCGCCGTTCTAGGTGACCTCGCCGGCTATTTGTGTGCGGGTCCTTTCGAGTTCTTCCATTTCAGCAAAGTCCTTCTCACATTTATTATTCGGCCAGCACCTGAAAATACCCATTTACGAGGAACAGATGTTGCAACAATACAATATCTTTTTAATATTTATGCATGGAGATGGGGATATAGATTTCTCCTTTCTTTCCACCATTCTAACGGATTTTTTTTACGTTCCAAATACTCCTCATTTAATATTTATCCAGCTCTCTAATGCCAGCTGCGAATTTGTTGCCTGGCCTTATTATTTCCCTCATCTCCACATCGTATTCGTCCCAGATACTGCCTTTTCTTCCCAAGTCACCATTACTACACGCTGAAGGATTTGTGAGTGCTTGTTCACTTGTTTCAACGTCTTTAGGTAACGTCACCATACCAATTTTGCTCCGAAGTCCTCTAAGTGCATTGTCGTAGGCTGTAAGATTTTTAAAGCCCCTTTGGTTAAACCTTGGATTCAAGATAGTGCATTCCGCGTACAACATATTTTGCTCCACATCTCGAAACCTATAGTACATTGGGTTCTGTAAAACAGATTTTAAGGCAATCACTTTACCATTTTTCTGGGAGCATTTAACTGAGACATTTTGAATCAGTTTACAAAAAACAATTACCTTTGACAAGGTCATATTTTTCGGAACAAATTTCGACTGTAACTTCGTAAAAAGGTTTTAAAATTGGCAGCACCTCCTCTATGACGTCACAGTCTTGTTGATCTAGGATAAGATCACTGCCAAGAGCGCAGCAGCGGTGATAACGGCATTTATAATATCTTTACCACACGATCTAACATATCATAAGTAGAGTTCAAATGAGTTGATACATCTTGTTTTAGTTTTAACACGGCCAAATTATTTTGTTTTTGAATTTCTATTAATTTTTTAAGTCCTTGTGAACTTCTTTTAAACTACTCCACAGTAGATTTTACTTTAACAAGGACACAGACAATCTCTTCGGAAGCTTTTTGAATCACCAGATTAAGTAAATGTGCAAAGCATCCAATAGATCGCCACTCACCAAGTGTAACTGCTCCGATAATGTTAGCACTGTTGTCGCTAACGACAGCAGCAATTTTATGCGATTTCTGCCACTCTGCCATAGTGTCTTTAAAAAAATTGCACAGATTTTCACTTGTGTGTCTATCGTTGTATGCTATACAACCAATCAAGGCAGAGCAAATTTTGGTAGAATTATCTAGAAAGTGTACTGTTATGGCAATACAACTCATATTATTGCAGGAGGTCCAGCCATTAGTAGTAAGGCATAATGCTACAGCAGCGTGTACTTTTATTTTGACTTCCGTTATCAGTTCATTGTACACTTTGGGAAATACATTTTCAGACAACGTTTTCCTAGTGGGAAGTTGATAATCCGGACACTGGGATACCATTTGCATTAATGCGCGTACTTCTGGTTCATCAACGATTCGTACAGCATGGTGTCCTTTGGCCACCATTTTGACAACTTGTTTATTGATCTGTTCGATTTTACGAATTGGTGGTGGCCTACGAACAAAATGAGTAATTGGAGGCAGGGTCGATGTGAAAGGAAGAGTCGATATCGAAGCAGCATGGATATCTTCTGGCGCAGTTGAACTGTGTAGTTCAGAGAGTTTAAATGGTTGCCGTTCAATTGTGAGAGGGATTAAGGGATGGTTAAGCTTCATATGGCGACCGAGATTTCCGTTTGAGCCATTTGCAATGTTAATCAGCTGTGAATAATATTTGCATTTTGCCCTCTTTCTATCACGCTCTTCACTAAAATATGTCCACATGACACTGTGTTTCCTCTTTGAGGACATTATAACGTTCTTTACAAGAGGAGTAGGCTCACTGCATAAACTAACTTAAATAATTAAAAGTGAATAGAATGTAAAGTAACTAACTTGCAGACGCAGAGCTTTGAACTTAACACAACTGTGACAAAAACATGGTGACACGCAAAATGAAAGACACTGCTTTGAGAGCAAACTTTATAAAGCGAGAATCCTTTTGTTAGTTTGTAACAACAATTCGTTTCAGCAATCGTGGACTCGTGGTCGATTGGTAGTGGACATGCGGCACACCTTCGCAGTCATTGCGCAATGCTCATGCGCTCAGTGCGCGAGCGAACTAAATGAACTAACTGGCGAAGCGGCCCTGAACTAGTTCACACTGCTCAATTGTGGGAATGGCTCTTTTGAACTAGGTAGTTCGTGAACTACACAAGCCTAATATACACCAATTCTGTGTGCCGAAAAAACTCCTTCACTTTAAAATAGGCGTGGAGTTGAAATAGCCCTTTAAGGTTTAGTTAGACGCTAGAAAATAAAAAAAAATTGTTTCGCTAATCCGTGAACAGAAAATGGGAAAACGAATGAATGTACACCAATTATACAAAGAGAACAAAGAGTAAATGTGTACTATAGTGCCCTAAATTATTTCGTCGGAAAAATTTTACTGTGTGAGAAAAGTACAACATACAACTTTTTGAACATTCAAAATAATGGGGAAGGGTGAAAAAATATAGTATTTGTAGAGAAAAGGAAATATTTCTTCCGAAGAATTTACCTGGGAATGCGCTGGTTTGGAAGAGCATGTGAGGTAGGCCTACGACTACGGCGTCAATGTGAAGTCCGGTGAATTGAAGGTTCGTTGAGAAGGGCACGTTTAAGGGCGGAAGAATACAGAAGAATGCGGTTCAGCATTATGTAGTCATCGCAGCGTCTTGTAGGAATACGCCAAAGGAAAAGGTCGGTATTACGCAGAATTATAAGTTGTTTTTTAAAGGGTAATTTTAAGAAAGCGGTAGTACAGAGTCGTCAGTCTCCACACTTCATCTCGTATTTCGTCAGGGCTTAAAATGTCATTATCCGCCACAATGCAAGAAGCTGTAGGCCTACCTGCCATAGTACGATATCTGAATTGAAGGAAATCGTTTATTTTGAAAAATATCCGCTTCACCTGTGGAAAATGTGAACTACGATGTATGGAACAACACAGAACTGCAAATTATATGCTTCAAGAAATCACCTAGCCCTGCACATCTTCCAAACGGAACCAAAACGTCTTTCTCGAAACTTCTGTCGTACAAAAATTAATTGAAATTCCTTAATTTCTTTCCATTCGGAGACATTGTGAAACTAATAATAACGACATTCCGCCGATATCTTTCTCAAAAATTAATAAAACAGGTATGAACAACTTCTACTTGCGCACGATTACACAACGCATCACACTCTTCCTAAAAACACACCCCGCTCCTGTTGTATTCCTCCGCGCATTCACTACCAACTTGTACTCCGTTCCGACTCACGGAACCTTCAAGTGGTTGCCGTTAGTATTGCTTCAGCTTCCCGCACCAACTGCTGCAAACCATCATACTCACAGGTTAATACTTCGAAAAAATTATTTCCTTTCTTCTAAAAATACTAAATTTTTGCACCTTCCCCAATATTTTGTATGTTTAAAAAAATGTATGTCACACTTTTCCCACACAGTTATATTTTTTCGACGAAATAATTTAGGACACTAAAGTACACATTTACCGAACAATGATATTATGCAAACAATTTATACATCCATTTGTTATGCGTAGGGAAAACATTTAATCTATTAGATTCATTTGAATGGTTTCTATTCAACCGCTTCTCTGTTATGCAGTTCTTTCACAATTTGTAATTTAGGACAACATGAGAAAAATAAAGAATATTAAAAAGTATCGAATGAATGCAAATCACTTTTCAACCGTTTGCATCTGTCCATACTGATATCATAATTCAATAAATGAAAGCATTCTCGCAAGAATTTTTGGCAACACAAGAAAACTAGCACTATGATGCCGGGTTTTCGATTGCACTGAGCACGTTTATCTATTAAGACAAGAAAAATATACGGCAAAGAAGATGTTTTGGAAAATCCAAATATTCAGCAGAAAGGATACAAATCACCTAGTGAAGAACTGAGCATAATTTAAAATACGCGTGGTGAATGAGGTTATACGCAGTTAACTGAAACCTTAAAAAAGTTCAACACGACTTATATCATCGATAAAACATACAGAAATAAAAATAGCAAATTTCAAACAGTAACGGCTGAAAAATATGTTGCGAAATTAACAAATTATGCACAAAACGTTTTTTACAGCTGATGGAGGATGTCATTAAAATTGTTTTTAGTTCAACTGTGAGAAGAAATCTGAGAAAAACATGATATAACTTAAAGTGCGCTACGGAATATCTTTGCATTACTTAAAAAAGGGAAACTGCTTTAAAATACTCTTCCAAAACAGTATTCGATTTTCCTTCCAAACATGAACGTATCTCCGCGATTCAGAGTCAGCGCTGAGATGCCGCCATCTATTGGCCACTATGAAAAATTCACAGCTTGAGTTGCGAAATAAACTAATTTTGTAAGTATGTTAACGGTCCTTTTAAAGGATTTTTATGATTTTCCATTGTCCTACTCAGAAACATTTATATTATGAAATAAAACTTTTGTATCCTCATGAATGGATAGGTGTTTGTAACAAAATATAAAACAACTGATTACATGATTTTAAATCAAATTGCAGTGGGCGCCGCTTAATGTGATCACGTCGGTACGTTGGTAATTTGATAACATTATGCGTCCTCGAAAAATTTAGCTTATCTGTGGGTACTGTAATATAAACTGTATTGCAATTCACCTTTCTTTAAATATTTTTCGAAATCGTAACTATATAATTAGAATTTGATCGTGCATACTCTTTTCGCCTCCTGGATCTTAGGTAATAGAAAGAACATACTGCACATGAGTGATTCATAGAAAATTCAATTTTACATACATTTGTGATATCTTACCCTTTTTCGAAAAACATGTTAATTGTAGTTTGCTATACTCGCTCTAGGTTGTTCCCGATAAAGTTTTGCAGACGGTAAAAATCTTCATAATTTTCAGTTGTTGCACCATTATGTTCAAAACACCGACATATAACACTAAAGACCTCACGAGTTTCATTTGTCGTTGAAGGTGTTGTATCAGAATGCATCTCAACATCTTCACTTTCTTCCTCATCTTCCACCAGATCATTCATGATTTCATGCACGATATCATCATCAGTGAAGGGTGCAGACGTGGATACATTTTCATCAATGTTTATCCACTGCTAAAATTCCGCGCTATCCTCTTCATCACCACTTTTTTCCGTGATATCATTTTCCCGTTCGTCCCGCAGTCGTGCATTAGCAAAACAGTTGAGTACAGTGTTCGTGGTCACACATTTCCAGGTGTTTGCCACCATTTTTTTTTTTTTTTCAATTTCCGCCGCCGTAACTTGATTGCTGGAATCAATAACTTCGATGATTTTCCTCTTCATTTCTCGCCGTATAGGGTTTTCACTGTTTTAATTCCGTCTTGATTTAGAGGCTGAATGAGAGATGTCGTGTTTGAGGGCAAGAAAACTGTTTTAATGTACGTTGGGTGAAGATAAAGATACAAATTAAAACTCATTAGATCTTTCGGCCTTACAATAAGGCCATCATCAGTTTAAAGGTTGTAAAAAGTTATAAGGAAAGAATATATATTTATCTGTCAATGATCAAGTCCAAGTGGGACGTCATGTCCTGAGATCAGATGTGCGGAGAAACCGCACTTTTCTGTCAACATTCCCCTTTTCCTAATCCCCACATCTTTCCCTTTTCTTCTTAGAAGCAGTAAGTACACTGATAGAAGTTGGTGTCTCTTCACATATCTGATCTGCTCAGGACATTACGCCACACTTGAACTTGATCATTGACAGATATATATAGTTTCATTCCTTATAACGTTTTAGAGTCTTTCATCTGATGATGGCCTTATTTTAAGGCCGAAATATCTAATGCGTATTACTTTGTAATTTTAATTATAAATACGGTGTTTCAACTTAGACTCCGATGTATTGAATATTTTATTGAATCATCGGTATGTTGAAGTAATTACATTTAGTGTCTTATAGGTCGTGTAGATACGGCTTTAGTGATAATTTCTGGTTATGCTCGCAAGAGGTTTAGAATTTCAAACAGCCTTTGCTATAATTCAATATACTAATTATTACAACGGACATGGCGATCAATTCGGTACAGTTTGGACATACGTCACGTTGTGCAACTAAGGGGGTTCTTGTAGAAGTATATTAATTTTTAGCATGGAAAAAAACTTCAGGTACCTACCTTAAATCTCATGTACCTTAAATCTCATGTACGCATTAAATCTCATGTACGCATTAAATCTCATGTACTCGTGTGGTCTTGAAATGTTTTGACGCGACTAATTTTCAAAATTAAGTCAAGAATGTTGCACCAACTCGTGTATTTCAATGAGTAGATATTATCCTTACAAGATCAATCAATAGCAAATTCTAGACACGAGAGCAACTACTCACGCAAAGAATACTTTTTGAAGAACCTGAATTAATTTCGAAACAAAATTGTACTACATATATATTTTTACATATAATTTCTGCATTGTTGTTTACCACAGCGTTGTAGGAATTGCTCTGTTTCAAACCCAAGCATGTAAATCAAGTAAGCGTTATGTATTTCAAAAATCTTTGAAAGTCATGATACACGTGAAAACGTAAAGCAGCTTGTTTTCGTTTCAAAGAGCAAAACAAAAAATTCAATTACAGGATAATATATAGTTTAAATTTTGCTTCAAGTAGTTTGCACCGAAAAGAATTGTTAATATTTTTTCTGCTGACTTTCAGAGTAAAGTGGCTCTACACAAGCAACACCGTTTTATAAATTTGAGGCAAACAACTGTGAGATGCATGAAATACACATGGTGCAAAGAGCTATGGCGTCACGGTGAAGTTGTATATCGTAACATTTTCTTTCCCACAACTGCATCATATTTTTGTAAGTCCGTGCAGAGGAAATGCTAGATGGATAGCACACATGGCACACTATTTATGAAACGTAGCAGTGCGTCTTTCCTCAACAACCAGAGCCATTTTCAATTGGGTAAAAACATGCTCACTTAACTTCTTTGCCTTCACGTGCTAGATACGAATTCCACTTCATCATTCCACAACAGCAACATCCCAACAACTCGGTTCCGTTGACTAAATGTTTCCGTATGTAATTATTATCAACATCTTCCTTTCATAAGACGGAGAAAAAAGGAAAACTTTTCCCATAACCTAAGAAAGGCGTATCAGAAAGGAAATATACTGTATTCTGTATATCCTCCTCAAGGCATTTCTCAATTTTTTGTCAAAAGTGGAATCAGATGGGATTAACTAACATACAAGGATTTTTGCTGCAACATCTGCTTACTCTTGTTTCAAATATTACGGTAATCGTACACCGTCGTAACTATGAACATGGTTGTGTTTAATGGTATTTTGGAATATTTATTGTCAGGTGCTGAGCTCTCCGATCATCCACACAATCCTTATCTGTCAGTTCTAATTTCAAACAGTACGTACTTTAATTCTTCATTCGACCCATACGTATTTTAAAAGTTATATGCTGTGCAGCAAAAAGCGTTTCAGTTGAAGTTATTGTTTTTTGAAAGATTCCATTGGAAATATCCTATATTGTTGCTATCGAAAAATATTACTAACAGCTACGGTTTATTACGAGAGCAAATAGACACTGAAGTTAGAGAAATATTTTAATGTAACCTGGAAGCAAGTTATGTGGATCAGGAAAACCTGAAACATACTGAATATCCTAAATATTTTGGATTTTCGAGAAAGAAAAAACATGAGAAAGTCGTTTTTTTATGGTTTAATAGCATTACACTTAATTCAAAAAATATTCATAATTTGACTTACTTTGAACAAACAGGAACTCTATATCTGTCAGTTAAAACGAAACCGTGTTAAATAAATACATATTGCTCATCAAAGTATATTATTTCCAACAGTTAATATTTTGAAGTTGCTATTTTCTGAATTATTATTTTTTGACACAATTTTTACGCAATTTATGTGGAATTTATCAGGTTGTTTTCAGTGTGTTACCTCACAATCATTTAGATCCAGCACAATTTTAAAAACATGAAGAGGATCGGGAATTGGCAGTACGTTTTTTGTTCTTCAAGTCATGAAAGGAGTACAAATATCCTTACTGTTCGACAGATATTTTTGGACCTGCCAAAAAAGCGCGTTGATGATAAATTTTATATCATCAAGAACCCATAAAATCAGCTGGTGTAAGCGCGTTTTACATGGTAAAAGAGAAAATTAAAACTCACATATCGCAAAATTGAAAATAGAGCTCTGTTGGTCGCCGAAAGTCTTTCAAATTTGTGGGTGACGCTTATTTTAAATTATTTTGGTGACAGCAATTCAAGTAGTTTTACTGTGATTTGGATGCGTGTTGAATATTGACATAATATTTCATCCACGAAAAGACGATATTTACATCCAAGAAATCACGATGCCTAGAAACACATAAAAAATGTGGCATTCAAGAAGAAAATATTTTTCAGGATTTTAAAGAAATATGGAATTTGCATTTGTTTCTAAATTGTTCAAAGTAGAAAAATAAATTGCATTTCGGAAGCAGTATCTTGACTACAAACAAACGTCGATAGAAGCAACTCTAATCACTAAATATAAGAAACTAAATCCAACAAAACCCGAGAAGCTGTTTAGAGAGTCGTTTTCATAATGTATTAATTCTAAGCACCTATCTATCTAAGTGTCGTTATTTGGTTAAAGACTGCAGTGCGCGAAGGAAACTTACCAGGAAAAAGTAACAAAAAATATATTGGTCATATGTACTGAATGGAACTTCTAAATACAGTGGTTAATTTTGCGCATATCAGTAGAATTTTTAATACCTCTTTGTCAATAGCTGCTGAGCAATTTTTAGGACGTGTAGGAAATTGAAACAGGAAGAAATCGAGCATACATAATCAATCTTATCACCTTCTGAAAGCGAGAAAATTGTAGTTTAAATAATATTTTTCTGTGCGCTGAGATACATTTCAGCTGTGCACCAATGCATGTCAATCCAACAAAAACGTGATCATGAGAAAAACTGGTGATAACGGATTGCGAATACCGGTCCAAGCTTAATTTCTTCAGCACTAAAAAGGGCGCCATTTTTTATGTCGCTATGTTATGACTGTACAACACCCGTGTCATTTGATCAGTATATTTTCAGGTATTAAACGTTTTGTGAAATCAGCTGAATAAAAATTCCGTTTTACAAATGAAACTGAAGATTGACTAATATTTCCTAATGAACGAATTCATATTTTAATTTTCCACAAGTGTGGTCTTTCTGTTTCAAATTGTAAACAGATTTTTATCTTCACTTGGCGATCTTTTATTTTCCACAACATGAACGGAAATGTTTTCGGTTACATTTAGGGGATAGTACAGTGTTAAAAATGCAAAGAGAACCCGTGCTTTCTACGTATTTTGTTTACGTTTCAGCTCATAATTTTTCTGTGTCAGGCGTCTCGCTCAAATACTAAGCGTAATCAATGGCCAGCCAGCGGGAAATGAAATTACGAAAAAAACAAATATTTCATTTCTGTTTTCAAACTCATGGTACAAATGTCCTTAAAGGCTTATTTTGTTTAGAATATCTAATCATCATTGGAACGGCCTTTTAGTATTCCGAGTGGAGATAGAGGAATCTGTCTTTCCATTAATGACCAATAAAATTTATGATGATATGACGTTTCTTTTTTTTTTTCTTGTGGTATATATGCTTAATTTCAAGATTTGAAATTAAACTCATTAATTATTGCTTAAGTTGAAATATATATGTTTGAAATACATTCTGCAAATTTTCCGAGTTTGAAAACAGAAGGAATTTTCTTTAAATGGTCGATGGTGACGATTGAAATGTCTTACAGATGAATTTGAAAATTGTTGTTTATTGAAAGTAATCATTGAGGTTTTATTCGACCTCAATCATTCTACAATTAGCAATGCCACAACGGTGATTTTAAGGCAGTTAATAAACCAAAAGGATATAATTTCTCAATATCAGAGGTTTTCTTTCTCCTAGAAAATATATGTCATTGCGCTGACTCTTTTTCTCTCTCCCTTACAATAGCGTATATGTGTTGCGTTTCCATTGAGTTCTACCAATTTGATAAATTTCATTTGCGCCGGAAGGCATCCAAAACATACACTCGTTACAACCGAAAATTTCGTTTCAGTTTTCTTGTTTCCACATATTTATGCGCATGCTATGATTGTTCACATGTCCTCCGATGGCAGGCATTTTACGTTAAACTCTCCTTTTCCGATTCTTTCCGTCCTGTGTTGCAGCTGCAAATTTATGCCTACGTTTCTGAACACTGTCAGACATGCCATGAAGTACCTGAAAAGAGAATTGCTTCAATATCACACTTTCGCGCAATACAAGTCAGATAGTCGATTTTGGCTCTTTAAGGTCCACATATATTCGCATAATAGCTTAACGAAGATCACTCCAGGAAAGCTCCAGCACAATTTCTTCTGAATATTTGGAAAAATCTGCTCAACACTGAGCTCATTCACAGTGGCTCTTAAAAAATGTCAATAACTGGAGTGAAAGTCATTCGGTGAAGGAAGACAGAGCAAGCGATTCGTTTTTACCTTACGTTGAAAAATTGGCGGTATGGTAACGCATATTACTTCCGTTGTTCTACAAAATACATGTTGCACGCGCCCTAACAATGCAGTCTTCCATTTCATATATCTGAATGTAACATATAATGGAAAATAAACCGCCTAGTCAAAAGAATAAAAAATGATAATGAAAAAAATACGAAGAAAGGAACTTGCACTACACTATAAGTTGTTTAATGTTAATTTCTGCATTGATTCTATAATTATGGATGTCGTTCAGTCGGTACAAGAAATAACCTTGCGTGCAAAAATTAAGGACAATACGGTTTTTCGAATGTAACGTCAAGCAGAAATGCTGCACATCGACTCAAATCATACCACAAGATACCCAAGATGTAGGAAAATGGGACAAGTGACCAACACCGTTCAAACAAGGAATCCGAAGAATACAAAGGCACTTTATTTAAAAGGTAGTTTCGAGCACAACTGGACAGAAGACAGAAACGTCATGTGACAAGCGGCTGCTGAGAAAAATCCAGCCTTTAGTAGGGTATATGATCAACCCTGACTGCGTTGCAGGATTTACAACGTCTGTCCATGCTGAGGACGATGTTGTCAAACAGCTGTTGAGGCATCGGGGCCCATTCCTCTTAGAGCGCCAATCTTTGCTGGCGGCTGGTGACGTGCTGCCAAGCGTCTCCCGAGAAGGTCCCACATGTGTTCCTTTGGATTTAGGTCCGTGGACCTTGCGGGCCAATCCATGCGTTGAATATCTTCACTCTCCAACAGCTTTGAGACAGCCACTGTACGATGAGATGTAACATTGTCGTCCATGAAGAGAAAATCACGACCCACAGCACCTCTAAACAGACGCACATGAGGCAGGAGAACCTCAGTACAATAGCGGACACCAGTAACTGAACCTCCTTGAAGGATGTGAAGACCAGTACGGCTACCAAGCATGATACCGCCCCAAACGAGAACTCAGCCACCTCCAAACCGGTCCCTTTCCATGAAGTTGGAAGTGTGATTTTCCTGCTCTCTCCAGATGTGTATACGTTCAGAATCGTTCGTCAGACAAATTCGGCACTTATCGGTAAAGAGAACTCGACCTCATTGCTGATGTGTCCGGTTCTTGTGTTCCTGGCGCCACAGAAACCGCCGCCTCCCATGAGCAGGCGTTAATGGCACACACCGTACTGGTCGTCGTGCAAATAAACCACCTTTGTGCAGCCTCCTTGCAACGGTAAAACGCGATAACGGACTTCCAGTTGTCTGTTGCATGTGCCTTGCGATTTCTCCCGCTGTCTACGTTCTGTCTCTTCTCGCCTGTAGGACAATATAACGGTCGTCCGCCGCGGTGGTTGCGCATGGACGACCCGTGTTAAACTTTTGGGCAGATGTTCCTGTCGTTCGAAATGCTCCCCAAGCTCGTGAAACGATGCTGTGAGCGATCCCGAACTCTTCGGCCACACTAGTCACATTTCGATCTTCTTCCAACTTTCCAATGACGCGATCTCGGGTGAAATCATCCAGATGTCGTCTACTGGATTGCCTGTTGGCCATATCACACGGTGGCAGCAAATCGACGTCGCTCAAACCGATGCACACCGTGCAATAGCTTTCACCGGATTGCTGAGCGTACACCGCCCGTGTGCTTTATACCTTTCCGACATTCCCCTACGTCATGCTGCATATACGCGCATGCTATACGGTACCGGACAATAGCATATCTCCTGAGTGGTCTTTTATTCCGCCCTGCCTACTTGTTCCGCTGTTATGCTAATTGTTCCTCTTTGTCTTTAATTTTTCACACCAGTGTAGCATTCACATTAAATGCTGTGCTTGGAATAAGAGAAAAAAAAACTACCGAATAATGTCCTGTATCTACTTTTGAAAGACCCAGTATTATCGTCAATAGCATAAAAATATATAGCTCATTTTAAGGAGATTTCTGTTTCTGCATTAATTTTATTTAGAATTTACGAAAAGGGTGAGGTACCATTTTGAAATGTATAAATGCAGTAATGATATTTGCATTTTCTTTATCAGACGTCAGTTTTGGAAGTGAATTGTTGTTAGCAGTTCTTCAAATTTAATACATATTACCACATGACCGTCAATATTATTTGTTTTCGATTAACTCACATGCTAATATTAAAAGAATTGAACTTGAAGAGAAAGTTTGGTATTAGTGGACGCAACAGTTTCTAAATCTGTACAATAACAAGTTCTTCGAAAACCAAACCAATATGTGACATGTCTACTGCTGAATTATGGATGCCATTGTTCGGATTTTATTATGTTATCCGAATTAACAGTCAAAGACTCGCAATTTCGTTAAATTATGCATCTTAGATATACTACCATTTTGCATTTATATAGTCAACACACATTGTTATGACCACCACCTACTTTTAACGTCAACAGCCAATGAAAGAAAACGCGTATCGTGAGCTGGCTTGCAGGGTTCATAAGGTATGCTGTGGGCATTCCGTAAACGTATCTCTCGTTGCTGTCCTGGATAAAAGGAGCAATTTATCAAGTTGGCAAAAGGGATGATTATCGACTTCAGGACCAAGGGTGGCAGTATTCCTGAAACATCGCAGTTTGTGAACTGTTCGCGTGCTGCTGTGGTTAAAGTAACATCGCTATTGGAGAAATGGTACCATTGCGAATAAGCGACCTGGAAACTGCAGAACACCACGTGCATTAAATGTGTGAGGTGAACGTCTGTTTCGAATGTGCGTGAGGGCCGACCGACACGCTACAGTGTAGCAACTCACTGGCGGATTTCACCAGGAGGCCATCGGAAGTATGTCTAAAGCCACAGTTCAGCAAACCCTGTTGCGTATGGGCTTCGATGCAGACGGATAGTCACTGCACCTATGATAATAAAGGTGTATCGGCAAGAAAGGCATATATTTGCACTGCGGTATCGGAATTGGATCTCCGCTGATTGTCAAATGACTGCTTCCTCCGATTATTCACGTTTTCTGCATAATCGAAGAGATGGACGTTTGCGCATAAGGCCAAAAACATCGGATAACAAATACTCTTCATTCATTGCTGGCAGAACATAATCTAGTGGGGGCATCATTGCGGTGTGTGGAATGTTTTCTTGGCATTCTCTTGATCCACTCACACCTGTGGAGAGCACTGTGGACCGAATTCGTTATGAATCCACCCTTACAGACCACGCACACCCATACATGATTATTGTCTACCCTAAAGCGGATGTGATCTTCCAGCACCGAAATGCGACGTTTCGCACAGCTAGAAATGTGCGAGAGTGGTTGGAAGAGCAGGATAAAGAATTCAAAGTACTTCCCTGTCCCCCTAATTTCTCAGACTTAAACTTAATTGAGCATCTGTGGGACCACCTCGATTGTGTTGTTCGCTCTACTAATTATCAACAACGACCCGTCCCCCAGAAGCTGTCAGATGCACTGTAGTCAGCATGGCTCCACATACCTGTGAATACCGTCCAGCACCTTATTTAGTCACTACCAGGCAATTTGGCTGATGTCCTCTCTGCACACGGCAATTATTCTAGATATTAGCTGGGGGTCACAATAATGTGACTCGACCGTTTATTTTACAGAACAATTTTTGTTTTTTGTTTTTTTAACAAATTAAAATAAAAGAATCCCCTTTCGTTTGTGTTGCTACGCTCCGTTTAATGAGAATTTACCTTACCTGGTGCCACTCACGGGAACCGAATTACATACCGGGATATAAGTTGACTTGTCTCAGATTTGACGTTTTTCAAATTTAATGGAAATAATGTTTGATCCGGCAATCATAGCATTTGGATATATCATCAAACGCTTCCAAGGCATTATTTGAATCTGCAAATAATCTTAAATATATCTTCATAAAAAAAAGTCTTACAATCAATCACATGTCATTTTGCAGCTGTAATGAACTATACGTGTAATATCATTTCGGCGTAGGCAAACACCGGCCGGGTTGGCATATTTTCAACTTGAACATATCTCCTAAAATAGTTTATGCTGGTCGCAAAAACGGACAAGCAATGTTTGTTGTTCTTAAAAAAAAGCTATGTTTTTTTTTATTTGTTAGCCCGTTTACTCATTTTCACCGGCAGATTTGTATTCACCTCAGGCGTCAATAGATGGTGCTATTAACGGTATTCTAAAGAAGAAGGACTTGTCTCTAAATCAGATCACTTTGGTTCAATGCTTGATTTAGGAAAAGCCGGTTGACACGGCGAACACGTTACGCTCCTTCTTCTTCAGGAGATCATCCACAGCTTGCGTGACACACCTCAATTTCCCAGTAGAAACGGGTTTCCTTCTTTCCCAAACTGCTTCGTGAAAAAGTTGAAACGCCGATATATTTTATACATTACCAGATTGCTCGATATAGAGATACAGCTGAAAAGGTAGGCTTTTTCTCTTCTGTGATTAAAATTTCTATATTTTAAAAACCGGTTCATAAATATTCACGCCAAAACGAAATTATATTCGTTGATATTATTATGACTGCACTTCCAAAACTTCCCAATAATAATTCCTTGGCGGGTCATGACCTATACGTTTGTCATGAGTTTTATTATTGTTATATCTCCATAACTTATTAGTTCTAAATTGGTCACAAAATTTAGGGATATTTCATCAAATGAAGAATGCCTTTATATGAACCAAGTAACACCCATTGAAATAACATCTCCGAGACTACATAGCAAAAACTATAAAGGGTGCGTTTTCAGAAACAGTTTATTATACAATTTCTGCACCCAGCAAAACAGAACTGCAATATAGACAAAATGGTTAATTCTGCGAATATCCATATCTCTGGATTCCAGTACCCGGTAACACCACCTCTGTGTCGAAGAACATCTTGACACCTACGAGGTAAGCTTGCAGAAGTATAGTTGATGAATGTTAAGGTCTGCTCGTTCTATGTTATAAGGAACACATTACGGAGGTCTAACGGTGTGTTGCGGTATGAAACGTGGTGTTCGAGACTTCGCTATGCAGCGTCCAAATTGTTTTTAATAGGATTATCTTCCGGTGACCACACAGGCAGCTGTAGCTATTCAACCCCATGATATTCCAGCTCGTAAAGCACGCTCTAGGCACGGTGGCTGGTTGCAATGTAATCAGGAAAACGCAATAGCGGTGTAAAACAGTGTCATAGTGGGGAAAATGTTCTTGCTTCGGAATATTTATGCATTCATGTTGCTTTGACAAACATATAAGAAAGTACGACCCTTAAAACACACTCCTGCCTATAGCAGAATTAACTCGCGCTGGTAAGAGTGGACAAATGGAACCTAGTGTGCTTTCATTCATGTGCCAGATTTCCTATGCACGTGTCCTCGTTGAGTATCAGGATAATGACAGCAACGTACTTCGTGTGTTAAGAATATATGGTGCCACCCCGTGTTCCATGACAAGTACTGTTTGATCCAGATACATCTTACACGACGGTGAGCTGCTGTCTGCATCTCGCTACCACCTTACTCCAAATCGTACTCGTGAACACGGTTTCGTACCGTTGCAATACACACTGTGACACTAGAGTAAGCTCGAAGTGATTCGCGGAGTTGGCTACTGGTGATACTGGGCATTCTCCAAGCACATCATTTCACGTTAATCTCACAGCGTAGGCAAAATATTCAGCAAACGTCTTGCCCGAGCGATGGAGCCACCAGATTTCCACTTCTCGAGGGTATTCTTATCGGAGTTCTCACCCCACGTGCGGTGTTTTCATTACGCTAATTTAAATAGAACGGAACTACGCACGCTGATAACCAATCTCCAGTACTGGCTAAATTAGCATATCACCAGTTTTCCATTTTTAAAATGCAATGCGCCTTATATTTTGTAACCAGTGTACTCGTGCCAATATTAATATCAACACTCGTCATATAACTGCATGAAAAAGCATGAAACCAGTAGCGTATATGAGAAGTGAGTTTCATCTACATTTCTTAGTCAAACGATAAGGTAAAATTATCAATGTTCACTTTTATTACTTCTGTCCTTTAATCATTTACACGTAACTAACTTTTTGAACGAACACCGTTTTCATTTTTTTCCGAGGATCATTTGGCACATTATTACTACAAATTAAAAATGTTCTTCTTCTCTCGGTGAATGTATTAGATAAATGTGAAGTTCCATTTATGGATTTAAACGATCAACTGAGGATCGATAAGCACGATCATTGTGAACGAAATTCCTTCTTCTTTAGAGGGTGATGCTTAGGGCAATTTATCCCTATGAGGAAATGAAATATCCGACTCGAGGGAAAATGCACGGATTGTCAGTTATGCCTTAGCCGGAAAAACTTGAAAACTGATACACTCACTCAAAAAAAGTTACTGGGTTGCTCTTATCTCAAATTCCTGCTAGAAGTACAAGCATTGAGTTATTATCCGTAATTGCACGATCTGGAACTGTGGATGAAAAATATTAAAATCCATGATGTATTAAATGCATTTAATTCACATATCCCCATTTACAAAAATACATATTTACATGTTAAACAATACATGTGAGACCTTTCGGCAGTCCTACTGTAAGGTCATCATCAGACATTAAAACTAACAATATAATACGGAACAAAATATACACTATCTACCAATAAGTAATTATAAACCTGTGATAGCAGAGGAAAACGAAGTTTATTCACCTTCAATAGTTGGTGGAGCCTTCACGAGCGGCGATTATAGCTGCGACCCAACGGTGCATACTCTCAACCAGGGGTTGTGCGACTGCTAGCGGTATTTTCTTCCACTCAGCTTGGAGAAGACGGGTCAGTTCCTTCACCAATATCGGACGGTGGGGGAACCCCATAGGTCGACGCTCCAACTCGTCCCAGAGGTCCTCGATAGGGTTTAGGTCCGGACTCTGCGCAGGCCAGTCCATTCGACTAACCCCATTGTCACCATACCAAGCCATCGTGGACCTCGCAACATGACAGTTGGCATTGTCATCATGAAAGTAACATGGGACCACCCCGAAAACTGCCAAAACGTAGGAAACGCATGGTCATCCAAAATGGTGCAGTAGGTCTCGGCATTGAGTCTACCAGGAATTGCGACCAAAGGTCCCGTGCCATACCAGGAGAAACACCCTTATTGCATAATTCCACAGCAGCCGAACTTCACAGTTTGCACAATACATTCCCGCAGGAGGTGTTCTCCATGCAGATGCAAAATCCATATCCTGCCATCCGAACGGTAGAAGGTGATCCTTAGTTCGTCGCTCCAGAGAACCTGTTTCCACTGTTCAACCGTCCACTGTCGACGTTCTTTGCACCACGTTAGCCCAGCAGCGCTATTGGACTTGGTGATCAAAGGCTTGTGGGCAGCCGCATGTCCATGATAACCGAGCAGATGGGATTCCTTACGGGTGGTATTCATTGAAAGGACACTCCCGGATGCCTGTTGAAAATCTTCGCGGATGTGACCCATCGATTTGGTGCGGTTCTTCCAAATTTCTCTGGCCAGCACCCGTCGGTCTCTAACTCCCAGTTTTGTGTGTCTGACGGGTCGCGGCATATTCCGACAGTCACCTCTCATCTTCCACTTGCCAATCACATAGGTCACTGTCGATTTTGGGTATTTCAACTTGCTGGATATGTCACGTATGAAATGGCCATTTCTGTGATAGCAGACGATTACACCTTTCTCGAAATCAGAGAGCTCCATACTGCGTGACATCTTGCATGCGAGTGGTTGCGTTGTTGTTTCCCACATGATATTTAACGGCGGTGGCAGTGACGTGTATCAGGACCGCAGATATCGTCGATTGCAGAGGTGTCAATTTACTTGTTGGTAGACCGGCCATTTGTCAGGGGCTGGTTGAGTGAGTACAGTGCTATTGATTGCGAATCAAATCGACTTCAGTTCCGATAGACTCTGTTAGCAGAGCGAGGGGAGTTGTTTCTCCCCTGAAAGAATTTTCTTTCTTTCGTTTTTTCAAAACGAAGGGAAGAAAAATTTTTGTTTGCTTTAATTTTGAAAAAGTGTTTCGGTGCAGTCAGTTTGGACTTAGAAAAACTGCCCTTGTCAGGGCAAAGTCCAAGCTGCGGTCACAGCACTGTGCGCAAGCCTGACATACGAGCGGGTACGTCGTCGTCGTGCGGGTCCCCTGATCTACGGATCAGGATAAATCCCGCACTCAACCAGGGTCAGGTGCAGGTTACAGCGGAAGAACCCCAATGTACCGCTGAGCACTTGACTTTCGAACGACGTAAGTCTGACCTACCAGGGACACAGGTCCCAGGACTTACACTCGGTTAGCAACCCGAGTAGAGAGATGGCAGAGGACGCGGGGTCTCCAACCCCCGGTCCAAGTGGGCCCGTTGAGGCAGACTGCGGCTTGGAAATTCCGTCGGAGTTTGCAAGCGCAGTCAACTCCTTCTTCCAATAGTTGGAGAGGATTCTGGAGAATCCTTCAGACAAGGTTCTGGTTAACACCAGAACCAAGATAAGAAAGGTAGCGAACTCGCTACAAGCAGCTTGCACCAAGCAAGTGATAAAGATGAGTCTCGCCCAGGGAGACTCCAGGAAAGAAGTGAGCACGCTAGCCCGGCTCCAAAAACATATGCCGAAGCGGCTCGAGCCAAGCCAAGCAAGGGGAACACGGCCCCAAAGCAAAAAACGGCGAAAAAGGAGGTAGTCAAGAAGGTGGCAGCCAAGAGGGTCGAGAAGAGGCACGTGCCTCTCGTTTACCCGCCAACAGACAAGGGTTCTCCCTCGTCAGAAGACGTCAAGGCGGTTCTGCAAACACAGATTTGCCCCGCCAAACTCCAAATTGGAGTAAAGGGAGTCAGAAAAGTAAATGGGGGAGGAGTAATGGTTGAATGCTCCTCCGCCAAGGAAATAGAGAAGTTGGATTCCGAGCTAAAGAGCAACGAAGTGACGAAGGAGAACCTTCGGTCAAGGTTGCCAGCCAAAAGGAATCCGAAGTTTATCGTCTACGGGATAGACGGAAACCTGTCAAGGCAACAAGTCGAGCAATGTCTCGTGGAACAGAACCCAGAGCTGGAGAAGAGCAGCCTCCAGCTCAAGTTCTCTTTGAAGGTGAAGGGTGGGAAACGCCACTGGGTAGCAGAGGCGGACCCACTGACCTTCAAAAAAGTGATGAAACGAGGCAAGCTCGGAGTGGGATGGACCGTCCACTCAGTAAGGGAATATCTGAGGGAGGTCCGTTGCTACAGCTGTAACGGGTTCGGGAACTTTAGGTCAAGGTGCCTCGAAGAGCAGGATAGGTGTGCCCGGTGTGGGGAAACCGGGCACAAGCGCCAGGAGTGCAGCAATAGCCCAGTCTGCACTAACTGCCTGGCAAAAAAAGAGATTCAGGCGTCGAGTGGATACAGGCCACTCGAGCCTAGACAAGGAATGCCCAAGCCTTGTCAGAGAACTGGCTCTGCTAAAAGAACGCACTCACTATGGATAAAAAACCAAAGAGAGGCGTTAAGGTGCTTCAAATCAATCTGCACCATGCACGGGCAGCAACAGCACAGGCCCTGGTGACAGCCACTGAGCAAAAAGCTCATATTCTGCTTCTGCAGGAACCATTCGAACAGGGGGAAAAGTGGTGGGCTTCCCACCACTTTTCCCCAATAGCAAAGCCCAGGGCATCCACGGTCGTAAAGGACCCGTCCCTAGCGGTTAGCGAGATAAAATGCTCCGAGAACGTGGTCGCCCTGGGGGTGGAATGTGGTGATGAGAAATTTTTAATGGTGAACGTATACAGTTCTCCAGCAGGCGATCTGAGAGAAACGCTGAATGAGCTAATGGCTCTATTAGGGAATTCCCCAGTCATGAGATTTTAATAGCAGGCGATTTCAACGCGAAGAGTCCTATCTGGGGCCAACAAGACGAGGATGAACGCGGCCAGCTTCTAGTGTACTTTGCCAACGCGGCAGACCTGGGTTTCTTGAACGATCCAGAGAGCACACCGACCTTCCAAGGGGCGAGGGGCTCCTCTTGGATCGACGTGACTCTCGTTAGAGTCTCTCAGCGCAGCCTCGTCCAGGATTGGCAAGTACTGGACGATGAAAGCTGCAGTGACCACCTAGCACTATCTTTCGTTTTGGGATCGGAAAAGCCCATCCGACCCAAGCGCAAAAGGTTCTTCATGAAGAATCTAGACTGGTGGGCTTTTAAAGCCAAATTAACTACCCTGTTGGGGGTAGGAGGGCAGAAGAGGCAGCAGAAGTGTCGGACCTCAACTCCCTCTTTGAAGAACTTACCAGTCAAATCACAGCGCTATACGAGAGTAGTAGCGGAAATAAAAGGGGAGCCAAGGATCCCCACCCCTGGTGGTCGGAGAAACTAAAAGCTCTAAGGGCGAGAGCTAGGCGGAGTAGGAAAGCTCTGCAAAGAGCAAAAGCTACACCGCAAGACAGGGAGTGCACAGAAGTGCATAAAAAGGCTCGTTCAGCATACAGGAGAGAACTGAATCTCTCGAAAATCTCCTACTGGAGAAAGCTGTGTGAGTTCCAAACTCCGGCAGGCCCTTTCGGGATCCCCGATAAGATCTCAAGGGGATCCATCACCGAACCGCTAAAACTGGCAGCGGTCGAAAGGGCAGACGGAAAGACTCTTGATAGTACCGTAGAGAGTCTCTATCAAAGACTCTTGATAGTACCGTAGAGAGTCTCTTGAATTACCACTTCCAAGGAGACGAGGGAGAAGGGGACTCCCCACAACAAAAAGAAATAAGGGATGAATATCGGATCCCGCCGGACACTGGTGAGGACCCCCCCCTTCACGAGAGAGGAAGTGGAGAACGCCCTCTCCAGTCTAAATACGGGCAAAGCACCAGGCAAGAATGGGTTCGACCTCAGCATAGTGAGATAAATCTACTATGCAAATCCCGGGTATTTTGTGGCGCTCCTAAACGAATGCCTCGGGAGGGGAATCTTCCCAGACGTGTGGAAAACAGCGGTGCTAGTTCTTTTCAACAAGACCGGAAAGAACAAAAATGATCCCGCAGCCTACAGGCCCATCTGTCTTCTCTCTGCGTGGAGCAAGGTTCTGGACAAGCTCATAACGAACAGAGCGCTTGGCTTTCTCATGGAGCAGGGAAAGTTAAACAGGAACCAATTTGGTTTCCTTCCGGGGCGTTGCGCAACGCAGGCAATTCGCAGCCTCAGAGAGAGGGCAGAGAGGAAAAAAGCGGAATGGCTCCATACCTGCTTCATCTAACTAGACGTGAGGGGGGCATTCAACAGTGTCTGTTGGCCAATGGTTTTAACCAGACTTAAAGAACTTGGCTGTCCAAGGAACCTGTTCAAGTTGATCAGCAGCTACCTGTCTGATAGAAGAGTCGAGTTCGAAGCGGGGAATGGGAAAACCTCGCGTTCGCACCACAGAGGGTGTCCGCAAGGATCCAACTCCGGGCCGCTTTGGTGGAACATAGTTGCAGACGCAGCTCTGAATCTAGACCTGGGGCCCGCAGTGGAAATTCAAGCCTATGCGGACGATTTCGTTCTCGTGGTCTCCGCCTCAGGGAGACACGTGATCGAAAGGGAAGCACACAGAGCCTTAGCTGTGCTAGACAATTGGAGCAGAGAAAACAAACTTTGCTTCGCTCCTGAAAAGACCACTTTACTAGCGATAGCTAAGAATGGAGTAATGAAAACACCACCCAAGTGCAAATTCCAAGGGTGCACTATCAAAGCGGTGCGTGAAATGAAGTACTTGGGTGTGGTCCTGGATCAGAGTCTATCAGGGCTGCCACACCTGATTCATCTTCGAACAAGGTGCACGCTGATCCTTAATAGATTGAATGGCATGAGGTTATCGGGCAAAACCAAGAAGGCCATCTATCAGAGAGGAATAGAAAGAATTCTGACATATGGCAGTGGAGCTTGGTGGACTCCCACCGTCAGAATGAAGAAGGGCATAAACCAAATCCAAAGGTTGGCCCTACTGGGGATCACCGGCTGTTTTCGCACAACGTCGACCCTAGCACTCCAAGTGCTGGCGGGGTGCGAGCCGGCAGACCTAGTAGTGGAAAGGGAGGCAGCAATGCACTGCCTAAGGTCGCCTACCTTCTCGGTGTGCCACATCGAGCCTCCAACATGGAGATGGAAAGCGTGGACTGGCAGATCCACCCTGCCGAGGAAATTTGCCCACCGTGGGACAAGGAGAAACCCACGGGAGTTGGGCATGAGCTGTTCACGGACGGCTCAAATTTGAAGGGACAAGCGGGAGCAGGCTTCTGTGCGTTCTCGGATGGGAACGAAGCCACAGCAGGATGCGTGAAATTATCGCAGAACGCTTCTGTCTTCCAGGCAGAACTTCTGGCGATAGAGAAGGCACTCATCTGGGCACTCCCCAGGCGTAGTGACGAAAGGATAAAACTCTACTCGGACAGTGAGGCAGCACTGCAGGCTTTTTTTTAATTCTACTGTATATCATCAACTAGATTTTATGGGCGTTTTAATATCTTAAATTCTTTGTAACCTATAGGCATATTTTGTAATACCAAAATTATTAAACTTCATGACGTGAAAGGCAAATATGCACATTTTAATTCGAATGCTTGCCCTAGTTTTATTGAAGTACAAGGTTCCACAAACCATTTAATCTACAGTTAAACGCATGAGAATTTCAGTAGTTTAGAAACTATAGCTATTATTTTTGACCTGCCTCACGAATACACACATAAAAAACGGAACTCACGTTGGTTGGTTCGTAGACCGGGATTCAATGGGCCAAACAGCGCAAATACATTAGAAACAAACACAACATCAAAACTAGGACAAAAAGGTTAGGTACAAAACTCAAAAACGATTAGAAACTCTTTTAAATAGCCGACAATCAGATAATGGACGACATAAACTAAAAAGCATCATACGTAACTAACGTTTGACAGCGCCTAAGGACATTTTCGGATTTTTACGAAAATATAGACCATGAGTAAGCAAATAACTTAGTAATAATTAAGAATTGTGGCACGAAAGCTACAAAGGTTTTTAAATTATTTATTCTTGAACGGTAAAAACACATTTAACATCATACCACAATATTCTGCACGTACAGTATAAAATGTCCTCTGGAACTACTTAATTTGGTTCTTTATATTCTGAATGATTAGCAGTTCTGTATAAACGACTGTAATACATACATCTTTATCTTCATAGGTATAAAAAATTATTAAATGAACTGATATATCTTAAACATTTACTTCTATACTTACAAGTATAGGAAATATGGCCATGGTTCTAAAAAAAGTTCCAAGTCGTCACGAGTAGCTACTTTCCCGTTATCTAATCTTAAAAACTAAAACCGCGAAATGATTTCTTCTTAGTTTTACTTATTTATTCAAAAAAACTAATTTTAAATTTACGTTCACTGCTGCACTAAACAAGAACTTCAGCGATCTGCCTTTGAGGGTTTCAAGCACTTTCCATGTCAGACGTGAATTTTTAAGGAGTTTGTCCAATCGTTTGTTTAGGTTAGAGATCGTAGCATCTGCGATTTAAAGCACCGCCGGATTATTTTGTTATACATTATGGCTATGCTTCCAACCATGGCCCGCTCTGGTTTTTTGTGGTTATAGATCGGCCCAAACACCAGAGCACGTCAGCACTTTTGTTTGCGCGCGCTTTCTGGTTTAATGGCTCTTTCCTCCGGTGTGTTTCTTGAAAGAGCGCTTTGTAGAGGGGGCCTGCAAACAGGTGATTGCGATAGTCTCCGTAACCCCTGCTCTGCCAAATTGTTGAACTTCATTACGTGTAAGACAAACATGCACCACTCTGCCTGGGGCTTTGCGGCAAAAAGTGCTCCTAGCCAAAGAAAAACATTTTTACAAAACCATTTGGCGGAAATTTCACATGAAGCTGGTAAAGGAAATATTTCGGGCAAGCCTATCACTTCCAACCATAACACGCTCTCCGAGATATGGAGATTACAAATCTCCTTACACGTAGCAGTACGTCAGCATTCACTATTAAATTTTGGGAATGGTATGTTTGTAGTGAATGTGTTTTCTTGCAAAGGACTGTAAATGGTTTTGAAGCGTATTTTTACTGAGTTTGCAGATGTTCCTTTGCTGTAATAACATGAATTGGAAGAGGTTTTTCAATTAAAGTGTTTGGGACGAGGTTCAGTGCATTTCATGGTGTGAATAGCTTGGATAGCTTCCTACATCAAAATGTTCCGAGGGTTACCAAATGACTCGACACTGGATTTGTGTTAACGTTATGGGCACTTTAGTTGTCGGAAGAAACATATACGTACCACATACAAATCGTAGCTAAGACGTAGAAGACTTAACATTACGAAACACCACAGTAAAAGATGTTAGATGCTTAACCCTTCACAACGGCCGACAGACGGCAGAAGGTCCAACCATCAGCTAATCTGTAACCATTGTGTCACGCAGAGGTGCCCATGGTTTGACAGTATTAGATCAAAACAACCCCCAGATGCATCTTGATTTTCCGGAGCCTTTGTTCAGATACGATTTTTAATTGCAAATGGGAAATACTTAAACGCCGTACTTGCATTTGTCTATTGTTTTTTGTGTATAAACTTTTTGTATTGCTTATTTTCGCTGTAATAAACACTGTCATAGAGAACGAGGTACTACATATTTTCACTAAACCACCGGAAGCTGTCATGATACTGCATATTTTTTACATCATTACTGTTAGCATTTTTCGCAGTTTCACAACAGATCTAAAAACGCGATCGTATTCAACACTTAGTGGGTTGATGCTCAATCACTTGGAAAGACCGACAGGAAATATTTTATTTTTTATCAAAATTTCCAATACCTTTTTTTACCCAGGGAATCAGCGTATGCAGCCTTTCGAGGAGAAAATCATTAAAATAAATACATTTTTGAAAGAAAATGGCATTACAAAACACAGCGACAACATGTACGCACATTTCATCTGTGAAATTCACAGTATACTTCCCAGAAACTAAATTATTACAATGAAATTAGCGTTTGTTGACATCGTGAGAGAAATACAATTTAGTTTCTTTACTAACTTTTGTGTCTCCCACCATAAATTAGGATTATTTCAGAGAAACCCAGGCTGTACTGATATTGCGCAATAAGAAATTGACAACAGCGCTCTATCGTTTAGTTATTGGATTAACCGTTGACTGACAGCTGGTGTTTGAATGGTACCACCATGGGAGCGCAATTTCAATGTGCAGTTGCAGTCTCCGTTTTCTAGGATTTGCGCATGACGTGCCACTGGGAGCAAAATGACGCCAGATAATCAGGCAGATAACGCCACCTCACAGAACTTTTGGGATGGGATCGCAAACTGAAACCTGTTCACGTTCTTAGAAAAATTCAAGGTTATTAGAAGAAAAAGCATTTCACTTTGGTGAATAGACCTGTGTGGATGTTTTGCAATTATTGTGTCTTCATAATTTGCAAATGTACTTTATAAATACTAAGTAATCTTGGAGAGTTTAAACTCGTTCACATGCTTAGAAAAACATTTCGCTTCGGTGAATAGGCCTGTTGATCTTTTGCAATTCATTACTTTTCCTCATAATTGGTAAATATACTTCACAACTAGCTATTTCTTAATATCAGTTGTGCATATTATTGCCTCATATCAGTGTGGCACAATATGCCTGGATGTGCAACAGCAGGATGTTTATCCTTCAGTAGGAAGACTAAATGTTCGGATAATATTTACCATTCTTTTCCTGCAAATCCTATCCTGATTTGGAAAAACTGTGAGTACTTAAATGTAAACGAAAGGTTCATTTTAAAGTTAAAAATGCAAGAATTTTCTCGAAACATTTTACTGTTGGCAGTTATGTTCGTGATTTAAAATCAGAATTACTTGAATTACCTGGCATAAAGAAATTGAAAGCAGATGCTGTACCTATAGACAATCTTCCAGGTCAAATTGGACGTAAGCATATTACAACTGCTAATCCTCATGAATCGTCATCCTCCTTTCCTAGCGTTCTGAATGTTGGTCCTGCAGCAAAGAGATCACATGGACGTGAAGTACGAAAACGAACATGGGAAACCTTTCGCAATGTGTCCCCAAAGAAACAAAAATGATAAATCTGTGTCAACTGATATTACGTCATCATCTTCAGCTGATGTTCAACTTCTGATGACGAGGATAAGGTCATTGCAAATAAGAAATAAAAGATTAAGTGTTGAGTGCACCAAATTAAGAATGCGAAATAACCCCCACAGCACAGAGTATTTAATATACGTTACAGATACGTAACAATGAAACAGATAGACATTTTAGATACGTTGCGCAATGTAACAGTAACGTTTCAGGAAACTTACGGTTACGTCAAAATGTCCTCTAACGTTACATAACTTCGAAACGTAACCGTTACGTTACGGTGAAACGTCTTTGTAACTTCAACATACCAACTTCACGTTACTGTTACGCATCTGAAAGATACTTGTAACTTTGTTGCATTACTGTTACGTATCTGACAGATATTTGTAACTTTGTTACATTACTGTTACGTATCTGAAATATCTTTGTTACGTATCTGAAAGATATTTGTAACTTTGTTACATTGCCGTTATGTATCTGAAAGATATTTGTAATTTTGTTACATTACTGTTACGTATTTGAAAGATCTTTATAACTTCGTTACATTACAGTTACGTATTTGAGATATTTGTGACATCATCATATTACTTTTATGTATATGCTATGTTGAACATTATAGTTTTAACAAACTTTGTAAAATCAAAAAATATTACACTTGACAGCTGCTTCACAAGCAACAAACTTTCTTCTTTAAGAATAAAAAAGCATGTGTGAACTTCACAATTAAAGCCACAAAAGTGTTGTGTCACTGCTGTTTTGTGGCTTTCGTAATACACAATATTGAGAAGCTCACAAGCTTTTTTTTGTTAAGAAAGCTTATTTGTTGTTTTTGAAACAGCTGTCGAGTGCAATATTTTAGTGTTTTACAAAATTTATCTGTTTATCATATTTTATCACCAATTAAAATTCAGTTTTGGAATGACAGTTTTTTTTTTGCCATTTTTCCAAATAACGTGGGGTTATACATATGGCTAATAGCTTTGTTCTGTACTTACTGTCTCTCATGATTCAGGAAGAAACATGGCAACTTTTTCTTGTACAAGTCCCCGACACTGATAAAACTGACATAAACAATAGTTTCATTTTTTTAATTACCAATTTTATTAATAAAATGGCTTGGATTATCGCACTTAAAAATTCATGGAAACATAACTATAATGTAATGAATGAGGATGCTCTTCTACAGGTCTTTCCTTCCGCATCTTCCGCCTAAAATGAAAACTAAGAAGAATTACTACCAAAATAATTAAGGGATGCCTCCTTTGCTAAAAAACTGCATCACAACACATGAAATGAACGACTGTATTTCAGAGGGCATGGTTGCTTGGAACATGAAGTGAACAACTGTATTCAGGGGGCATGGTTGCTTGGGACATGAAATGAGCAACTGTATTTCAGGGGGCATGGTTGCTTGAAACATGAAATGAACAACTGTATTTCAGGGAGCATGGTTGCTTGGAACATAAAATGAACAACTGTATTTCAGGGGGCATGGTTGCTTGGAACATGAAATGAACAACTGAATTCAGGGGGCATGGTTGCTTGGGACATGAAATGAGCAACTGTATTTCAGGGGGCATGGTTGCTTGAAACATGAAATGAACAACTGTATTTCAGGGAGCATGGTTGCTTGGAACATAAAATGAACAACTGTATTTCAGGGGGCATGGTTGCTTGGAACATGAAATGAACAACTGAATTCAGGGAGCATGGTTGCGTGAATCGATGTGTCTATGTCCAAGGGTCGAGAAATACGGTCGCCTAGTCACCCAGGGCGACCAAAAAATTTGTTCGGGACACCATAGAAAACATCACTGAAAAACATGGAATTCAATAATTTGTGAAACCCGGAAAAAAAATGTGTATTGTTTCCCCCACGTATGTTGTCTTTTCCTTTCTTTCTTCTACTGTGTTCTTATCTAAATGCTTAGTGGAGCTAAGAGCTCATTAAGAACTTTCTGAAAATTTTATATACAAGCAGATAAAACAAGCTTGTTCAGTGAAGAAAACGAATAACAGACAAGTGGGGGAGGGATGCTAGGAAGAGGCGGAAGCAGTAAGGTTCATCGCGGTCAAAAAGACTTAGGTAGCCAATAGGCGATATGTGCGGGAGGAGAAATGGGGGTGGGAATGGACTTGCATACATGTAGTTTGAAGTGAGAGAGAGAGAGGTGTTTGCTAATTAAGGAATAATACAGCAGACGTCAGGTAGGTGATACAGTGCAGGTTTTTCAGTGTGAGTGGATGTAATAAGTTTGATGCATAATCACTGCAAATGAAAGCAGAAATAAGTACTTATATATTACCTGAATTAATTTTTTTTCTGCACCTTCTTAAAGCTGCCAAAGTAGCAAATTTACGGAATATCATCCCCTTGTTGGAAAAAAAATTCCCCAAAAAACATTTTTTCTGTTTTTATTCCTGAATTTTTACAATACCGTATATGCTGGCATACAAGTGGGTCCCTAATTTTCAGCATAAAAACGTGTTTTTACCCATATTCACCTCTCCAAAACTATTTATCTGGAAGCATGATGAACATCTAAAAAAATATATATTTTAACAGCAATTACTTGATTTTTGTTCAATGGGCTGGAAAAATCTGCTATCATCCTTGACTGTGAAAACAAAGTAGATCTTCTGATTGACATTCAGAGAACTGTGTTGGTGCCACGGAGAGTAGTATTTTTTCAAACTACATTTATTGGTCAAGGACGATGTAAACGTTTTCTTGCTAAATGAAAAATGTGGACAAAACTGACTAACTCGTAGTATCTGCCAAAATATATTACTCACTAATTTTCCAAGTATCCTCAGGTATTTATAATTTTAAATTTTTGATGAAATTTGAGATACGCTCACACATTTTCTGTTGTCTACCATCCATACTTAAAATATGCGCGTGATATAAAACAGTGGTAAATGCCGTGACCGGATGTTTTTATTTATTAAAAAATGCCCAGAAAGCTTAAAAGAAAAGAAAATTATTTCATTTTGCATGTTCCACGCTCAAGAAATGGCCACTTCCTGCTTAGTGATAAAATCAGAGGGAAGCAAATTAAATCTCCCATTTACTTGCGCAGACACACTTACATTATTTTTGTTCTGAGTTGGTGAGAAACAAAGTTTGGCACACTGCCAAGTGTATATATTTTATTAGCTTTCATATCTAAGCTTTATATAAAATTATTCAATGTTTTACTTTTAAACAATTAGTAATTTTGTACATTAAAACTTCTGAGTTTTAAATCATGCAGGGATTACAGATTGATAAATATGCACGCAATTATCTAGAATAAAACTTTTAAGGAAATTATAGATAACACTTACTCTTCAGCTCTCACTTGTCTTAATTTGGCTTGGACTAGCCATCGAGCGATTATTTCTGAGAGCTCCGCATCAGTTAAACTGGGACGATGAAGTCTGCCGGTGCCCGGAAATAAATTTCTCTCATGAGGAAACTAAACATAACTATAAAACACATATTACTGCAAAAAATAAACTATACATATATAGTTAAGTTAGCATCCATTTGGATGTTCAAGGAAAATAAGAACACACTTCAGGTAGTCATGGTCATTAAATTAAACTATATACATGTTTAACTGTTTTACAGTGCCTAACTATATCTGTAAATCCGCTATGAGAGATGGAGATGTCACAGTTACACACAACAAAAAATGCAAAAGAAATACTTGTTCCTGATGCTTTGATGAACATAAACTCTTTGCAGTACTTTTTGGAAAACGCTTGAGATTGGCATCAAAAATCATAAAAAATAATTTCACATATTTTCCAGATAAAATACAGCGAAATGAAACTGAATATAACATGATTTTGTATATTAGATATCCAATCGTTACAAACTGATTTATATTTTAATTAAAATTTGTTTGAAAACGTAAATAAGTGCATTGTTGAAATTAAATACATGAACTTTTAATTAACTGCTGTGACAATTTGTTACATGATGCTTTGACCCACTGGGTAATCGTTGAATAAGATGCAGAACGTTGTATCTCGCCCTTGCTGAATTCACTATTACCAGATATTCATTTCATACACCTCCATCTGTGTGTTACATAGTTGCTTTTTTCCAATGACAATCCATGATCCCCTATCCAAGGGGCTGTTGAACTTCTTCAGTCCCATGGATACTTATACTGTACATAAATTTGCAACACTTCCCAAATATAGAAAAACATATGTACCATGTTATAAATTCATATATGCCTCTATCAAAGTGAAAAGCTTATTACCTTTAAATATAATTTTTTTAAATTCATTATTAACTTAAGCATTACTTATTATTAAGCAAAATAAGAAGGTAGGCGTAATTTTTTTAATGGAAATAATATTTTCCAAAACAAAAATCAAACTTAACGTTTATATTTCTGCATTAAATCAAGCAATCTCCAGGAATGTTTTCTTTTGTATTTGAACAGAAGGTGGTGAGGAGTGATGTGTGGCTGCCATTATCCCCTCAATTCCGGCCTTTTCAGCGATTTCCAATGGCACAACGGGGCCATTGTAAATCGCTGAAAAGCCTGCAAAGCCCCAAGGAGAGGCGACACACAGTTTGAAAACCTTTTTTTATCCTGTTTATTCACCAATCAATTCATTGAACTAATGATCCCGCTTGCTGGTCTCAACATTGAGCTTGATCACATACCATTTGCTCAGAGTTTAATACCAGAAGATGGTATGCTGTAGCAGTTCCAGATGACATATAGGTCTTTCAATAATTCCTTCACCTGTGCCTGCTGTTTTGTCTAATCCTGAATACATCAACTTGCTATCTGAAAATAGTTCACTGTTCCACTTACATTACCATTAAGTTTGTCTACTTTAGTTAGCTCTTTAAGACAAAGTGTCTAATGCCGGTAAAATGCGAGCCATCTGAATTTATGCCACAAAGCGTGAAAGGGGCGGGGGATAACAAAAACTGGGATACCGAACACAGCATAAGCACCACTGAGAACGAAACAGTTTTTGGGGCATTGTTCAGTTGAAAACAATGATTTTTGAGGTGTGCATGGGTGTTTGGGAGCGGAGATATTTATGAATTTAAGTTTTTAGATTTCCATATCATATGAAATTTGCATTGCTTCAGGAAGTTCTTGACATGACATTAAGATTTAGAAGAACAGTACAGAAAAAAACATTGTTTATGTCATATACTTAAGTAAACAAAGTAGAATCTAACCTAATATCACTTTACATATTAGCAAATCTTTGAATGGCATCTTCTTTTTTGCTCTTGCCCAGCTATACATTGCAGCTACTTTATTACTTAATATTTTCTTTAAAATGCCTGTTGTCAGACTGTAAGCACCTTGGCCACCAATGTTCTTCAATGTTTGCATCTAAAATATGATGAATAAAACAAAACTTTTCAAATAATATATTCCAATAAAACATACCGTAGTGATATACATATTTTGTTTTGGGAAAAGAAAATTTGTCTTTAATTTAGCAAAACGTTTGGTTATCGTGGTCCGACTGTAATATATAATATATTTTTACAAATGGATAAAAGAAATGGATAAAGACAATGGATATAACTATTACCACCCCCTGGACCAGTGTGGTTGGGAGGGACATAAAGATAACTATTAAATCGATCGTCAAAAGTGAGCCATGAGTTGTGTTTCCTTCGTAGGATGGAGACACAAATTTTCGGCCGGACAAACCGTTGTGTTTTCATATGAGAGTGCACGCGGAACGTACGCCCTCATATGTCGCAATATTTTTTGAAGACCAAATTTGGAAAGAAAGATGGAATGGTTTAAAATAAAAGACAAAATCCAACTCTGACTAGGTAGGTTACCCCACGATCCGTATTCTCTAGATTGCCTACTAAAAACCTTAACTTTAGGATTCAACACTGAAAGTCACAGAGAATATAAGGAAAACAGAGATATGAAATAACGATAAACTGTTTATTGGAATGAGGGGACAACTTATCCCAGTGCATTGTGGGTGAAGGGCCATTCAGTTAAAAATGTTATGTTAAATTGCACTAATACATGCAATGACCTCTAGAGATTGCTTTAATCGGTTTAAAGTTCTAACAAAACTCCAATTAAGTATTGCCTCTGAAGTTCTATAACTCTCGATAAATCAGTAATGCACTATGGAACTCTCAAATAATTATGACCTCGATGTTATACACATCTACAATAAGCATTCTTACTAATATAACTTCAAGAATTTACTCTTAACACCTTGCTCAACTGGTTTGTACATTGATTCAAATTAATCCTTTCTATCACACTATAGGAAAAAAAAACAGAAATTTAACTTTACTGGCTTATGCTTCTCAAAGTACTGACATACAAGTATACAAAAAGTACTTAATCCAATACACAATATTACTGCACTTAACAACAAAATGACATGGTAAATACACTTTGCGTCGGTTACTGATATTCTAGATTTCAATTCTACTGGCAGTTCCCTTTCAAAACTCAACTGTATATATATATCATCAAATCAAGAGTTAAGGTTGCAATTGAATTATATTAAGCTTCTTGCTACCTGGCTGTTAATTCATTCTGCTAATCCACATAAAACATCTAATTTACAATTATGCCTCTGCCCCTTCCCAGCAGATAACTACAATATTTCTTAACACAAAATTTTAATCATGATACCAACCCTGGCACTTAAAATCACTCTACTTATTACATGGAAAATTAATTACATTTAACACTTCTTAATCCCTGCTTCTTATCTGGCATTATTCATCACCTATAATAATCAAGAAAATACTCTTTGTAGAAATTCACGCTTAAGTGTCTGGAGAGAGTATGCCTATTGCACCTAACACTAAATCACAGAATTTTATATACTTCGCTACTAAAATATGTGAACTGTCAGGGAAATTAAGATTTACTCTACCTTGCACCTCGGCTGCCGACATCAGCGGCGGGCGTTGTAGAAGTAACGTTGTCCTCTGATTGTCTCAGAGAAACTGGGGCCTTCTTTCATCATCATTGGAATATTAAGTCTCTGGCCTCGCTCTTTTTTGGTAAACTGGAGCATCCGTAGGAGGCTTCAATCAGAAAACTGCACTCTATGTCCGGATGGCCGTAATTTGGGGGCATAATCACTTCCGTGGCGTGGGCACTGTCGTGGTATAGGGTTGTAAATCGAGGAAGTTCCCCACAATTCATACTCATTGAATGTATAAAGTTTTAAGGGTCACCTCTTGGTTTTCCTTTAGAGGTGGGCCCGTTAGCTACTTCTGGGCTTGCAAGATGGGACCGGTCCTGTTGTCCTTCTGGCGTCGGCTTAGCCTTGCTATCTTCCTCACTTAGGAACTTTGGACTCCTCCGTCCTGCGAAAATGATAAACATCCTCAGCTATGCGCGAAGATCTTTTTCTCATTGCCTCCCATCAGTGGAGGACGCCTTCGAGCTAGGCACTCTAGTTACGAGCGCCGTAGATTAAAGACTTAGCATCTCGGCCACTTACGTAAGCCCTCCTCGAACTCCGGTGACTCCCACTGCACACGGTGAGGAAAAGTCCATTCTCTAATATTTTCTGAGCAAAATGGCTGTCCAAATCTGGTGGTCAGTTCAAGCCAAGACTTTGCTGCACCACTGACTGACTAGGGCTGCATAAAGAAGAAATCTAAGTTTATTTGTTATTTATGCAATCCTTTGCCTCTGCTATGCTAAAAGCAGCTCAGCGAATCACGTAATGACACCTACCGTGAGATTCCCTGAAATCGCCTACCATTGTAATAAATCACTTGTTTGCATCATATCAACTATACTGTTCCAATGCTCTAAATAAACAAATGGATAAAAACATCTTACCAACTGTGTAAAATAGATGCTGTCTTGCAGCTTCTTTTCTATCTCATGCAGATCACCAGGATTTTTTATTGGAAATGTATTTTCCATTTTCACTGCTGCTGGTGCCTCAACTTCTTTGTCAGTCTCCACCATCCGCCTCTCGATAATTTCTAATCTTTGATTAAATTTATTCAGCTTTCGAAATATTTCTCCAATAGATGTCTTCATGAACTCCCTAAATTCTAAAAACAAATAAAACTTAAATAAGTATTATATAAATAAATGTTGTATTTAGAACTTTATTTAAATACCCTAGGTATCACAAGGCATTTCTTGCTAGTTATTAATATATATATAATGATTATTTTTACGAAAATTCCTTACCTCGATTTCTTTCTTCTTGTGCCCCTAGATCAGAATGATTAAAGCTGTTCCTCAAAAAGGATTGTTGTGGAGAAGAACATGCAGGCTGTGGTAGTGTAATCTCTATTTCCTGATCTTGTTGGGAAGGCCTTAGTGTCGGCAAAGGTGGTAGAATTTTTCAGCAGGCTTGTAGAAATTCCTCATCAGATTCATCATGAATGTAAAGATGCTTCTGCTTTCGTTTCTCATTTTGCCTGGGCTCCCTTTCAGCAACTTCCACTTCTGTATCAACTTCCGAAAATTGGGTGGCCAATTTTAATTTATGAATGCCTCGTTCATAAGTTGCTAGAAAGCAATTGATAAGAAAAACAAATAGAAAATTTTAAGAACTTTAGAAAGAAGTTATGTTCCCTTCAAATACATTTATAATTAAAATATCTGGACTTTTCTAATTAGACACAAAGACAAATACATTTTTTAACTTAATAGGTTCTACACAAAATAGTAATGCAGTTTTATTTTTATTCATAAAAGACAAATGTAAGGAGAAATATGCTAAACGTTCTTTAATATAAATAAATAATTATATAAAAAAATGTAATATATACAGTGTATATACATATATATACAGGGATTGAAAACTGGGGTCATCTGCGACGATTGCAAACTGACAAGTAAAAAATCAGTAGAGCAGTTTAAATTCAATAGACAATTATTTATAAGTTATTATGTCTATTGTTTGCAGGGCTTGAAAAATATCTGAGAAGTTACATGCCCAGCTGGGCATATGCAGAAAATATTTACTTGCCCAGAAGTAAAATCTACATGCCCAGAAAAATGTATCTTTTAAAATAACAAAACAGAAGCCACATGTTTTTTAAGTTAAAAATTATGATACACTTTTTATACGTCTTTTGCATCACCAGTATTCAAAATGTGCTAAAACGTGTATCTTAAGTTTCAAGAAAGGTAATCTATGGCATTTGATAATTTTTTTAACTATGCCATGTTCAAGAATTTTTAATATATGTCCTGTGTTTTGCAAAAATAATAATAATAATAATAATAATAATAATAATCATTGTTAACAGTACAGCCGTTTAAGTAGTTTTTAACAACAGTTTTGAATCACTCGTGCAAATTCCAGAGACCCAACGCTACCTGGGGCTGTGCAAAAAATATTCTGTTGTCATTCCCTCCTAAAGTGCTCCCTCTCCATAAAGCACGGCTATTTTACCCATCAGTCTGCGTCCTCCTGTTTCGTGGCAGAGTACACATTTTGTCACTGGAGACTAGTTTCATCCAAAGCATGCATCCTGTCATCAACTGTTAATGACATCTGGAGCAAAACTATGTATTGCCCCAATTTCTGGACCTAGAGCATAATATAACTAAAGAAGCACTATTCTCCTGGCCTTCGCACTTATTCCATAACAATACAACTTCTGGTGATGTACAGTATTTAAAACGAAAAAACATGTGACGACCGTCTTTTTTTCTAGAGTAGAAAATTCTCCATTCCAAACTTTTTTTTCTTTAAAACTAGTTGCCCAGTCAAGCAACTAGATTTCCTTTTTACTTGCCCATGCCAATAATTTACATGCCCGGGCATGGTATTTTTCAAGCCCTGTGTTGGATACATAAAACTATTAGTTTTTTTATAAAAAGGTTATTTTAATTCACAAAAGTGATGCATATTTGTGTGCCAGCATAGGAAACCAATTGCTCCACGAAAGAAATTGGACAGTGAATGCCATAAACCAAAACACCCGGGCACAGTGAGTGTAACAAGGAACACTAGGCAACATGCCGTAAGCCTGGTAGAATGATTTCCCTAAACGCTGTGTGAAAAGATAGTCCATGCAAAAGTAACATGCGCCTCGCGTTTCTGTGGTAGGTCAAAGGGCAAACACGGGAATCTGCATTTCCACGGAGCCGTTAGGAAAGTTCTAAAACATTAAAGGATTATTGTATCATCTACTCTAGAGGGATAAAACTGAGTTTGGTTATTATACAAGGGTTAATCTTTTAAATTAGGTTAGCGATAAAATGTTATTCAAGAGATGTGTATAATTTTTTAACAAATCAAATTTTAAAACAAGAAACAAAATCGACAGCCCTGCGGGGCTGTTGATATTTAGCTGGAGAGAGATATTTGCCTGATTGATGAACCAAAATGAAATTTTTCCAGCCCTGTATATATATATACTAGTGGCAAAGCGTGGTTTTCTGTGTTGGGGAGACTAAAAAATGGTTTGATATTTTTTGTAGTTTTTTTTTAATCGGAAGATTAACGACTACCGTGAGCAACTCAATGGGCTATAAGCAGTCGCCCATCCTTAATTTAGGGCCAATGCCGTATGACAAACACAACATCCATTCCTCACCGGGATTCAAACCTGGACCCCTTTCGGATGAATGATCAGAGGCCATCGCTTAGACCACTGCCCCACCGGGGTGGCTTTTTTTGTAGTTAAACTAATAGTGTAATGTGGCACGCTATCAAAGATGTATATTATATTCATGTTAATATTTTAGACTTTTAGTATCAGCATATTGATTTGCATTGTCATTGTTTGCTGTACCGTATCTCTGAAAAAAATTCTGCTACATAAATGCACTTTTTTTTCACAACTTTTGCAACCTAATCACAGATTAGACTGTTAGGAAATTAAGCTGTTGCCAAAGCGATCATGAAAACGAAAAAAAAAGTAATGATTTCCATTTTGAACCCACAAACATCGTTTTTTTTTTCTTTTAATGCACATTGTGATATATTTGCATATTTACTTATTTGCAGATTCAACAAAACTTTCGTGGGCTATTTTTAGTATTACTGATTTTATTTAAGTTCGAGTGATTTGTTCCTGCATCCGTATGCGAAAAGAAAGAAAGCTTTGCTAATATTTTTGTAAGGAGGAAAACAGCTTTGAGAAAACAAATGTGAAATGTCCATGGGCAGGCCAGACGGATGAACAGACATACATACGTGATTATGACATTACTTTAAATACTTTTCAAATCCTGAGTAAAAAATAAAAATTAAACAGTAAGCAACAGCGCTGACATACTGACACAACACACTCATTAGTCACAAGTTCCACTTTAACATAACAACAAACCTGTGAGCAGACTGCTTACGTGCTTTCTCATGTGCTAAGGCCAAAAGCAGCTGAGATTCTCAAGTAAGGAACAACCAATCAGCATCGTTCGAAACTATAGTCTCTTAGTGGAGTCCTCAAAGACACCAGAAAGCTATAAGTAACTTTCCTGCGGGTGCAGTTGTGCTTGTATGTTCATCGGGGTGAGACTCACGATTTCGAGTCTCTATTTTCATTCCCAGATAATACAATTGAAAGAAAATGTTGGAGATAACGTTATTTTGCAAATACATTGTCCAGCAGTATCTTTAATTATGAGATTTGTTCCCAACTGTATTTGTGAAAAACTAAATAAATATAATAAGTAACAAGAAAATCAGTTTTGGCATTTTACTCTTGGGTAGATTTAGTCTCGAAGTCTACCCCGACACTTTGCCCATGATATATATAAATATAATGACTAATTAAGCATAAAATCACTCAACTTCTATAAATGCAATTACCAGCTGTTCCAAATATTCGTAATACACGGTACACCGTCCAGTCTTTCTGGGGAACTTCTTGATTTTCAATGGCCTTATTAATGCGCGACCGGAAATTGAAAGGTGGATACCAGCAATTTTTTTCCGTCGATTAGCCATCTTGTTGCCACCAACTCTAGGCCATCTTTAAATTCCAAAACTGTGAACATCTGCTAAAACAGAACTACATCAGCTCATTATGATCAAATGGAAAGTCTTTGAATAAGATTAATATGATTGAGGTGGTAGACAGCAGCTACAAACGTTTTTGCTATGTGAATGGAATGACTTTTTTGATACATTTTTGAAGTCTAGACACTTGCTGCAAATTTGATTATTAGAGATCTATGGTAGGTAATATAGTAAAGCACTGTTTACACGTCTTTCGAGGGACTGTTCATAAAAGACGTATAACTGAAATTAAAGTCCAAAACGTGAAGCGAATTTCTGTAATACATATGTGTAATACGTACAGTACTACGGTAGTACCTGTTACGTATAATGAAAATATATTTTATTTATTGAATATGTACACTTATTACATTACTTATACAGTACATTAAGGGAATTTTTTAAAATTTAATTAAAAAAAATCAAATTGTACTAAATTTACTTATATGTAACGTACAACTAAGAAAAATTTATACCTTTATTTGAGCATCACATCTTGATTAAATATTTTAACTTTCTTTCGAACAAGAAAAATAGCTGTATCACATCGATCAGCACTATTAAATTCATGTGAAAAAGTGTTTTTAGTGATGTTTGCCTGGTTGTTTGATTTGGCGTTTTAAGGAGAGTACTATGGATTGAATTAAATTCTCCAAACGTTTACTCACTGGTGTTGGAAAGAAAAACAAACAAATTTCTCAGTGTATCAATACTATGTAGGGCTTGAAAAATATCTGAGAAGTTACATGCCCAGGTGGGCAAGTGCAGAAAATATTTACTTGCTCAGAAGTAAAATCTACATGCCCAGAAAATTAATCTTTGAAGATAACAAAAGAAAAGCCTCATTTTTTAAAGTTAAAAATTATAAACTTTTTTATACATCTTTCGCACCACCTGTTTAAAGTGTCTGTGTTCAAAGTGCACAAAAAAAGGTAATTGATGGCATTTGAGAAATTTAGTGATGATGCCCTGTTCAAGAATTTTTAATATACGTCCTGTGTTTTGAAAAAAATCATAGTTAACTGTATAGCAGTTTAAGTAGTTTTCAACATTTTTGAATGTAAAAATTATTTACCTTTTTCTCTTGTGCAAACAGATAAGTGATTTTGCATCATAAAATATCCCAAGAATTGTTTAGGAATAAAGACAATACTTATGTTTTCAACTACTGTTGTGTGCACTTATAGTTATTAAACTATATTATCACCTGACCCCCCACATTCCTTGAACAAATTGCTTGTGCTATCTGCAATTTCAGGATGGTTTAGGAAACAGTGCACCACATAAACAGTCTTGTCATTTGACTTTAGCCAATTAAATGTTTTTATCCAAGTTTCCTGAACTGTGCCATGCCGGGGTTTTTTTCATACTCCGCTTGCCTAAGTTAAAATTTTGCCGACGACGGAGATTCCGATTTTGAAATTACATCACTCAGCAATGCAGAAGACGAATTTGTAACAACTGCTGTTGCATTGGGAATTTCACGTAACTGCCTATACTCTCACTGCTGGATTGTTTTCGAAAAAAAAACCCCTCTTATATCCATTACTTAATACACTTATATCTGCAGCTAACACAGACTACTGTTCTCTCAGACAAACTAGGTAAATTTCTCGGAGTCAGCAATTTTCGCTCTACTCCCGGCTAAGTGCGTAGGCTCGTTCTTAAACGAAACTTAGCCTTTGTTTCAGTAGTACTGCTGTTGTTCAACTGTGTGGGGAAACTTAATGTGTATGTATTACAGGAAATACTGTAATACATACAAATTAAGGCATCTTCCACATTAATAAGTCATCTTCCACATTTTTGCTTAAATTTCATTAATATGCCAGGAATGAGTACTTTTGCTTGTTCCAACAATCTGAATGCCAAATTCTTTGGATTCACAAGGCAAATTAAAAATTTTCCTATGAAAGGGTGTTTGCAGGCCATAAAAAACTGTTCCCTTTTTTCATTTTCTATAAAACTTTCAACTGTAACAATAGTTCCGTCTTTTAGCATGCAGCAGTTATTTTGATTATTCTTGCAATCTATTTCAAAATTTTTTGTACTCCACATTTGAGACTCAAATTCATTTTGCTGGTTTGTTCTAATTTTTTTATTAAATTTATTTTTCATAACATTATTTGCTTTGAATACTGCTTGCTTCGGCTTCTTTACACCTTCTCATTAGTTGCTGCAATGGAAATTCATCTTTTCTTAACATCTTTTAATGAAAGTCATGTGATTTTCAAATCGGAAAGCACTGAATAAGTCTAAATGACCAAAAGTTCTAACATCCTGACAAATGTGCAGCAAATTATGCACATTATGACTAACATTTTCTTTGCTATGCAGTATTTCAAAGGACTTCACAAAATGGCAGAGTAATGATTCTGCAAAGATGAGATATTGTGAGTTCTTTATGAGATATGGGCTTGCTAATATTGTTATGGTACATGCAAAGTTATGAAATGAGAATATAACTCACTTCTGAGAGCAGATTTCAGGCAAATGGGACCAGTATACAGCAAGAATTGCCTGAATTCAACAGCTTTCCAATGTTTGATTTCGTCCACACCTCTAGGTCGCCGAACAAATTCTTTTGGTGCTGTTGGCTTTAATGTTTTTAAATTCTTCGAAATTATCTATATAAAATTTGATGATAATCTTACAGAGAGTGGCCGCATAATCCAAAATACAGAAGTTTTTTCATAACCCCTAAACATATTAAATGCATATAGTCTAATGGTACATTAGAAACACGTCCAAAATTAGGAATCCTCTTAAAAATTGTTTCACCCATGTGAAAATCTATAACTATTTCTTGTAAAACCATCATTTGTTCTCTCAGAATTTGTAGAATGTTGAAAACATACCCTTCCATTGTAATACTTTCCTCCGATAGTACACGTTGTGCAACTATTATAACCGATGTGTCTTTTAACACAAAGTACAAATGATTTCGCTGGTGCATTACATATCAATCCTATTATACTCACTTTTATTTTTTGTTCGTTAAAATAAATGCCATGTGTGATAAGATGAACTGCTTCATTTACAAATGGTTGTAAAAATTCATTTGCATTTTGTGGTTTAGCCGCCCCGGTGGCGCAGTGGTCTACGGCGTTGGCCTCTGATCATTCGTCCGTAAGGGGTCCGGGTTCGAATCCCGTGAGGCATGGATGTTGTGTTTGTCTTACGGCACTGGCTCTCTCCCTTCCCTGGAACCAGTGACCCTAAATTAGGGACGGGCGACTGCTTATAGCCCGTTGAGTTGCTCACGGTGGTCGTTAAACCTCCAACCAAAAAAAAAAAAAAATAAAAAAATTGTGTGGTTTTTCATGACCATGAAAAGCACCAATCATAAAAACTTTTTTTAAAATCAAATCACAACAAAGAATTTGCCACAAACAGGATGTGGATGATTTTGCAAGTGGGAGACCATCAACATTCACAAAAAGCTTAACTTCTTCTGCTTTTATGTCTGCAGACACATATTCTTCTAAAATAGGCTTAATACCAGCCTCAATTCCAAAATGGAAATAAGATCCACCACTTATTTGAACTACGTTAGTAGACCTAGGAGTTTGCAATAATGTTCTACTGTCTTTCGGCAGTTTAAAATTTGTATGTTTCTTAAAAATACCTAAAAGTTCAGTGGCTGCGTTATGGGGAATATTAAATTTTATGCACCATGAACGCAAATCTTCTTTAATGGCATCATCCGTATTTCGAAATTTTTCTTAAGTTTTACATGTATCTCTCTCTGATTCACTATCTGAACTAACTGAGACACTACCATTGTCACTCAGGTTTGCGGGTAACATATGAAGTGAATCATCTGAAGAACTATAAGAAAATTCATCAGAAATACTTTCATTATGTAGAATTGGCTGACTGATAGACGGAGCATTTATTTTTTTTATTTTCTGAATGTTTAAAGGTAACATTTGAAATAGGTCTTTTAACAGGCACCTCATCTTCAGATGAAGTTATGTTATCAATACTACACTTCGTTTTCTTTGCAACTATTCTTCTACGATGACGTTCTGAATAGCTCAGAATTTTTCTTTTCTTTCTATCCATAACAACCTAAATAAAAAAAAAGATGAAACCTTAATTAAATTATTATAATTAAAATAAATATTAAATTTCAAATTTTGCCTAATCTCAGTTGTACGGTTATCCATCACCAAGATATTTTTATCGCCATATCTTATGCGCCATTCTTCGCCAGATATGGCTCGCCTTCATGAGGTCCATGGGCAGTATGGTTTGTCACATTTTTTATGACTCTCCTGCCTTATATGAATATTTTTTTTGCTGTCCATATCATAATAATAACCTCAGCATCATATTTTTTTATGACTCCCCTGCTTCATTTGAATAATTTTTTGCTGTCAGTATCACATAAAGCATCTTCTTTTGAATTCCTTCCCGTTTTGTATTACTGTGTAGCTAAATGTCTGATGTAAATTTTAAGAATTTGGTACGGAGCTTTAAAGTGGTAATACAAGTGATTGTTTGGTACATGACGAATGGAGCAATTAGAAAGCAACACCTCTGTCCTAAGTGTGGTTCATGAATGGATTTAGTTGAAAGCACAGACATTTCCAAAGGGGGTGAATGGCAGCATTATCATGTAAAGGAACTGAGTGAATGCACATGATGATGTGGAAAGAACCCAAACAGATCGTTTATGTTTTTTACGAAATGTATTTCTACAGTATGGATTCCGTGGTCTTTGATCAGCTATCGGAGGATAATTAAAGGCAAGTTTTCATATTTGTCTCGCCATTATTTTTACATTTCATATAATAATCATTCATTGGTTTACACAAAAACAAAGCAGTCATAACATACTCATTTGTGCATGCACTAACAAATCATAGAGACGTATCTGTACTTAGCGACATTTTTCACTTGGTGAGCAAGCGGGGGATGACTGTACAACTCAGTTTTACCCGTTTTTCCATTTGTATCAAAAACAACTTTTTAGTCTACAAATCAGAGTAGCAACAGAATATGAGATCAAAAATGTCATGTCGATTTCCAGAAAAATATATTCAAAATTCCCTGAGAAATATGTTGTGCGTCTGCTGAAAAAATCTACCGGACGGGGAGGATGGTGGTGGTGAAGGGTTGTCTATGGGTGGCAAAACTTAAAATCCACCAGTGATCTGTGGGTAACATAGCGATTTGGAAATATTTCATGAAATGAAATGGTCTAGCAGTCAAAAAAAAAAAAAAGCTGTTAAAACTGAAATGCTAGAGAAAATGATTGCTGTTGGTTCACAAGGTTCCCGTTCAGCAGTCATGCCAAACCACAGCAAGGGCAACGCCATCCTGCCAAAAATGGGGGAAGAGGTTTCGGTAAAATTATTGCAAGATGAACGATAATAGCTACGATAATGTGGTTAAAATGACCTTTAAATTAAGCAATGAAAAGCTGATGTTAAATAATAACAGCTATATTAACATGGTTAAAATAACCTTTAAATTAAGTGATAAAAAGTTGATGTTAAACGTACCGTCGTTTCCAACGTCAGAGCATTGCCCCGTAGTGGATACGCCACGATATGTTGCAATTTAAAGGAACGGCGTGGTGTGCATGATTATAAACCTCTTCGGAAACCCAAATGATAGGCAAAAGCTCTCGGCAGGTGTCCATAATCCTTGCAAAAAAAATTTAAAAGGAATATCGCGGTCACTGTTGTATTCTGAGATAGTCAGGTTAAAATGGCGTTAGTCTTCTCTTCCTTAGAAGTGAGTTAAGCAAGCAGAGCCGTATCAATCCGAAATCCATCCTGCAGCGATCCTTTCATTCAACAAGATCGCTGTAAGTAGTAGTTCCAAGGAGAAAAAAACACCCCCCCCCCCAAAGCCAGCCCTACATGAGACAGATGCTTTTATTAAAGAAATATCAATAGGAATATGGTAAATCAAAAAAAAAAGTCAACATATATATAGTTCAAAGTCCTGCTAGATAGCTACCCACAGATCAAATTTTACATAATATGAGTTTCTTTGAGTTTATAAAACACTTTATAAACCATAGTAAAGTTAGTGCAACCCTACCGTTAAAATACCATTGATTTTTAAAACAATAAAAGCATCAATATCGAATTCTTGTAATTTGGTTTAAAATTACTGAAATAAAATTTTATTTACAAGCTAGGAGTTCCGTATGTTGACGAATTGCCATTTTTTCGAATATATCTCCGAAAATTTACTGAGGAAGCATTACTACATTGGAAATGCAAAGGAAATCCACCGTTTAGCAAAAACTGGATTGGATATTTTTTCCGCAAAATGTATACAAAGCAGTACGTCAGCAAAATGCTGTTGAGAAAAGCGGAAGATATGTTAACAACTGTGCTGAAAAAAGTAGTGCTACTGCATCACCACAAAAGATGAGACGAAGTCAGCTGCCATGAAAAATAGAAATGAAGCAGTAGTAGCAACAAAGAAACCCAAAGTTAAAAAGAAAACAAAAAAAACCCCAGCAGTCTCCGGAACAAGAGACCAAATTTCAAGTTTTACAAAAGAAAAATAAGTATTTGGAACCATAAAAAAACCCTGTAATTTTAGTTCATTAACACATGGAATTGCAACCTATTTACGAGAACAGTATTTTTTTTTACTCTAATTATATCTTTTACAACTAGATTAATCACACTTTATTTGGCAGATAATATGAAGGTACTGGTTTAGAATAATGGTGAATTTTTTTTTTTATTTTTTGTTAGATAATAGTCGTTACTTCAGTGGAAAAATCAATTATGGTATGCTGGGTTGATTTTTAGTTTTTTGTTATTGATTTTTGAAGTCGGAACTATTTTACGTTATACCTCATGTTTAGTATATTGATGGCGGATAAATAATACATTGCGTCAGGTTTTTTTTCGTAATGCGGTTATATGCCAACCATGATTCGGATTGCGAGCTCTCCAATGGTATCATTTTACTTTGACTACGCATGGTTTCCGGTAAAAAGTAAATGGAACATCTGATGTGTCTTACTGAACGATAATAATATCCATTAGTCTTGAAAGGGGCAGAAGCTTACTTTTTTTTATGGATTTGTAAGTATAGCATTTTAGGTACTTGGAACAAGAATGAGTGCCGGCGCCTAGCATTGGATTTATTGCTGATGCCGTATTCTAGATTGCAATTAGTCATATTGCACTTTTGGTGCGATTCTTTATTTTTCTGAATTTTTTCTGAGACAGCAATATTCCAGATTTGTTTCTCTTTGATTAAAATATCCGTAGGGCTTATGGATGTTTTCTGTTTGCTATATAGTTGCGATCTTTCTATCGTATTTCACGTCTTCATTTGGTGTCATGGTGGATTCCCGTTTTGGCAGACAGCCATTTTGGAGTGACGAGTTGTCGTTGTCAACATACTGCATCACCGCAAGTGCACAGCTAAGTGTACTTCCACCATCAATAGAAAATGAACGGGCGTACAGAAAAGAGTCCCGATACTTAAAAATCAATTAAAAAAAACCCCAACTGAACGGCTGCCTCTTGTAAGACTAACGGATATCATTATCACACGTGGTGGTTAAAATATTTCTACCAAAAATCCTGCGAAGTCAAAGTAAAAAATTACTCCGTTTCCGAGAGTTTGGATTAGGGCTACAACTTGGACACACAAAATACTACTGCTTCCTCTGTGAATGGAATAGTAGGAACAGAAATGTTCATTACATTAAAAAGACCTGGTCTAAAAGAGAGTCCATAATTCCAGGTAATAAAGATGTTGTCGCAGAGCCTTTAGTAAATCCTGAGAGCATATACTTAACACCGCTTCACATCAAACTGGATTTGATAAAAAAATTTGTAAATGCATTGAGTAAAGATAAATAAGCTTTTATTCCATGAAGCAAAAATTAAACAAGGCATTTTTATTGGTTCATAAATAAAGGAACTTATGTGTGATCTTGCATTATTGAAGGTACTTTGAAAGAGACTGAAGCTGCTGCATGGAAATCCTTTAAAGATGTGGTACTGAATGTTTTATGTAACTGGAAGGCAGAAAATTATATAGAACTTGTTACTGAGCTTCTAGAAGACTATAAGGCCAGGGGATGCAATCCCCTTAAAATACATTTGCTTCACTCGCATCTGGACTTTTTCCCACAGAACTTAGGAACTGTAAGTGACGAGCAGGGAGAACGTTTTCATCAGGACATGTTATCTACCATTGAAAACTGCTATAAAGGAAAATGGAGCCCTAAAATGCTAGCTGATTACTATTGAACTCTAAACAGGAATGTAGTACAACCAAAGTACAGAAGAAAATCTAAAATAACTACTTGTGTAATTAATTACTTTTAGCAAAATATGCATTCCAAAATGAAGGCTTATTTGTACGCTGGAATCACTAGGTTACTCAAGAACTATGTCCGATAGCACAATTTAGCAAGCAAATTTGCAATCAGCATGACAAATACTGTATGATTCAGTATATGCAGTCTTCATAACAAACTAAAAGTTCAATTTTGTTGTTCAGTGTTATTGATTCCCTAATACTATACTGTTTGTTAGTAAACAATCCCTCAGCTTCCACGTTTTTTCGGGGCTGATTATTAGTTTTAAGTGATTTCGGAATTTATATATTTCGGTATTAGTTTCAGTGATTTTGGAATTTAAATATATACCGTACATCCGGATTTCGAATATCGTTTATACATGTCTAATAGAAGTAAACAAGAGAAAGAAAAAGAAATAAGTTATCCGTTTTAATAAATAGATTCCTTTTTTTGCTCTTATATACTGTCCTATTACGAGTTGTTTACGTGTTCACAAGTTCAACTCAGTTCGCTGTCCAACAGAAACAGTGGTGGCGTTTATATATTCACAAAAAAAGAATTGAAAATCGGTCCCAAATGACCAAATGAGAGTGTCGAATTTCTGTTATACATGTGGAATAGACTATACAAAGAAGGAAAATCAAATTCGTCATTTCTCTGAATACCTATACCAATATGAAATTTCTAAGCTTCCATGTAAAAAAAAAAAACATGCTGGTACAGTTTAACACAGCCATCTACTTAGATTTTATAAAATGCTTTTTAGAATTTAAAAAATTATAATAATCAAAACAATTACTTACTTTCAGATGATCTTGAATCACAAAAGAAATGTGAAATAGAGCTAATTCGAGTACGACAATATTACCAAAGATATTTGTAACAATAGCACATGGATCGAAACACAACTGCCAAAGTCAAATTTACTTAGTTTGAAGACGGTGTTTCGTTGAAATGGCACAAATGCGCATGCGCATCCAAGCCGTTGCGAAGAGGAAAATCTTAAATATCGCCGGAACGTAACATCAAGGTAGCAATTACGCTCCATGGAAACTATAAAACAGTAGTATCCGTGAAAGCTATTTGCAACGTAACCGTAACGTACAAAAAGTTACCTTCCGAAGTAGATGTTGCTGATACGTAATTGTAAGATATCTCTGAAACTGTAACGAAAATGAGAGATTGTAACATTACTGATACGTATCTGAAACGTTTTGTGCTGTATGGGCACTGACGTAGCAGGTACTGTTCCACGAACATGTGGTCCCCACAAGGGAGAGCGCAATACAACACTTAGTTCATCGAAACAAAATCTGTTACACAGACGCAACGTCATTTCCAGACTCAGTATGGGAAACCCTGACATCTCGTCCTAGTATGCGTCAATGGCACCGGAAAGTCATAGAAACTAGGACTTTTTTTGGGTCAAGATCGTAGTGACAGCCTACGAGCATCGAATGCAGACATCGTACGTGTCCGTGATTAATTTTCACGAAGCCCGAAGGAGTCCATTCGTTCCGCTGCCAGTGAACTACAAATGCCCCGGTCAAGGGTAAACAGAGTTCTACATAGATGACTACGCTTGTATGCATACAAATTGCAACTGTTACAAGCACTTGAGGCGAACGATAGACCACGACAACAAGAAGTTGCAGTAACAATGCTGGATAGATTGAGTAAAGATCCCGAGTTTTTCACGCATATTTATTTTACTAATGAGGTAACTTTTCATGCGTCTGGGCAGTTAAAAATTCGCCATATCAGGATTTGTGGGTCTGAAAATCCACATGCGCTTAAAGAACTCGCGAGAGACAGTCCTAAAGTGAAGGTGTGGTGCGGAGTTATGCATAACCGAGTCCATGGACCACATTTCCGCAGTGAAAAAACAATGACGGCAGATGTTTACCTGGATGTTTTTCGTATGTTGTGCCACAGGAGACCTTCAACCAAGTGTGATGTACCAACAGGATGGTGCGCCACCACATTTGGGACGGCACATTCGTGACTCTTTAAACACAACATTCCCTAGGAGGTGGATTTTCCAGGTTGGTCGAATTAAATGCCCACCCCATTCCCACGACGTCATACCCCTAGATTTGTTTGTATGGATATTTGTGATGGATATCGTGAATCGGAAAAAGGTGCAGGAGGTCGATGTCCTGAAATCGATGATCAACAATGCCATTTCGACCAATATTGAGAACATGCTGCAGCGCACATGGTTGAAACTGGAGTTTCGGCTAGATGTTCAAGGCGCAACGAATGGTGCCCATATTGAGCTTTTACAATGAGGTCGAAAATACTTTGCTCTTACTCATGTGCTCAATCACATTTGTCTATCTCATACAGTGTATCCGTAATAAATGTGGAAAATTGTAAAATACTTTATGGACTCCCGGTACGTATAAAAGGTGAGCCAGAAAAGTCCCTGAGCATCTGACGTACTGTGATGACAAATGTTAATCAGAAATTTCTAAAGTGTAGTTACCGCGCACGTACGTGCAATATTTTGAATGGAGAATGTTCATGTGTTTTGGGCGGGAACGCGCTTCATGCCATCTGATGTTGAACGACGCAGCGGTATCTCCGGCATTATGCGGCTGGCCGTGATTGAAAAATTCAGTGGTGAGTCGTCAGTGTGTCCGGTTGAGCATGGTGTTTTCGCTTGAGGGTCAAGAACGGGATCATCTCCAACACATGGCTGGCGCGTTCGCCTGATCTTACGCCTCCAGATTATTATTTGTAGGGTTTACTGAAAAACTTATTATAAGAACAATCCCGTTCTTTTCCGGAACTATAGGACGTCATCACCACAGTAATCAACAACATTTATCCATTGGACTTGTCACGTGTTTTTGAGAACATATTCAGACGCGTGGATGCATGTCTACGCACCGGAGTTGGCCATTTTCAGTATTTATTGTAGCAAGTACACTTGCATTTGTTGTACGTGTATTGTCTTGTCAGGTGCACAGTGACTTTCGATCACCCTGTATATACAGGCAAACTAGAGGCCCATTGCTTCCTGGCACTCCTTCCAAACTCACATCCTGTGTACAGTGATTTCTACTTTTACACTATGGGCAAGTGCAACTGTTCTCTCATATATACATTTGAAATTTTTCTCGAAGTCATTTCTGTATGTCTGCAATATTTCTAGAAGCACTTTGATTCATCTGAAAGCAGTCGTGGAAGAACATACACGAAAGATGTAAGAAACTACATATTTAAATTGCTTAAGAAAATATTTCTGCTGCTAATTTCAGTGGAACTATAAATTAGAATTTTAACGTAGTATGCATAGAGAGTTTTGCTTTTATGGAATTAAACCCATCAAAAAATTCTTAAAAACGAATTAGGTAGTCATGAAATCCGAAGGGTAATAACCGTAAAATGCAACACAGAATTAAAGCCATCCTACAAACCTAATTTTCCGCGAAGACACAGTTTCTTTTCTTTTGTATTTTAAAGAGGACATCGCACAGCCAAAGAATATTATATGCTGTATCAATTAATACCCAAATTTGACCTTGTGTAAGTGGAGGCGTAGCCTCACTAAACAGGCTTTGAGCTATTATATTCTAAATTTGTTCGGTATGAGACAAATCGGACAACATCACTGGGAATGGAAGACTTTGAGCATATCGGTTATCCGGCAACTGTAAGGCATTCTCTCTCCTCCCCACACATGCTGTGGGGAATCGCCCTGTTGAAAGATGTTCCGAGAACAGTCTGCAGAAAGGAGAGCACTTCGACCTCCACAATTTCGCGATATACAACCTCTTGGTCATGGTTCTTGCAGTATGTGGTAGGCAGCAAATTGGATGGAACAAAACAGCATTCAACACCACAGTACCTCGTTTCAGGCTTGTACATAATGCCTACAGCCAGCAGACGACAGAGAGAAAGCTTCAGTCTATCATGCCTACAGGGAGTTTCAGTCTATCATGAATTTTTAAGTTGAAACGCGGTTCTTCCGAAAGAGCTATCATTCTGGTCTTACGTCTATATGCACATTTTGAACAGAATCCATGGTAAAACAAGTTCCCGAAATTTGGCCAAATATTTTATATACGTTATGTATAAACATGCCATACTCTATGTACTGAAACTCGTATATGTTTCGTCTAACAGGCCATCATAAATTCCATTATGTGTGCAGCATACTGAGAAATCATGGCTATTTAACAAAATTTATTTTGAAAAACCGTGAAATCTGGATTTTTTCAGTTATACGTATACAGCAATTTGGTTTTTTCTTCTTCCAGATTCCTATGCTTACATGCTAACTTTGCGTGGTACCGTCCAAATAGTAGGACTTTCACAAGGTTACACTGCTATGGTTTTAGACTTTCAAGGTAATGTTGCAATACCAGCATGCTCACAAAGGTCTTCTGCTTAGATGCTAGCTTTGAGTGGTATCTTCACATTAATAGGGCTTTCACAGGGTCCCTCATATTTTTAACCTTCTATGGTAGTGTTGCAATTGTAGGAGGCCCACAAGGTTCCTCTGCTTAGATGCTAACATTGCGTGGTATCGTCACAATTGTAGGGCGATCACAAGGATCCTATGCTGAGTTTCTAACCTTGCATTGTAGTCTTGGGAATCTAGGTTGCTCGCAAGATTCATCTGCTTAGACGCTAACCCTAACTGGCATCCTCACAACAGTGGAGTGCTCACAGGTTCCTCTGCTTGGATGAAAGTTGGGTGGAATGTTTCAAACCAGGACAAGATCAGTCATGGTGCTCAGGTAAACACAATACTTCTGTTTCATCCTCACACGCGCAAAGTTACACGAATGTGAAATCTTACTAGTCATTGTCATTGAGTTTCACATCATGACATTTTAGAAAGACGTTAAATTCATTTGGTCAAAAAATTCATGCCCAGTTCCTAGGGATATATGAATCCAATTACAAAGTTAAACTTTGACATTTATCAACAATTTAAAACACATATGTTATTTGTTATACAAAAATCTGTATAATTGCCATTCACAAAGAAAAGGAATGATATGAAAATGGAATAGAGGCCCTCCAAAGAAGCCATTCTTTAAATGATACATGGATATTTATTGAAGTTGCACTTTCCATCTTAAAAATGAATAAGCGTCAATCATTTGTTATGATAATCTCGAATAAATATCATTAGACATCATTTTTGTAAGCTGAATTGCATGTATCCTACTTTTCATTTGGTGTACTAAAACAAGTTTATCGCTAGTGCCAAACAACTACTTAATAGAAATACAGAGGTATATAGCACAAATACCATTTAAGGCCATTTTTGACTTAGCAAGGTATTATTTTTCCGAAAAAAGCAATAGTCAAAAATGTATATAAATAACTTATTTTCAGAATTATGTAATAAAAGATATGTGTAATTAACGACCTTTTTTAAAACTTACTTTCCTGGCTGGGTAGAAAATAAAATTTTAATTTCCGAAAGTCATATCTTCTGCTTTCCGTTTCTGACTTCGCTTTTCATATTGCAACTGATGGTATAAAGTTTAGTTCTATTACTTACATAGCATCATTTTAAATCTGCATTTTAAAATAGAAATTCCTGTGCTCCACCATAATTGATTTGAAAAAAGCGGGATTACCTCTTTTTATACGGGCAACAATTTTGGGTAAAAAAGAAATTCCTGTGCTCCACCACAAATGATTTGCAAAAATCAGGATTACCTCTTCTTATACAGACTACATTTTTGGGTAATGTAGACCTATTTGTATTACAAGAGGTCTATAGAAAAGCTCACATAAAGATTTGCTTTCAAAGGTAATTTGCAACTTTGTAATCAGCATTCAGAATATGACTAACTATCCAGAAATATGAGCAAAAATAGATTACAGTGCACAGCTTGTGGATATCAGTGTTTCCTCTCATACACCAGTGAGATCTTTTTTACAGGTATTCGAAAGCGCAGTGGAAGTCCTGAACCTAAACCTCATTCCGTCTGTTGAGCACACCTCGTTGTATGTCTTCAATGTCGTTGAAGCGCTCTCACTTTCAAGGCACACTTCACCTTTGGAGAGCGGAAAAGTTCTGCCGAAATCAAATACGGCGTGGCTGTTCGATGGCATATACTTCGACATAACATACGGTATAAATTATCTTCCTGAGTAGTATGAATCCGCGAAAGATTCTTTTCTTAGGAAACTTATGAGAAGCACGTGTCTCTAAAGTACAGCTACATTTACTAATTAGAAGCACTACTACATGATGAAGCTACAGCTACATGATGAGAAGCACGTGTCTCGAAAATAGCAGCTACTTCTGTAGAATTATTTCTGCAGAAATTGTTGCATTTCAGAGACATGGAGAAAAATTTCTTTAAGATCGGAATTGGAGAATGTAGAATTATTTTTGCAACTATATGATTTTAAAGAAACTTTTCCGATATACTCACGACTTTTAGAGTCATTTAAGCTAATACCCTCAAAAGTGTTGCCATTAAAATTGTTAACACATTTAAATCTGTTATTCCCTGAAATTAATCGAGGAACATGGGTAACCCTACAGTGGTGACGCCACTTGTATCAAGTATTAGGTCCATTCCCTGCTTTCGTGTTAACACTGCAATGTCAACACGACTGCACGCAATGCAGGAAAAATAGTCCTGAATATGATACATATTAATCATGGTGTCGAAATGCTTCGGACATAAACAGCGTTCGTGATTCCGCATATTGAAAGATATGTTTCGTAAGGTTTTTGATGTCCATTTTTGACGGTTTTACGTTCCCGCTAAAGGCATTTCGCTTTTGTTCTTTAGGTTTCATTTTGCTGAGCCATTTTACCTGTTCACTTTGTTTTTAAGCGGTCATGGTTTTTCAGAGACTGAGTTTTTTTTTCATAAAGACGTTTTACAATGTTCATAGAATTATGTAATTCAAACGTGTTTTATTTGTTCATTACGATTTTAATTTTCATAGCTTTTCAGAAATTAAAGACATTCGACGAAGGTTTACACTCTTTTTTGAAATCTTGTTGTCCTGAATTCATAGTATTCAGGTTTTTCTTATTATTTGTCTATATTTTAACAGCTTTTGTTCAAAATGTGGCACATAATCTCGTTAGTAAGGTGAGCGTGTAATACTTGATTGAAGTCCGCATCACCTGGTCTTTTCTCTAGGTAAAAGTAAACTCTAAATATTTACTGCCCCCACTTCTTTTTTTCTTTTGTTTTTCTGTGCATGTACCAACTCATGTTTATCTGACTTCATTGTTCTACCGGAATTATCATGCTTAACTTTCGAAGGTGAGTGAAGGAGTCATATACAAATCTGCTTTAAATCCACAAAGGAATTAAATTTATGGTTTTTCCAAATTGAAGAAAATATCTACGAAATTTGAAAGAATCGTAGATTGCATATTTGAGTACCTTTGCGTAAAAACATGACAAATATTCTGAAATTTATTCTTTGATTTTATTATTGGAAACTGGTGCACATATATTTTCTTCCCAATCCTGAAACCTAACAAAAAATACTGAAAGGCTTCTTTTTTAAGCTGCTCTGCAAAAGTGCAGGACAAAAGGCGAAGCGAATCCTCCTGAAAGACGTAACTTTAAACTTCTTTCCTGGAATGATGTATTTAGTTTCACTTTCCAAATTGCTGCTTCACTTTTCTCTTAGTACAACAGTTCGGAAATGTATGAGACATCGATTAATTTGCTGTATCTTAACTGTACGTTTTCAAAACTCCGGATAAGAAAAATAACGATTAGTACTTTCAAAGTTGCATATCCTACGTCATTGCAGAGTGTGCCGGTATTATTCGGAGTAAAGCTTAAGATAAAAACTTATTTAGGAAATCATAATTATAGTTTCCTTATTCTAGTCCAAATGTTTTGTAACCTGCTCTATTATTATTTTAGAGACACGTGATTGGCGACAAATATAATTTATTTACAGAAAATTTAATATTGTATGCTAGAACAGTTTTCTGATGACTAAAAAAACATTAATTAAAAGGAAAAGCTGTCAAAGGTTTCCTTTGGGAAATACATTTTCTGTTGATCTTATACTTCAATGAAGCACTGTGTAAATTTGACGCGTTGCAAATATACTATGCTATTTGAATAATAACCATTGGTTAATCACCTCCCACATCATTAGCGCAAAATGAAACTCAGGTACTTGACGAAGGAAAATGCTGATTTGGATTTAAAGAAAGCATATGCATAAAACATGCTTAACCTTCATATCAGAAAGCCAGAGGATTCTGCTCTGATACTGATATACAGTAGTTTAGTTTAAGAAATTATATATATCCAGCCAAATTCTTAAGCATAGATTTCGTAAAAGGGGGAGTACATTGTTTTATTATTTAATTATATGAAAACATGCAGTTTTTTTGCAGAACTATTTCGCTTTATTTGACTTTGAAATGAGTTTAATGTTGCAAAATATCTTTAAATTATCAACAGTTTTAAAAGCTTTTCGAAAGCAAATTCAAACAGTGTTACTAAATGAAATTATTTTTCCTAATAATTTACTGCAAGTCCTCTCTTTTGGTTGTACATATGTACGTTTGTATGTGTGGGCGACTTCTATTTATCACATTCACACAATAATTGTTTGAATGTGGCGCAATACCCAGAACTTGAGAATGTACGAAAGGAAGCACAGTTCTTAATGATTCAAACTTGTATATTGGCAGGAAATATTACACATTTGCTTGGAATATTATCATAGAATGAAAAATAAATTGAGCGACTAGTTTCCAGTTTATTTATACACTGAGTAGCCAATTTATTATGACCACCCCAACATTACTGCGTTGAGCCACCTTTTGCCTTTAATACTGCGTCGATTCTTTGTGGCATGGACTCCACGAGATGTTGATAGGTGGTTTGCGGAATCTGAGACCATGCTTGATGGATTGCACTTTCCATGAGTGTGAGATTGCAGTGTTGAGAATCCAGTTATCTGTCGGCTCGTTCAACTTCATCCCACAAATTCTCAATGGGGTTCAGATCTGGAGATTGTGGGGGCCACCTAAGCAAAGTAAACTCACCGGCATGTTTCTGAAACCAATCCTGTGCAATACGAGCATTATGTCAGGAACTATTATCTTTTTGAAAATAGACATCGCCATTGGGATAAACCATCCACATGACAGGATGCACTTGGTCCGCAAGGATGTTCAGATATGATGTGCCAGTCAGACGTTGATCAACACGAATTCAAGGGCCTACAGTATGCCAAGAAAACATTCCTCAAACCATAACGTTGCCTCCAGCAGCGTGATGGGTTGTAGCAATGCATTTGGGGTCCAGGCTTTCGTGCTGTTTCCGCCAAATCCTCAATCGGACATCGGGATGGTGCAACTGAAAACGTGATTCCTCGGACCACATAATTTGTTTCCAATTATCGACTGCCCAATCCTTGTGCTCCTGTGCGAACTGGAGACATTTTCTCTTGTTAACTGCAGACAGCAAAAGTGTATGAGGAGGTCTTCGGCTGCCATATCCCATCCAATGCAGTGTACGGAGAACAGTGCGTGCAGAGATTATTTGAGGAGATCCTAAATTAAGATTAAAATGGTCTGTAATTTGCTGCACTGTTGCCCTTCTGTTGTCTATAACCAGTTTGGACACTAACCGTTCCGACCGAGCAGTCACTAATCGATGACGTCCACACGTTGCACGTAGGAACCCAGTTTTTTGGCTAACAGTCCCGCCTTTAAACACTTTAACGACAGCTGCTCTGGAACATTTCACGAGTGCGGCGGTTTCGTTGATACTCGGTCCATGGCTCCGAGCTCCTACAAGCATCCCTCGTTGAAATTCCGTCAAATCGCAATTTTTACCCATCTCGTCACCCAAAAATCACTTCTACTACTGTCGCAAGCACTAAGCTTCACCTTTTTATACTAGCCTCGCCCTCTGGCGGCAACAGGGTGAAGTTGTAGCTCATTTGCTTAAAACTGTCAGGTGGCCATAATAAAGTGGTCACTCAGTGTATTTGTAAATAGCAATCTCCTTATGTGGCAATATTGTACGTTCAGACGAAATGAGACATATTAAACACATGTACATATATTAGTGTGTGTGCGCGTAAACAGGAGAGTGCTTGTATGTAGCAAAATACGAAATGTCATATCTTAGAGTTTGGCCATTTTTTTATTTTTTCATATTTCTTGAATATAGTAACTTCCCAGAAAAGATTGTGCCAACTCCACACTTTTCAATGAAAGAGATTTTAAATGTAAAACTTACTCCAAAAGAATATTCACTTTTCAGCAAAATTATACCTTTTCTTTTAAACGGATATTATTTTTGCTTCAAACATTATTACGAAATTTTATTGGAATAATGTAGCGTGTAAAAGTCTTGTGTCTTTCATGAACTAAGTTAACAATTTTTATCCGCCATGAAAAACAGAAATACGTCGAGCCATTTCATTTTGACGTAATCTAATGTAGGCTAACTTCGCAGATGTAGGTTAACTGGGTTGGCAGAGATCAAATTGGAAAAGAGGGAGGAAAATTGTCAAACTTGCTGCCCTGCATAATGACGTTCAGGTAATGACGCTGTGACATTATTCATGGAAACCCTGAAACTGTTAGAGAAGCATGCAAATTTTGCATCACAAGGATATTTACCTAGGAGCTTTATACCGAATTTTCCGGGGTAATGAATACAACCTTTTTAATGCTTTCTAACATGAAATCAGTTTAAAGCGATTTAAAAGAATAAATGAAAAATCCGCTAAGACCCCATTAAAACAAAATAAATTTACATAATGTATAATACAAACTTAGTTTTGTTAAAATGGAATTGATACAATTGCAAAAGATTATCAAGAAATTATGGAATCAAGAATCTAAATGATAACATACTGTATATAGGAAAACGTGATATAATTTTATAAGTCCTGGATGCGAATTTGTGAGTTATTTGAAAATGAAGAATGGCTCTACATGATCTACTTATCGAAGGTACCCGGTGAAAAGGAAATTTATAAAATTGAAGATGTACTTTGAAGATAAAATATGAGTTACAGTATCCTGGCAGCTGGACTGTGTATCAACAAGAAACAAAAAACGTAATGCACAAATAATATCATATGCACAAAATTCGTTTTATATCTAAAAATTTGGAACAAAAAAATAGGCAGATTTGGGTATTTGGCAATATAGTCTTCCAGTGAAAGATCTATTAATTATTTTAATACGTTTTTTTTATAAACTTTACCATGACCAGTGGTACATTGTTATCGATATATAACTTTATTAGCAGGTATCTTTTTCAAGAAGGATTCACATTAAACCCACTTAGTACCTTGACTACGCATTAAAACATACCGTACTATTAGGCAAACATTTAAATGATTAAAAATTTAGATTTCAAAACGTTTTCCTTCTTGAAAAAATATTCACATCGCGGCTTTAAAGATGCATTGTGCCTTAAAATGAGTCTAGGAAAGTGTAATAAACTGTTGCGTTTACTGCTGCAGAAGGTATGTTTTGCTCTTTGGCTTGGGATTGCGAGAAAAATATTTTCATGGTGAACGGTTTCTTTGAGAAAAGGAATTTTTTCAATCTGTGTCGAAAACAGTGTTTAGAAATGTATCGCAAGGGGAAATGCTCGTTAATGACATCGCGCAGGCAAAGGCGAAATTCTAAATAACCATATTTATAATCTATGAACAACAGATTTTTCATCATTAACATTTACTCACCCAAAAGTAATATTTCGTAACGATATTTTGAAGCACAGATATTAGGAAGAATCCACTCTACTTTTATGAGCCATTGCTGAACATTGTGTTATTTTCGCAGAGAAAAGCGTAAAATGTTTTTAGTTCTTAAAGATGTCAACCGAAGTGAAGAACATTTTCAACCGTATTTCGACAATTGCAATATTATGCAAATAATATCTCAGGCCTGGAAATTTTTTTTTTTTCATTTGTTTCAAAGCATTCAAGGGATGTTTGAAAGCATTCTGATTATGATGTGAAGAATTTTGACAAACTTGGTTTTTAATCCTGGTTTGACTACCAAGGGAAAACGGATTGCAAATGAGATTTAGGAACTTCAAAACAAATATGTTTAAATCAATCGTATAAAATATATTTAAAACAATATATCTGAATCAATATATGTATTTTATGGTATTTTTGTAACCAATGCTTATGAATAAGTCTTTATTTGCATAGGCAAGCCTTTGTTTTAGAACTCCAAAAGTTCAGGAGAAATTCGATAGGCCGAACTCCAAAAGTTCAGGAGAAATCAGTAGACACTTCCGGAGAGCTTAATGCAGACACAACATATCTAGTTTCGTTTCAGTCTTTATGCAATTTTAAGGGGTACTATCTGAAAATGGTTGGAATAATTTGATTTTTCTTGTATTTTAACATTAAATAATATATGTAAGCACATTTGCAATCGAAACGTTTCAGTATCAGACGCACGTATCGTGCGTTTCTTTCATTTAAATTCGATAAACGCTATGCTCTGGACTTTGAATTTTAGAAGATAAATTCGATTTGTGTGACATAGCGAAAAAGAGAACACTTGCTCGTGTGCATTATTTCAATTCTCCCGTTGTACATATTGCTCTCTATTAATGTAGCAAATGCCGCCCCGCTGGCTCCGTACTGTAAACCCTGCATTCTGACTGTTCGTTTGAGATTGATCTGCGGTGAGGAACGTATGATATGTTGGTTTGCGTCATTAGCTATTTCCTTTGTCTGCAACAAGTGGCCCGATATTAGGGCAGGATTTTAATGTTTTTGATGAAAATCTCAAGTAATATTAATTATGAAAATCAGTGATTTAGACCGAGAATTTGGTGATTTCTGCTTTATATTTTGGGAAACTGTTAGAAACATTTTCCTTTTGCTCTTACTAAAAACAATAAAACAAACATCAGTTTGCATAGCTATCATATTCTTCTTTCAACAACAATCCGTTAAAGACTGTTTTTAACACAAAATCCAAAGTGAAATGTATAAGAAATTAATTTTTGTTATTATTTAAGAAAAAACAAAATGTAACTGCATTACCCAATGAGATATGTTGGAAAAGATAACGTTTCAGTTGCAATCACAATTTGTGCTCTTCATTCAGAAACACTCTTTCGTATTGGCGACGCTCATGTTTTAACTTAAATAAGCAAAATACGTATACACATCCTTACCGATTTAATTTAACACGGATTTGGTTTTCATTTTGCAGGATATTTTCCTAGTGGTTTTCCCAAGTTTTAAGGAGCAAAATACTGTATAAATTTGCACGACAATCTTCGAAATTGTGTGGCTTTCTGAGTTTACAAAATAAAGTTTAATTTTTGTTTTTCTTTTTTTTTCAGTGTTAAAGAGCATTGACGGCATATACAAATGCACACGAATATATAACAACGACCTATCCTATTTCACCATAGATGAGATGCAGACAAATGTCTAGAACGCTTCTCGACTTCTGACCAGGGCAGCTAAGTTCGCTCGCCGTATAGGAATCCGAATCTAAATCCAATTCGGACCTAAACCCCGAAGTGAGAGCTTAGATCACTGCACCATCGGGGCGACATATTTTCAAAACTATCCTAGTTACTGTTTCTTCACATTCTTCAAATACCTTTGTGTATATCTTCCTCTTTTGTATCAATATGTTTGGACGTGCACTATCAGGTTGTTTATTCTGCAATGGATAGACAAACGTTCGGATATGTTTACCATTACTGTATTGAAGGTACTGATTTGCATAATATCTAGGTAATGAAATGTAAGGAAAACTGTATGTTCAACGTGAAAAAATGAGATCATTTGCATTGAACGATATACTAATGATAATATGCTCATAATTTAAAATCAGAATTGCCTGGATAATGTTGCAATAAGAAACTGAAAGGATACTAGTCTATGATTCATGATTAACTGATCGAAAATACTGTATAAAACACATGACAATATAATACTTATGAGTCATTATGTAAACATTGTTAATGCTGGTTTTGCAGAGAACAGATTATATGACGTAAAATGTGAAGACAAGCAGTGGAATCTTTTCACATTCAATGAAAAAGCAATGGTAAATTTGTTTCAAATGATAATAATATCATCGCCTTCAGTTGATGTTCAACTCTAGACTGCGCAGGTGATGTCCTTGGAAAAAAGAAAAATCCAAGACTAAGTGTTAGGTGCGCCAAAAGATGTGTACAAAATAAAAGGCTGGAAGAAGGATTATATCCACTGCTGCTCATTACTGCTAAAAATAGAAACAAAGAAGGTAGAAAACAAGTGTTGGAAGCTAAAAGATGTATATATATATATTTCAAACTAGAATGCTAAATATTGATCTTGAAAGATGCACTGTTTTCATACCATAACTTTTTAGTTAACTTATGTTGAGTATTTAAATGGTTCGGACTTTTTAAGCTTTTCAAGCTTTATATTAACATTGCATTGACATTAAATTGTTACAAATATAATTTTCTGGAACGGCGAAATACAAGAATCTATTTGTTTATATTAATGGAAATATATTTCGTGATTTGAACATATATAACCTTTTAGTTTTTAAAATTAGTTATTGATATATGGAACGGTAAATAAGAGATCACCGATAAACATGCCGTTCCAAAATTTTTGAAATTTCAAATATTTGAAATTTTTATAATCGCATTCGTTTTTTGGTGGCTGTTGCGCGTGATGCTTTGTCTCCTTCATAAAGTTATTTGAGAATTCAATAGCAGTTCGTATCCGAACGATTCAACCTAAAGATATAGCAAAGAATCCTTACTCCACTTGAAAGGCATTAGTTCCGATCCCCAGAAATATTGTATTATGAGGACTTTTGAAATGTTTCCCTGGACTTTAAATGATTTGTTTTCCATATTTCTTAATTATTTTATTTTCCTCACGTGGTTTACACATTTGTGTTTGAGACAGTTACTTTTAACAAAACTTCAATTTTTCTTTTTTATCTCCTGCTACATAACTTCTCTTCTAAATGATTGAGTGTTTAACGACCACCGTGAGCAACTCAATGGGATATAAGAAGCCGCCTGTCCCTAATTTACAGCCATTGACTCCAGGGAAGGGAGACAGTTTTTGTCGTAAGACAAACACAACATCATGCCTCACCGGGAATCGAAACAGGATGTCCCCGCGCTGCCAACATAACTTCTCGTCTGAACATTTTATTTACCTCTCATGTAGAAAGAACATTTTTTATTGAAAATGCTTCAGTTTAGATATCTTTTCGGACCTTTTAAAATAGGTGTTCGAGGCATCACATTTTCTGCTGCTGCAGATTGAAGTTTTAAACTGTATTTTCCCCAGCAGAAAAGATTGACAACAAAAGCGCATTACTTAAAATACCCAAAGACATATGCAGTTGATTTTGATATAAAATTAATAACAAATCACTACGTTAATAATTATAAAATAAAAAAAGTTGTTAGCAACTTGGCAAATTGCCAAACTTGCTGGAAGAACTACACTGAACAGCAATTTAATTAGAGATACCTGTCTAATAACGTGTAGCAGCACCTTTCGCCTTAATGACGGCGGCTATTCGTCTCGGCATTGACTCGACAAGACACCGCAAGCAATGGGAAGCCATACGGATCCACGACCACTGAACAAGCTACCACAATTCACGAAGATTTGTTGGAGGGGGTGCGAGCCTAAAACATATCTCTTGATTGCATCCCAGATGTGCTCGATTGGATTGAGGTCAGGTTACTTAGCTGGCAAAGGAAGTGAAGTCACGTCGGTGGAGTGCTCATCCAACCATTCGGATACAATTCGGGAGCGCTGGCACTGTGCATTGTCTTGTAGCAGGATGAGGTACCCAGTGGGATGTTGAAGACGCAAAAACGGCCGCACATGGTCGTCCAGGATATCCCGGTAACGTTGACCTGTGAAGGACGATGTCACACGTACCTGGATGTCCCATTTCAGTCAACGTAAACAGTCCCCAGACGAGAATGTCACCCCCTCCAGCTTAAAGAGTACCCTGCTGGCAAGAAGGATCCATCGCTTTATGTAATTTGCACCGAACTGGTACACTGCCATCCCGCATGTACCAACGTAATTCTCGACTCATCAGTCCAGGCAACATTTTCCCACATGTCTAGTGTCCACTGGTGATGTTCCCGCGCTCATGCTAATCTTTGCACCCTATGATGTGCGGTAAGCAGCGGTACCCTCGTGGAATGATGGTTTCTGTACCCCATAGCAAGGAGATGGTTCTGGATGGTGTGGCTGCTTTCACAATTTTTTGTGCACCGAAAAACGAGAAGTAACAGAAAAGCTACTTGATAAATCGTACGACAAACAACATATCACGGACATTTCAGAGGTAGAGATACGTAATGAGATATGTCCTAATATTTCGTGCATGCTGCTGGATTGGCAAAACTTTTCTGCTCTGAATTTTTGCTTAATACATGGAAAGAACAGTTCCTGAAATAGGCAGATAAATTCATCTTTGATAGTCGTAAAACATAAAATATACCTATTTGTTAAAAACATTTTCAGTATTTTATTTGAAATTATTTTATATGGAGTTTTTTTAAAAATAAGCTCGTCTGTTTTAATTTTTAAGCCTATGAAAGTCCTTTTAAGTGCGACAAGCTCTAAAAATGCTTATTATAAGAGTTTGCTTTTCGTGAAATAAAATGCTGTAATTGCGATAACGGTATACGCATAAACAATTGCATTTTTGGTATTTTGGGAACAATGTATTTCCGGTTTTGAAGAGCAATTGGAACGATTAAGACATCTAATTTCAAGCGCCATTTTGTTGAAAACTTACTTTTTAAAAGCATATCAGGTTGATTTTATATGAAAGGTTAAGATTTATAGCTTAGTTGTGTTGAATTTGTTTTATTCAGAAGCCCGTTATGTTAAAAAATCCGGTGTGGAATGCTATTTCTAAAGAAACATTTTAAACGTCTCTAAAAAAAATAACTAAAATTGTTTTTACAAAATTTCATAAAGGAATTTCCGAATATTATTTTAGGTAATGTCCGGTCATTGCTTGCAGATTATGTTTCGTGTACGCGATAAATACTCTAAGATAGCCGGGTCCTCTTGTCCCTGCCGAAAAAAAAGTTACAACCCAACAGTTTCGTCTTCTGCCTTAAATGCGGTCAATAAATCAAGAAGAACTTTTTCAGGCAACAAATAGAAGAAACAATATTACAGGTGTAATCTCATGCTGCATACCACATAGTCTTATTGCATACGGGCCACTAAATCGTTTGAGGGACTAGTAATCCAAGACGACTTTCAAAATTAATTCAAACAGACCTGGACGTTAGTTGAAACAGACATGGAATCCTGCTGCGCTTAGAACTCCGATGCAGATGGATGTTCAATGCACCTATGCAAACGAAGGAGCATCGGAAGAAAAGGCTTACATTTGCACGGCAGTATCGGAAAAGGAGGTCTGCTGATTAGCCAAGGATTGCCTTCTCGGATGAGCCACGCTTTCTGCTTCATCGAAAGGATGGACGTTGGAGTATAAGGGAGAAACATCGTAGAACAAACACTCTTCAATCACTGATGGAAGAATACAAACCGGTGGGAACAGCGTTATGTTATGGGGAATGTTTTCGTGACATTGTCTGGGTCCACACAATCCTGTGGCATGCACTATGGACCGAATTCGCTATGAATCCATCTTTGCTGTCCACGTACACCCATATATGTTGATTGCCTTCCCTGGTGCAAATGGGATCTTCCAGCACGACAATACGAAGTGCCACACATTTTGAATTATCAGAGAGCGGTTAGAAGAGCACAATGAAGACTTCAAAGTATTTCACTGGCCCCATAATTCCCCAGACTTAAACCCAATTCAGCATCTGTGTGACCACTTGCCCTGTGTTTTTCGCTTTATGGTTCCTCCACCACGCACACTCCAGCATCTGTCAGATGCACTACATTTAGGATATCTCCATATACATGTGAACACCTTCCAGCACCTTATTGAGTCACTTCCAGCCTGTCTAGCTGCTTGATGTTCGTGCTGCACACGGCGGTTCTACTGGATATTAGCTGGTGGTCACAATCATGTGACTCGACAGTGTATAAATCCGGTTCTGCGCTTATCACATAATACATACCTCAGTTCCTTTTGGAATCATCCATGATTTTTCATACTAATGATGAAAGTCCTTCAACTCTAAAGAAACTTATTCGCAATATTATAAATAACATTCTTCTGTGAAGAGCGGTTAAGTGAAATAATATTTGTATCATAGATTTTTAAAATTGCTAGCATTGGATAAGGTATGTTATGATATGTTAAACTTTATCATTTTTTATCTTGTTTTCAAAATTATTTCAAAATCTGCACAAGACAGACGTATTTCATGCGAATATTTTTAAATCTAAAAAAACTGTGCATTATAGGGATGAAAAAGGGATTCCGTAAGGAGAGCGTACACAGTATATTTTTGGGGGGCTACGAAATGATCGAAGTTTTGTCATTCACCAAAGCAAAATATGTCGTCTGTAATCTCCGCCTGACGAACTACAGTCGTCTGTAATCTCCGCCTGACGAACTACAGTCGTCTGTGCCCAGCTTGCCTGTTAATCTTCGTGTGCTATTTGTCGGATTGGCTTACACAGCCTGAAGTACGTCCTTCGAATCCGAGGTTGGCGGCATACCTGACTTCGGCTGACCGCCGAGGTTTCTGTTACCTGAGGGAAATTTCTTGAACCATCTTATTAAAGCTCTGTGGACCACGGAACCTTCCCCTTTAGCACGGCAAATGTTTTCTGTTGCTTGAGCAGCGTTATGGACGAGTTCAAACTCGTAAAGTTAATGTTTACTAATTAGCCTATTGTGGCTGTTCATCTTTAAGCGTCCCAACAGTATACAGAAAGACGGCATGGTATGCTGTTCACAGCAAATACTACCACTTGATATCTTTTTCGACTGACTGCACTGCGCAACTGGATCTAGTTTAAACACCTGGCATACCCGCCGCAGCACAGGCGTTTATGCAAATATTGAAAACCTTGACTCACCCTGAGTAAAACAGATCAGGTAACTGATTTTCAACAGAAAATCAGTTACTTCGGAAAAATTTGTTTAATTTCTGAATTCATTACTTTCCACCACTGATATAGATTCCAAACACACTCTACAAGTTTTTTCAAAAACTCTTTCCAAAGGTGCCCTCATTTTATAAATAAGATTACTTTCTTTTTAGGCTTTTTTAGCAAGTACGTATTCGCTTTCTTAGAATTCCCCATGGAAGATGTATTTACACCTTTTCTTAATAAATAATAATATGTTTAATAGTTTTTTTATAATATATTACTGAAAAAAATATATTGTGAACAATCTTTGTTATAATAATTACCAATATACATCCGCTTTAATCTACTGCTTATGTTTAATATATATTTTAGAAAATGTATAGACACGTATAGAAAACTGTTAAGACTAGTAAAAAAATATTTACGAAACTTTTGAAGCGTCTTGTAATAAAGCCAGGTTTAAGAGGTCTCCGTTGATCTTTTACTTTAGGAATGCGAAAATGTAGCGATTAGGATTATATTTCTTATTCAACGAAGAATCAAACCAAGCATTATTTTCGCTGAAAATTCTGTCACTAAATATATTTTAATATTTGTCTTCAGTTTCTCACTAATTTCTAGCGAATATTTCTCCTTCTGTGATTTAAAGAAATAACGTACTTAGGTATGTTGAATGAGAAAATAGGAAGTGACCCACTGCAATCTATAATGATTTCTGAAAAACAAACCTCAGCATTATGTTAGTGTTCAATTCACATTCCAAATCACTCCGACTCTTGATTAAACCTAAAAAATAATAAGAACAAAAAAATACATTGCACTATACTTATATTACTTTAAGTATACACTCAAGTAAAAAAATACATTAATAGCGTGTTTGTTGCCCACTGGCGCGAAAAACAGTCTGTACAAGCCATGGCATTGCCTCCACCAGACGCCGGGATGTTTCAGAAGGTAATTCTAGCCTTGCCTGTTGCAGACTTATCCACAAATTCGCTCGAAGCGTTGGTCCAGGATCCATGGCTCTGCTGTTCCTCCCGAAGGCATCCCAGAGATCTTCCACAGGTATTAACTATCTGGATCAAGAGGTATTAACTATCTGTATCTCCATTGTTCCAAACTCGGATAAGTGTTCCTCGAGCTACGCATGCGTGTTTGCGACCCGGAGATTGCAGTATTGTTCATGTGGAACGGATAATCGTTGCAGGACCCACGAATGCCCAGGAAGCTTGTAATTGACCAATCAGCACGTGCTGGTTGGATACCAACCTATCCAGACTCACTAAGTGACTTAATGGGTCCCATGAGAAGGATCCCCAAATAATCAGAGAGACACCACCGCCTTGAACAATTCTGACTTGCCACGACCGGGCCATGGACTGATGCTGTCAACGCCGAAACCGCATTCTCATATCTCCTCGGTACAGCTTAAAATGAGCCTCATCTGACAACACGACTCTGCTACTCTGTGCAGATGTCTAGTTTAAATGTTTTTGGCACCAAAGAAGTTAAACGTTCTGCTGCCGCGCACCCCCTAGAAGCACTCGAGTAGATAGGCGGCTTCCGTAGCCTAGAGAATGAAGCCTGCGCCGTACCGAACACTCGCTGCCGCTGATTCGGCCTCCGACACACGTGATTTGCGAAAACGTTGTAAAAGTGTTGGTCTGTATGAGGCTGGATAATCTGCCTAGACCAAGTATGCAATCGGGATTTATCAGTCATGGCTTGCTCCCTGGGCGCTAGCATGTCCGTTGATGGTGTACTCGTAGTACACCCTTGATACCGTTGCGCTTGGGAACCCTAAGGTTATTGACAGTTTTGGGGTAGAAGGACCCATCTGTCTTGCACCTAAAATGCCTCCACGATCAAAGTCGTTCAGATCCCCACGTTTACCAATGTTTATCGTTTGCGATACATTGCTCGGAAGCCCTGCTGTCCGCCTATTTATTGACTGCGTTCGGTTTGGTTCTCTTCTTCTCTACTAGGTGGATGTCCAGGTACACTTCCCATCCTCGCTATCGCAAATGTTTTGTAAACTATGTGTTCTTTCCGTACAATAAACGTTCAGGAATTTATTCTGCATGAGCACATGGGAGTAAAATTTTTATCATGTCTTTAAATATTAACTATCGTCTGATTTTTTTAAATTGCAAAGTCAGTGTTTTTTCACACCGAAGTGAGTTTGTTGTTATACGGAGCATTCTCATTTCTCAGTAAAGACTGATTCGTATTGGACATATCCATGGTTAAAGAAATAATTAACATAACCGTTAAAGAAATATTGTGTAAAATAGTTTTACATGGCTTGGCACTTTATGCACGAAGAATTGTCCCTAATGATGATTCTATAGAAATGCCACTCATTTCGGAAAGAAAGATAACATAGTGCTAGGGAAAATTTCTCAATGAAAATTATCTATCTAAATGATGAATTGGAATGTGAATCGTTTTCTTTATACCAATTCCAAGAGCTGCTAATAGTTGTTCAACGATATTTCAGTCCGGTGACTATAGAGATTGATAATTTTTAAACGTCGTCTGAAATAATTCCTAAAAGGCTGCTCTCAAATATATCTGCTTGTGTGTTTCTTTTGGAGTGAGAGATGTTAACTTAAGTTCATAATAATTAACACCTGTAATAAATGCAGTTCCATGAAAGCCTTAATTTTCGTGGTAACAAATATTTATTGGATACAGGGAATATTTATAAAATAAAAATTACAACGACATGAAATCAGAAAACAATACAGTAGCGGCTGCAATGATGTTAAATGTTCCCAAATCGGATGAAATTTGTCATGGTTTTATCAAAGGTGTGAATCGTGTATTGCATTCTACAATTATTATAACTTGAGAAAGTACATTCGTGCCTATGTTTCATAAACAGAACTTTAGTTTTCCAAAATAATTGAGAAATATTCCCTCTTTTTTCAGCAATTGTTAGAAACATAATAATTCTTGTTACTCACGATCATTTTGTTATTTTCTGGACATATTTGTCGAAAATAATGTAGAGCGAATAAAACGAGAAACGTCTGACACTTAAATGACATATTATTGAAGAAATTTAGAAATTATGAGAAGATCAGTACTCATAGAAAGATTTGAATGAATTAAGCAATTCCTCATAAAATGTTCGCCAAATGATCACTTTGAATACAACACTAAGCATTGAGTGCTGATTCGAATTCACTCAATCCAGACGCGTTTATTCTACTTCATATGTAGAAAAATATCCTTTCGATGAGATTTCTATGGAATTTGCTCACACCGAGTCAACCCATTGCTGCCGTTGAAAGGGTTAAGTATATAGAAAACGTAATTTCAGTTGTGCATGATGAATGACAGGAGGATAGCTTCGAAAAAACAAAATATTCTATTTAAGCAAGTCGTCAGCAGACATCAAAGCCAATACCTGGTGTGTTGGAAGATATTTTCAATGTTGAAGGGTCTTGCAATGTGCATGGCAACATATGGTTGCGAAAGGCTCTTGCGAATATGATTGTACAGGCCACACGATCATCGTAGATAATTTATTCAGGACTGACGGTTCACTGGAACCTTTCTTTCTTTATGAAATCTTCAAAGCCACATGCGACAAATCACACTTAGTAATTTTAAAAACTGCGTAGCATTGGCCTACCTTATCTTAAATCATTTAACTCATAAAGATCTAGACTTTTCAGCTAATGCAAGAGTGGTCTCTATCGTAAAGTATTGTTACAGCTATTCTGCTCTGCCATGGCAAACAGCAGAGTGGGCGTATTTTCCAGACTTCCACATTTCACATAGTTTACATTCGATATTTCGTTTCCATGCAAAAGGTAGAATCACACCTTTCACTTTCAAAATCACGGCAAGTTCTGAACGTATCTTACATCAAGAATATTTTTCAAATTCCATTATCGTATTTTACGTTAATAATATTTCCAAATTCCATTATAAATATTTTCCAAGCAAAATATCTTCTGTTTTGAAAGCCCAGAGTGGGCTTACAACTGACTAATGAACGTTCTGTGCAAAAAGTGTTTCTATTATACTGATCAAACATTGTCTAGGCAATTTAGAAGCAGAAAAGAACGATGGAAATCTTCTGAGGATCGTACATTGTTGCCTTCCATGTATAGTTTTTATGTGAAAATGGCGCTGAAGCACGCAGTATGTGCCTTCCTAAGAAAGACGCAATTTACAACAAATTGTGAACAAATTTGCAAATTAGCCAATTAATTGGCATTTTCCTCCATTTCTGCCCATTTAGTTTATGAAAGCAAAGTTGGGTTCGATCTAGTTTTCAAAAATGAAGTGTAATTTCGTTGTCATGTGACTGAGTCATTTTAATTATTTAATGACGAAGAAATGTGTTCTCCAGGTACAAAGCAGCAACTTTCGGAACATTTACTGATCACGTAGTGTTAGTTCTATAAAGGCAATTTATGCATGCCGTAAAAGCATTTTAAAAACAAAATGCGTCTCAAGAAATTTTCTCACAAGTTGAAATTTCGCACACCATGTTCATAAACTGAAATCCTTTTGGAAGAGACACCAAATCCAAAGAAAACATCTCGAGAAGAATACATGCGGGAATACCCACTTAGGGAAACGGTAACCCCTATTTTGATACACATTGGGTAATGCTATGTAATGCATTTTTTCCGTATTCAAAGTTGCACGTTTGAATTAGAGACCACCAGATGGGATATATCTTTTTTTCTCACTGATGCAACATTATTCACCATACAGTTTTTGATTCGATGCTCTAATTCATTGGAAATTTTATTAATATACGGTCATTCGCTTTAATTACAAATTTTCTTTGTTTGAATAACATCGGAGCACCACAATGATTTTTCTGTAGATAATAGTTGTAGTAATTCGAATAAGAATGTGACTAAAATAATCAAGAAGCATTTCTTGAAGTATAAACATTTCCATCATCAGTCTTGATAAACATTTTCAATATTTGATTCGAAAACTTAAATATAGATATACACTATTCATTTTAAAAATTTGGAACGGCTGGAATAGCTTTTAATTGAAAAATGCCGGGGACTTCTACTCAGTAAACCAACAAAAAAAATGTGTTTCTTCTATAATACTGCAATGCTTTTGTCTTAGCTTTTTTCCACCACAAGTATCCCTCCTGCACGGTTTCCTACTTGCTGAAAATTTAAGTTTGTCAGTACTCCAATTGTATATATAGTATGTCAAGATTTCATTGCTTGTAAGATGCCAAACCTCAAACGCAGATTAAGGAAGAACTTTTTAAAACTTAACACAACCCTCGTACATTCACAGAATGCAAAAAAATAAATAAAAAATTTGGTGTTTTATTGATACTTACAGTATCTCCCTTATAGTGCTTCTGTTATCCACGCAGTCGGTTTGAGATTTCCCACACATAAGTTTATTTTACTTTGTTTCCCTCTCTTCGAGTTAAACGCTGAATTATACATTTTCATACGTAATATTTACGAGTCATTGTCTTAAGAAAAGAGAATCTAACACTATAGGTAAACCAACGTAGATCTGTATGAACCTTCAGGTACTTATTACTTAACATCTTTAGCTTCTATATGAAATCATTTTCACGTACCACCTCTACCAGTTAGTCTTGCAATTTTAACTGCGTCTTAAAAATACTGGTAACAATCCTCACACCAATTTATTCGTGTGTGTATATAACTTTCCCTATGGACAGCCATTATTTAGGTTGGCAGCTGTGCATACTTGTGGAGGTGTTTTTGTCTAAAAGTGCATAAATGTTATGCAAACTAGGTAGTTTCAAAAACATGTGGAAAGCGTTATACATGCACAATGTCTGCCTACCCTAGGAAGTTATCGCACAATTTATGCAGCCCACTTTGTCGCGTATCTCTACTTATATAACCTTTCATTTTCTGTTTGTTTAAATTAATTTCATTCTCATGAAGTTATAAAGCAAATTCAAAACTTGCAGACTGAAAACACAACGGTATGGTGATAGTTTTAGACGTAAGCAGAATAGCCCTCCATTTTATTGTTACTGTATGTTTCAAGGAAAATAGTAAAAACTAAATTTTCGTTATTTAGCAACAAAAATAATTTTAGTATATTTTGATGTCTACACATATAAAATTGAAGGCCTTCACTGACTCATCACCGAATCTCAGAAACTACTGAGCTTAGAACTTTGATATTTGGCAGAAATGTTCCTTTTACAACATAGAGGCGGACCACGAAATGTTATTTTCGTACGATAATCTTAATTGGGTCAAAATGGGTTTTTAAATAACCCAGCTTCGATAACGCTACGACGTTTAGCATTGATTGAGCCATTGTTGCCAAGCAACTGAAGTCCCGCCGTAATAATTGAATATCTTGATCATGATCATCATATGTAGATGATTTTAGGAAGGGAGTGTCTGACCACAAGTCTTAAACAACCCTTAGAAATAGGAAGCTAGGAGATTTGGGCTAGAGTGCGCGATAGGAAAGTGACACGGAAGCAAAGTAGAAAGCGGGAGGAAGACGCCCTTATTTATTACCGGGAGGGGGCAGTACCCGGGGTCAACGGCTTAACGCGGCCATCCGACACACGGAGGACATTTAGTGGATCGAACCTGAGGTCCTTTCCGCGGCAATAACGAACGTTGCCCACTAGACCACCCGCGGCTGAATATCTTGAGTTGGCCTGCTGAGTTTTTATTTTGTTCTAAATTTATTTGTTCTGAATTTATTTAACAAAAAAAAAGACCTTTTAAAACATCACGTATAAAGCGCTATATCGTAACATGCTTTTCATTAAAAATTTATATTACCGTTTTTACATATAGATTGTCAAGGTTTTTTGAGTCAAAATCAAATTACTAACGTTCGTTTTCACCAAAGCAGCGATGACGTCATATACACGTAAATGGTTTTTTGAGTCAAAATCAAATTACCAACATTCGTTTTCACAGAAACAACGGTGACGTCATATAAGTGGTAAGGTGACTCCAATAAATATAAATAGGCGGGTAGATTTACATAGTAATTGAAATTTGAAAAAAAAAGTTTCCGCCTTAAGATATTAGCGATGGCAACACAATTTTCTGAAGCTTCCAAAACCACCTGACTTGCTAGTTTCTAAACGTACAGTTTTGAATGAAATTGTTTACAAGCAAGGTTCTTTTCACATTTTTGCTGAAAGTAACAACGTATTTTGTTCAGTATTCTATTATTAATTTGTTTTGTTATCTATTAACATTTTAACGATGAAAGTGAAAAGTAACGACGTATTTTGATTTGTTTCGTGTAGGCTTGAGTTTTAAGTTTACAGTTATGTTAGAAATTGCTCATGTGTCGTCTGACAGAATAAGTCAAAGTTTCCCAAAACAGCGAAGAATTATGCAGTGTAGAATGACTTTTGTTCAATATTTATTTGTTATGAATATATTTAACAAAAAACCTTAAAAATCACTTCAAAGGGGTTATAATATATGTGCTTTGCATATAAATATTTATTTTCGTTTGACATAACAAATATCAAGGTCTTTTTTGATGTATTCTAAATTTTTGTAACAAAATCAAACTTTTAAATATACCACGTAAAAAACTCTATTTCATAATATGCTTTGCATTTAAACATTTATATTATCGTTTGATACCGAATGTCAAGGTCTTTTGAGTCAAAAATCAAATTGAAGGTCTATTTGCCGCCCCGGTGGAGCAGTGGTCTAAGCGATGGTCTCTGATCATTCGTCCGAAAGGGGTCCGGGTTCGAATCCCGGTGAGGCATGGATGTTGTGTTTATCTTACGGCACTGGCTCTCTCCCTTCCCTGGAACCAGTGACTCTAAATGAGGGACGGGCGACTGCTTATAGCCCATTGAGTTGCTCACGGTTGTCGTTAAACCTAAAAAAAAAAAAAAAAAGGTCTATTTTGCTATGACGATCAATAAATCAGAAAAACAGTCCTTAAAAATAGCTGGTATTGACTTAAGAGAAAATTGATTCCCTCATGGCCAGTTTTACGTAGCGTGCTTAGTTCTCCTAGCCATTTGGTAATACTGGCGGATCATTCCAGAACATCCAACGTAGTGTACAAAGAAGCACTAACATAAGTCAATATATTATTTTTATTTTTCCGTTCGTTCATCCCTATAAAAATGTTTAGTTACAAATGACAACACTCCGCATCTTATAAGGATGCAGAAATTCATGCTATAAACGTTATGTATTTGAATCCATTTTATTATCGATACGATATAATAAAATTAGAGAACACACCGTTCAAGTGTATTATTAGTATATTGATTTATGGTACACATTATATTATAATATGGTAGGAAATTCTGTATTATAGAAATATCTTAATATCATCACGTTCGAATTACGGATATTTAGTTAGTGCATTTATATTTATGCACAAAAGCTTCGCTTCGATAACGTAATTGTGTGCTCAAAGTCATTACTGCCGGGTTAGTAGTTCAATGTGTACTGGTCAGCAATTCAGCTTATTATAAAAGGGCTCGAAATTGGCTTAATGGAAATTTCGTTGTGTCTGGGGAAAATTTCATTGTGTCTAATGGAAATTTCGTTGTGTCTGGGGAAAATTTCGTTGTGTCTAATGGAAATTTCGTTGTGTCTGGGGAAAATTTCGTTGTGTCAAATGGAAATTTCGTTGTGTCTCTGGAAAATTTCGTTGTGTCTATGAGTAAATTAAAACCCATAATTTAATATAATCGTTACGTCAAAAATCTTCGTGAAGAACACAATCAAAAACTGCTATAAAGAACAAATCATTATCTAAAATAGGTATATGGAAAGAACCGTAATATAAACTGGAAGTTCTGAGAGGGAGTTTCAAATTGTTAAAACCTCCGATTTATTTACGGGTAGAGAGTGGTTATCGCAATTCTAGTGAAAAGTTTTCCAGAAGATGATAAAATGACGACTTCAACTAATATGCATATAGAATGTAGTTCGTAGCGAATATTAAGAGTCGTTTTGAAATAAATTCATATACATAGCTTTTTCCCTGCTACATGCTTTAGTAAGTTCTTGTTGATGTAAAGTAGAGTGACTGACAAGGTAGAGACTACTTTTTAACTCCTATAAGCTATGATACAAGAAAATGGCTTCATCTCTGTATTTTTTTTTAATCGTACCTACTCTTTTTTTAATTTACTGAACAATTGGCATCCATATATGGCCCTAAAGTAACGTTCATATGGTTATTTTGATTTTTTCAAACTAAAGAAAAGTGATTTACACACAAATTGTTGAATATATAAAAGTTGGGACCAACAAAGTTGAGGAATATTGTTTGACATTTTGTGAATGTCCAAATTATTAATATGGTTACAAAGACTGGTAATTTAAGTGTCCGTACAAAGAAGGGCGGTAACCTGTTTCAAACTGAGGGAACTGGGTGAACTAAAACAAAGACATTACAAAAATATTATTTCTTAAGTTCCTCGCCCCCCCCCTAACATAAGATAAATAGCAAATATAAAAAAATCGCTCTAAAATGATTTTATTTTAATTTCCATAAATCCGAAGACCTGTGAAGTCGCAGGTCCGAACGGAAATCCCGTTTCCTGCGAAAGTCCAGTAGGGTGCAGCGAAATTTTTTTCATGGACAATCATTTTGGGGCAGAGTGGGAAAGTTGCTCATAGACCACACAATAACAACTATAAAAAATTAATAAATTAGATTTCGTTATACTGCACCAAGGTCACAAAACGTTTAAAAAATGAGTAAAAGATATCTAATGAACAACGGTACTACAATTAAAGAAGACACATTTACATTGCATTCCAATCACATAGACGTCACGCTCAATCATATTGGTTGTTCAGGCATATTGGCAATCAGTAAAATGTAGTTTTACAATGGTCAGTATTGTATCTTGGTGTTCAAAACTGGAATTTTTTTGCGAGAATTTAAAGAAATTTCAATAAATTCATCCCTTCTGGAAGGTCTACAAAAAGCAGCAAACTCTTACGTTACTAGATTTACACACTTTTCAGTGGTGTGAGTATGACAAGAGAATAGCAGGATATGTGATATAAATAATCTGATATTTTCTTTAGTCTCTGAATTCAGGATGCCCCCTGAAAAATTTGATCACCTAAATGTTTAATTAAGGTGATTCAGTGACTGTCTCTTTAGTGTTAGCCCAATGTATGATATCAATGTAACCACTAGTCTCAAAGTTGAACTTAGGGATCTGAAAAGTATGAATATTCCTTGAAGAAGTTTTTTCCTGACATAATTTTAAATCTCTCTGCAATGCTAAAACTTTTATGTTCTCCCGTTGATCAGCTGACAAGGCAATCAGAATATTTTCCGGATGTCCGAAATACCCGTTCGTTGAAATGCTGTTCGATGACTGACTTTAATGAGTTTGAAAAACACCTTGAAAACATTATGATTCGATGTAAACGCTTATCTCCGAAGATGCATAATTGCCAAGTCTTAATAGCAAACCACATAGGAATATAAACTTTGACTATGGAAGTTGCTAGAATCAATAAATTTTCAGAAGGTGCAGTAGAGGAAATGTAAAGTCTGAGAATTCGATTTCCCAATACAAGCCACTGGGAACGTATTTTCTTGCCTGGCGTTCTTTTAGACAGACTGTCACAACAAGATCCTGAATTAATTGCTTCACATATTTCCAACAAATTGAGTTGGTCCGTGCTTAAGCCTTTTTTTATTGGTACTTTTTGGGAGAGTGCAACACACCTTTTAAAAAAAACACCACGAAGTTGTTCACTGTCTTTTTGGAGATTTGATTTAAAACTGTAAAACTGCGAGGTCCACTTGTAGTACCGTCAAGGTGCTCGAATATGTGATGTAGAATAAGCTTGTTTGCGTGTGGTTGGCCAATAAACCACTCTAATGGCTTTCCAAATTTCCATTCCTTTTACTCCAATATTAATCCGAGTTCCGTCACAGCTAATAACAACAATTTTAGCATTATCATTGCTATTTCTTGTTGACGATTTCTGTATTTCTTCAATTACAATTAATGACTTTCCAGACCTTAAGGGAAAATGACCCATGTATTCAGACCCTGGTTCCCTTATCAAGCTTCTATTCTCCTCTAATATAACTTCTCTGCTTGAGTTCTCCATGAAAAGTTTGATCTTTACGGCCATCAAATTATAAACCTATTTGCTTAGATTCGACACCCACAGGGGAATTATTTAATAGGGATACTTATTTTTGTCTGCCTTGTCTAGTTTTATTTCTATCCACAACTTTCGTTAAGTCACTAGCAGAGACCCAAGCCAATGTCTTATAGCTTAGCTGAGATAATCGCCGTTCCAGCACTGTCAGAAATGCATTATCTACCTAAAGTTTTAACAAAATGGGAATACTCCTGTGAGCCACTATTCGCTTCTGATGTACTCGGTTCAGTTTCTTGATACGTTTCACTTGAAGAGTGTTCTTTTCTTACTGGGCATGTGCTGATAAAAGGAATATACGTTTTCACTTTTTCATCAAATTATTCCCATTTCCTGTTTCGATTTATTCTATGTATCAAGGTTTTTCTTCGTTCATTTCATACCAATACTGCCGATAGCCATCGTTCGGTCAGTGTTTCGATCAAGCAGTAACTTTCTTTCTTTAATTCGTATTTTTCACAGTTTTTCACAGTTACAAAAGTCAAAAAGATTCGCCCTTGCATTTTTCTAGGTCAAAAAAGGAATTACCCTTCTCTCTCAATAGTTTTATCCTTTCACGATAACTTCCAAAGCGTTGTCTTGATGCATACGGTTTTAATAAGTTTCTATAATTATCATGATACGTTTTTGTCTTTTTCACAACCTCATGATATTCTATTATCGGAATTGAAGCTAATTCCTATTGTTGAATTACCTTCTCAGCAACTTCTACGTAGGTGTCACTAACTCGGTTCTTGTACTGTTTTCGTTTGTCCCGGCTCTTCCACAAGTACACAACATTATGATTTCGTAAGTCGGTTAAACATTAAGCGGTAAATCATGTCCATGACCAAATACAGGCTACACTAAGTCGTTCCTTAATAACGCCATTAGATAACATTTAAATACAATTCAACCAATTTTGTTGTTTTGCGCATACTAAAATTTCTTTCACAGCGACTGAAACTCGTAAAACGCGCGGGGATAAAGTGTAGTCCTTTGGTACTGCATGAAGAAACATCTATTACTAATATCTAACCACTCAGCTGAGCATGGGTTGCAGGTGCAGGGCAGGGCTTCAGGTGGGTCCTTCGATATACCTGACATCGCGAAAAGCTTCGTGCGCGTCAAAACAATCAATGGCTACGTAATATTAAACATTGTTATCTGTTTAAAAATCAGTGAATGGTATTTCTTCAGTTTACCATGGACTTAGGTTTTGTATACGTTTTTCACGCTATATGGAATATTAAGCCCTATAGAACATGCAAGTGAAGTTCTCATTTGGGGCTGAGGCACATTTTTTTTTTAGGGATTTTTTAAATTTGGACTTCTTTTTGCTCCGCGTAGTGCTTCTTACCATTGCAAGTGTTTCGGCATTTTCGTACTAGAGGATTCCCTCCGACCTAGTTTTTTGCATTCAATACAATTCTTACATTCAGAAACCTTATGACAAGCCCGAATTCGCTGTCGGTGGGTCCCTTTTATTAATTTAAACCATATTAACTCACAACAAAGGCTTGAAACATAAGCAAAACCTCACAAAATATCGTCAGTTCGTAGCTAATGAATATGGCAAAAAGCTGAGCATACATGACTCTAAAGCGAATAATTGCGCAGGTATGATGCACAAGCTGTATTTATTTCCTGGATGGCTATCGTACTTCCGATTACAGCTATTTCAATTTATACCAAAGAAATACTTTTAACCAAGATAAATACTTTACATCACAGATTTTGATTTTGGTCTTTACCGCAACGGCTTTTATATATGGAATTTTTTTCATTCCAGTCATAAGTTACATTATAAATAGGGTAATGCCCAAATCTTCGAGACTAAAACGGTAAAACACACTGATTTGATAAAGCAGTTCTTATCTTCAAACGGTTTCTTTTTCGGGAATGTACGAAAGGATATACTTTTTATTTATTTAAATGCAATTTAGTTTATCATAATTTCTTAGAGCACCGAATATTTAGAATCAACAAACCGAGTTAATCAACAAACCGTTGCTCTAAAGAAGAGAAAAAATTGAAGCAATCTAAATGTTTAAACGAACGGTTGATGTGTGAATTTTTGAAATTATTTAAAAGGTAATACTTGGCGTAACAAAATAGTAGAAATCTTGATTTCATTGAAAATATGAAAGGGATTTGAATTCCTGGAAACCAACTGCGCAAAACATTCCTGTCCGAATATACAGTATCTGCGGCAAATGATCAGTGCAGGAATATGCATTTTTTTGTTCATTTTACATTCCAATTTTTTTAAATACAAATACCTTAAAAATGTTGTACCAAAAATGGGAAAAAGCTCATATGAATCATATTTCAGTCCTCAGTAATTCAATTTTCCACACATTGCTGCTTATTTCTCAAATATGTCAATAATTTGTGATTAACATCAATGAAGACATTCTGAATTGTACATATAAAGAAGTTGCACTGATTTAATAGAAAAATTTATATGATTTACAATCAATGTAAATTGTCACTGCGATTTACATTTTTTTAATTTTCAGCAAACTTGGCAATATTACAAGTAAAAATACATTACTAATTTTATTTTAGCTAACAGATTTATTGCATTAAAATGACATTTTTGTTTTTCTACTTTCGAAGCTACGATAAAAAGTATGCTTTACTCCCCCTCTTTGTAGGAAATGTTGTGATACCTTAGTGAGATTCAAAGTTCTGCAGAATTCTACCAATAATTCTTTCAGAATGTAATATGAAATGCCTGAAAACTTAACTATATGAATCAGATAATTAAGGTAGTTTACGATGGATTTTGTCACCTTGGAAAAACGCCTTTTCACATGAAATAATATTACACTTTCTAGATGAGAAATTATTACTGGTGGAAATAAAATATTTTTTTTTTATTTCATAGAAAAATTATCTTACACAAGAACTTAAAAGATTTGTGAAAAGAATGGTATTCCTGAATAAGAATTTAACAGACAATTTATGCTCCATTGAAATTAAGGATAAATATATAGAGACCCGATTTTTCCTGACACCAGGAACCGGACCTCGGTTTAAGCGGATAAAATATGGTACTTGGGACCTTAATGAAACTAAGTGGACGTATGTAATATGAAATGAAGCAAGTAAATAAACGGACGTGTTCAAATATTTTTTTTGAACATGTCCGTTTATTAACTTTCGTGAAATAATGCAAAACCCCTTACGTTACAGCACACATCACATGAAATAATGCAAAACCCAATGCGTTTCAGCAGTAAAAGGTAGCTGTGTGCAATTCCTATGTCCGGAAAATAAAAATAAAAACTTGCTCTAAATTAGAATTAAATGTTTTTCTGAAATTTATAAACATTGCAATGTTATTGACCAAAATTAATATAATGATACATTTTTAAAGGTGAAAAATTCCACTTAAATTATTATTAATGAAATTTACTTAAATGAATTAAATGACATAGGTAACCAGATGTTTCCATATGTTTCATATGTGGACCAATAGAAAGCGTACATTAATTGGGAAAGCACTATGTATTGATGGCGTGAACACATAATTGTATAAAATGTATATTGATCATAAAATATGTTTCCAGTGTCGGGTCGCTGCTCCAATTTAAAAAATATGTATATTTACGAGTATATATTTTACCACACCAAAATCCTATTTGGTAATCGCAGATGTACAACTGAGCACCTTCTGTGAAACACCATGTAAAATTTAGTTCATCTGATATTTTGGTTTGTTACTGACAGAAATAAGTACAAATTGTACAATGCGAAGTCATTAAAATAAATTTAATAATGGAATTTGGACTCTAGTTGATTTCCTGTTTGTCTCTTATCATAGTTCCCACAAATTTCAGCACTTGTTTAACTGTATCGGCAGTGATATTCGACCTTCTATTTTTATTGGGTCCCTTTAATGTTTAGTCTCTGTTGTGTAGCACCGTTCACACATACAAATTTTAGGGACACATTTTACACTTTATTTTTACCTGTGGAGACATCTATCGGCATGTACTAAACCCCTGCTTCCAAAGACAGCAGAATGTTAACGTGCTTAAGGGACATTACTGAAAAATTGAGAATTCTTTGATACTCCTAAAACTTTCAGCAAAAAAAAGAAAAAGCCCCCAACTTGTCAATGTATAATAAATGACAAATTTCGAAGGTGAAGCTCCTATACGGGATTTATTTTTCGTGATGAAAATTTGTTCTCTAGTAAAAGTAAGGTACCAGAGACAAAGAGGTTTTCAAATCGAACAGTTTAAAGGAGAAATATAGGAGGAAACATGATATTAGTCTTCGTCTGCTGGCGGAAAAATTTTGCATAAAAGAAAAGTTCAAAATAGGCGAAAATTATTCTAAATGGAAAAATCTATGCTATAGGAAAAATAACTTTTCAAATGCGTCTCCCGGAAGCAGAAATAGCGAAAAAAAATGTTTCTACCTTCAGGCAGCTAGCAGGAAATCTTTGCGTTTTACAAAGAGGATAATGCTCCACATATCTGTTGTAGCCAATTTCCTCATATACTAGCCCAAAGTGTTCTACAAGGTAAATAGCATCCGATGACGGGAGTAGTATCGAAATATTTTTTTTATAAATCGCATATGTAAAAGCAGTGATTTTGAGAAAAAGCGGCGAAATTGTACCCTATTTTGGGAAATAAAATACACACACCGAGTTTGCACAGTTAGTAGTATCTGACCGAAAAAAGAAGTTTTTCAATTGGGTTTTTAGTACCGCAAATATTGCTGTAAATGGAATGGTGGCCTTACGCCCTCTGATGACAGACTTGTGCGATAAGAAAAATTTTAAATTATATGAGAAACATTTCACAGCGGAAACGCTCTCCAACAAAGAAATAATTTTTCAAATCAGACTCTTGGAAGCAGAGATATCGATAAAGATAAGATATGCGTTTACGCTTCCTGGCAGAAAAACCATCCATTATTTAAGGAAGTATGTATTCCCAAAATGTTTTTTGATGCGAGAGGTATCGGTCCACGAAATAATTTTTTCAATCGAGTTTCCAGGAGCACAGATTTTGATGCAAACACATCAGATGCAGAAATTAACTCTTACGCCTCCTGGAGGCTAAACCACCCTTTATAAAATATTAGAAATTGTATGCAAGGAATTCCCATCAGGAGCTGTAACCAGTGCAGAAAGAATTTTTCTATTCGGAGTTTTAGGCGCAGATATATCGGGGAAAACGCAATTCACCATTACGCACCCTTGCGGAAAATCTATGCATTACTTGAAAATTCTGAATTTATATGAGGAACATTTTCCACGGGAAACGTTATCTAACAATGAAGGAATTTTTCAAATCTGACTCTTAGAAGCAGATATATTGAAAGAAACAAGATGTATATCTACGCCCCTGGCGGAGAAACCAAGCATTATTTTAGGAAGAAAATATTCTCAAATGTTCATTGATATCAGCCGTATCGGTTCATGAAAGGATTTATTTCAATCGAGCTTTTAAAGCTAAGATTTTGCGGCAAATACGTACGAAGCAGATACTAACTATGGTAGATATTAAGTTTAGTTGCAGTTTAAATCTTTAAAATATGGAATATCCTTCTCAAAAGATATTCAGAATTTAAAAGATCAGCTTTGTGCCGCGAGTGGCCTGGTTGGTAACGTTCGTGATTGCCACGGAACGGACCACTGTTTCGATCCCAGGCAGGTGCGAACGCTCGAACCATTAAACATCCGCCGTGAGTCGAATGGGCACGTGTAGCCGTCGGATCCCTGGTACTGGCCCCCGGTAATAAATAAGGGCGTCTTCCTCCCCCTTTCTAGTTCGCTTCCGTGTCACTTTCCTATCGGGCACTCTAGCAGAAATCTCCTAGCTTCCTAATCTTGTTCTCTTAGCCTCCTATTTCTAAGGGTTGTTTAAGATCTGGGGTCGGACACTCCCTTCCAAAAATCCTCTACATTTGATCATCAGTTTAAAAGATGATATCTGGCTGTGTTTCTTGCACAAAGGGCAATTTTTTTAAGGATTTAATGGAGAAGTATATAATTACCCAATTTGAAGTAATAATATATTGATTTGCTAATAACGTCTTAAAGGTGAGGACAGCTGAAGACGCGATACAAAAATTAGAAATGTCGACCACAGAAGTTAACAATATTATCAAGCTCTCAAAATTTGCGAAGTGAATTTCAAACGGATATGGGACTGACATAGAAGCCCATGATGGCCAAGAAACTTTCTCCAGAAATACTAAACCTGTGGTAGAGAACGTCGGGACTTCGGGATAGTTAATTATCGGATTATGTTGATATCTTAAGGAGCAGCGCAGGTTACCATCAGCAGTTGTGATGCTTTGTGATCACCTCCTTCAAAAATTGACAACAAACACCTGAGGAAGAAACAAAGCGCCATACAATGCAAGAAAATAATAATATAATAATGACAAAATTGATCTAATTACGATCGATGTAGGTTCCGCTGGAAAAGCTTAATTTTTTATATGCAAACCTTGCATGAATATGCTGACAGTTTAGAGGCATACACACATATACATGGTGCATAGGAAAGTCCCTTTAGCCTGGAATATCTTGCGAACGGAGAGAGGTACAGTTATGCAAGTGAGATAACGGTACAGTAAAGCGACTACGCCAGGTCGAATGTAACCAATAGCAGCTCCCCTATTGGCGAAATGCGGAAGTCAGCCATTGCAAATCGAAACTGAAAAGAGATAGAGCAAAATATTCAATAACAAAGTTGTAGAGCATCAATTAATTAGGACATAACAACATTTGTTTCACACGGCTAAGATAAATTATCGCATGAATACCCTAAAATGTCCGAAATCGATGCGCGACCTTTTGTGAGAACGTTTGAAGGGAATAGGTATAGGTATGAACAAATATACACAATTTATTGCATAAATGCGCACTTATGACAATACGGTTTTATGACGTCAGACAAAGCAACAACAAAAAAGGCAAACTGGCGCACAGTGATAAAAAGTTAATGTCGAGTATGTTCGATGAGTTCAACAGTGCCCACGATACACATTTTTATTCGCGAATGTAACTCTGCATGCACATTCCTCAGCATGGAAGGTGTCACACTATTGCAAGCATCTGTAACACGACGACGTAGATCAAGCAGACTTGTAGGCGCTGTTGCGTACATCTGATTTTTTACGTAACCCCAGAAATCCAAGCTCGCCATTCTCACACAGTGTACGTTGACCTAAACTTCTCATCAGGGTACATCCTGCTACTGGGTTTTATATCGTAGATACGGTACAACGTTACAATCTGCATTTGCATACGACTACATTTGCGAAATGTGAATATGCAGATTCGAATCCTCGCACATCCATTTGGGACATTATAGGATATTCAGGTGACATTGTTTCTTATCCGTGTGAAACAAATGTCGTTTTGTACTGATTAATTGATGCTCTACAACTTTGTTATTGGAAAGTTTGCTCAGTTTCTTTTCGTTTTCGATTTACAATGGCTAACTTCCGCATTTCGCCACTAGTGACGCTGCTATTGGTTGCATTCGATTGGGAGTAGTCACTTTACTATACCGTTATCTCACATGCATAACTGTACCTCTCTCCGTTCGCAAGTTATTCCAGACTAAAAGGGACTTTCCTATGCACCCTGTATAGGTGAAACCATGTAAATAAACAATATGTGTGAAGGATGAAACACTGCTTTTGCGTGTATGTAATACAACTACAATGAAACTTTTTCCATGCACAATAAATGGGGTGTTTAAAAACTTCCCTTTGATGTCGCAGAATACTTCTTGAAATCTTACCGATTGATCCTCTGGAGAATTTCCCTAATTAGTATTGGTATTTCAGCAATTACGTAAAGTCTGACGTTGGTCTTCTTTGCTTTATTTCTATTTGCTTTTCAAACATGTGGGTGAATAGCGACTCTCTCCGCAATTATTCCTAATGGTAACGCTTGCTGTTGTCTAACGAAAGTGTGAATAGCAAAAAATATTCTTTCCCGGGAGCGAAAAGAGCACGTGTGAAAGGTAAATTGTGCTGTTTTTTTATTCTATGAAAACTCTGTGGACTTCTAAGGATAGTCCTTAAATACATAGGATCTGATATTCTTTCAGAGAAGACAGATATTTTATTGGATTACAAAGAAATGTAAAAGTGATATTGGTGCTCTGTAAATACTTTGATTTTGATAAATTTCATTCCTACTCGTTTTCATTGTGGTGCTAGCTGTTGTACAATCGGTGTACAACTCACCGACGTGGAGCAATGATGTAGCTAAAATTGACCACGAAAGTCACTTTCGCAACGAAATCCCCAAATTTATGAGTACCTAAAGGTTCTTTACACTAATTTTCCTTAGGAGTAGACAACAGTTAAACAGATCAGATCATATGTAGAGGATTTTAGTAAGGGAGTGTCTGACCCATGTCTTAAACAACCCTCAGAAAGAGGCAGGTAGGAGATTTGGACTAGAGTGCCCGATAGGAAAGTGACAAGGAAGCGACGTAGAAAGGCGCCATTATTTATTACCGGGGGCCAGTACCCGGTGTCCGACGGCTTAACATGCCCATCCGACACACGGCGGATATTTAGTGTTTCGAACTACTAGCGTCTGGGGACAGCAATGGAAATCTTGTAGGAAGATCCTCATTGGTAGGAATAAAACACAATCAACCAATTGGCGTGCGTGATGTGTATCACTAGTGCCATGTAAGTATGAAATAATTAGCAAACTTTCTATATTTAATATTATTTTTCGAATTTTTTACTGAAAGCCATTGATCAAATTACTGGGTAAATGTGTAGATTATCGTTCTAAATTATTTCGCGAGAAAAATGTTAGTACCTGGAAAAAGTGCGACGTACGGATTCAAAGTATGGATATTAAAGGCAAATGGTACAGAAATTTCATATTTTAAATGTGTTTTGAAAATTTTAATCGGAATATTGACCGGAAAGTTCGATGCCGTGAAGAGACGCTGCGGTTGGCCTAATGCATCTCTACTGCGATGATTTCAACTGTGCTCCGTTAAAAGGAAGGTTCGTTGCTGAACCGAAATGACGGGCAGAAGAGTACGAGAGAAAGCGGTTACTTTTTGGCAGAAGAGCAATACATTTTGTAGTGTACACTACAAAAAATAGGTCCAAATTATGCACACTTTATTGGTATCCCATACGTTGTTGCCAGGAAAACCCGGAAAATAAGATCTTTTAATTAGCAAACGATACGTATCAGTGAGAGAGAAGTTGACCTGCGAACAAAGTATCAACACGAGAACCAAAAGTACAGTGGTACAGCAAATCAGCTACGAATGGAAGCCGTTCAAAATAGAACCGAAGTTATGCTTCCCCAGTTTTCTGCACAACATAGAAAGGAATTGTAGATTAGCGTCCTAAATTATTTCGTCGGAAAAATACCTGGAAAAAGGGCGCCGTATAGATTTTAGAATATGAAAATTAATGGCAAATGGTGTAGCCATTTCATGTTTTAAATGCCTTTTAACGATTTTTATCGTAATATTTACCTGTAAGTGTGATTTTTTGAAGAGTCGCTGCGGTAGGCTGAATGCATCGTTACCACGACGATGTGAAGCTTTAATCCGTTGAAAGAAAGATCCCCTGCGGCGAGTAATTCACGCGCGGATGACTACAAGTGCAGCTGCATATGCTCTTGCCAGGAGAGCGAAGTACCATGTACTCATACGTTACAGAATATAGTTCGCTGATGTTTTGTCATTGTTTTTGAAGCACATGTTCAGAAATGTTTCGTTCTTTCATACATCATTCCCTTATTCCAAATAGAAAGTGCAAATATTCCTTTATATGTTGTGCAGAAAACTGGGGAAGCATAACTTCGGTTCTACTTTGAACGGCTTCCATTCGTAGCTGATTTGCTGTACCACTGTACTTTTGGTTCTCGTGTTGATACTTTGTTCGCAGGTCAATTTCTCTCACTGATACGTATCGTTTGCTAATCAAAGATCTTATTTTCCGGGTTTTCCTGCCAACAACGTATGGGATACCAATAAAGTGTGCATAATTTGGACCTATTTTTTGTAGTGTACACTACAAAATGTATTGCTCTTCTGCCAAAAAGTAACCGCTTTCTCTCGTACTCTTCCGCCCGTCATTTCAGTTCAGCAACGAACCTCCTTTTAACGGAGCACAGTTGACATCATCGCAGTAGAGATGCATTAGGCCAACCGCAGCGTCTCTTCACAGCATCGAACTTTCCGGTCAATATTCCGATTAAAATTTTCAAAACACATTTAAAATATGAAATTTCTGTACCATTTGCCTTTAATATCCATACTTTGAATCCGTACGTCGCACTTTTTCCAGGTACTAACATTTTTCTCGCGAAATAATTTAGAACGATAATCTACACATTTACCCAGTAATTTGATCAATGGCTTTAAGTAAAAAATTCGAAAAATTATATTAAATATAGAAAGTTTGCTAACTATTTCATACTTACCTGGCACTAGTGATACACATCACGCACGCCAATTGGTTGATTGTGTTTTATTCCTACCAATGAGGATCTTCCTACGAGATTTCCATTGCTGTCTCCAGACGCTAGTTTTCGAACTTGCGTTCCTGCCTGCGATCGACTCCGTGGGGTCACGAATATTGACCACTAGGCCACCTGCGGCCCACAAAAAAACAGTGAACAATCGTACGCATATTTACTATATAATTTTTACATTTTACTGAATGCACAGAGCTCCATATTGCATTCAGCAGTTTAGGTACGTTCACACAGAGTTGCTGTTATTCTCTTTTACTTAATAACTGTTAACGGAATCTGTTTATGAAATTTAAACACAGAACAACATGTGAGGCAGGTAGTTTCTTCGTAATATTTTGTTTTCGTTTCCATCTGTATTACACATTTATTATGAATTTTGATATTTTGCGTTTCCTTTTACAATTGCTATTACTATCGATACCACTTTCGTTGTAAACCCTGATTTCTTAATTTTGAAGAAATGTATCTCTTCTTGACAAATGTACCAAGTTTTGCATGTAAAAGAACATCTTATCATGTTTATGTAACCGTGCACATGTGCTGTTGAAACAAGGGAACTAATATGGTTAACATACCTTTGAATTCTGCGAACAAAGGTCAAATGTGTACATTAGAAACCCGCTTAAACGTTTCCTTCTTGCACGTTTTTCTAATTTGTACAGAAACTTTCGCAGGTTCAAAAATTCTGAATTGGTGTTAATCCTAAATTACATCAATTATATATTAATCAAATTATCTTCGCATTCAAACGTTAAATTTTTCTGCCGTGTGTACTTGAATTAAAAATTATAACAAGGTGAATAACGTTTTCAAAATTCATTCCAATCCCGCAGTTTAGCTGCAAATTTAGTGTTTCTATTTACAATCCACTGTTGATTCCGTCTTTCACTATCTCTATTTATTCTCAGCTAAAGGCTCTGTGCCTCACTCTGTAGAAAACGTGCGTTTTAGGCCATTTCAGTTATCCCTTGCAGTAGACTACTGACTTTGCTTGACGTTGTCGTACCTGACATATTACTGCAGGACATTTTTTGCATTCCTTAACCTGAATTGTCACCATGGTTTCACGATCCCGTAAAGACCTCTCTTCAAAAGGCTATATGAATATTTTAGGTGATATTTTTGAAAATCACAAGCTCATGAAACGGTTTTAGCTAGTAAATTAAAAAAAAATCGTTTTTATCTCTTAAGGCCATAATTAACAAAAGTCAAAAGATCGCAGAGAGTGAAATTTCTGCATGCCTTAAAAAAATGTATTTTCAAACTTGGAAGTATGCGAAGGTCAAGCGCATTTTCCAATTATTCGACGTCGATAACTTTCTGATTAGAGTTCCGAAGCTCATTGAAAAAGCCAAAGAAGACGCATACGTTTCCAATTCAGTGAACCAACACCCAAATTAAACGATGTGTCTAAACCGTTCGTTGTGTTTCTAAACTCCTTTTATAGCCATAATACTAAGTGGAAAATAATACAATCCATTAATATCCTGGCAAATTTATTTCAATTTAGAAACAAAATACTATACAAAAATTAATTATCTTTCAAATCATGCATTGATTTAAGAGCTTATACAGATGCTGAGGATATTGCAGAGAAACATGGAAAGGCGCATGCCTGGGGGAACCAGAAGGATGAGAAGAATTAAAGACACAATAAAAAAATCGTGAGAAATGGGATACATGTTCTGCCCCACGAATTCAAACCGTCGCACAGCTGAAATGCTAGTCATAATGTTTTCAAAGGAAGAAAATACCCAGAAATTGCATAGGAACGAAATGGATGGAATAATTCGGAAAGCAAACCGGAATATTTGGTAAACTGAACGCTCAAAGCATCTGCCGAGTGATAACTGAACTGTGATCAATCCTATCAAAAGGAGATTCGGACCAGCTGACTACGTGCTTTCGAGAAGGTGCGATTACTAGACCGACGGGGCATACATAAGGTGTGAGTGGGGCAGTAGGCACTGAAATTGGCAGCGTGATGGGTAAACGGAATCATTTATAGGATTTTGTGAAAAAACAGACGTTGGAACTCCGAAAAAGGAGCCTTCGTTTTCCGAAATGGCTAAACTGGTGAGTTGTTCACGACCCCTTGTATTTAAAGAGTATCAAGATAGGCGCGAAAATCGTCAAACACCGACACGTAGGTAAAACTGAACAGGAGAGCGAAAAGTTGATATTAAACGTGAGCGCCGCGTCCGACGACTAGTGCAGGCCAACAGAAACAACATTTTTTCATAAGTTATAACCGATACAACATAGGTCAACCCGGAAGTGTATCAGGCATGGACATACATTGCACGCTCTGGACGAAGCAGCAGACGACCCCGACGTTATCGTGTCCAAACCATGGTTCATCATCCCAAAAGTCATGCCAGGTGCAAAGGCTATCCAAGCTGGTCGTCGGTGACTGAGAAAAAGCGTGCTAGCCTGACGAGTCGTGCTTTACTCCACAACCTGGATGGTAGTGTTCATATTCGGCACAAACATCTTGAAGCACTCGATGTACCCTGCATGGTCTCCACTGCGTAAATTCTGGGAGGCATTTGTATGATACGTGGGATACTTACCTGACAGGAATTTGGAAATCTGGGACAAGTTCCTGCCGTTAATGTCACAACCACCGGAACAACGTATGACTTTTGTCTACCATCGTGAATTGATTGATTACAGTTTACACGCAGTAATGCTGCCCTTTTTTCGAATGGCGACGGCATCTTAATGAGCCGAGCTGAGCACTGTTCAGACATCCAGAATATCGATTGCCCTCCAAATTTTCTCGATATCATATCTGTCCACTAGAGCATTTGTGGGACACTATTGAACGGCATATCAGTCGTCTGGATACACTAATTACCTCCATAACTACATTGAAGTCCGTACTACACGTAGCCTGATTGGCCATATCTACCGACTGCTTTCTGCATTTTATTGAATGGATGTCATGTCGGATAGCTGCTGTAATGCGGTTGATACAGAACCTACTAACTGTATTAAGTAGGTGGTCACAATTCACTTATCATTCAGTATATGTGCGTAGATATAGTGATACTCATTGTGTTATGCCATGTATTTTCCAACAAATTTGGGCTCGAGCTGCTTCACGTGTGACGAGGCTCACAAGGATATGTCACTTAGGGCATTTGGGTAATTGTCACAAAAACTGAACACATGAAACCGACGTGTACGCCCCTAGCGGTGAAGTGCTAACCTTCCTCGCTGAAGCCGAAAATTTTAGTGATGCAGCAAAAATATCAAAGTTCGTGAGAAACATTCGTTTATTGCATTTCGGTTACAAAAAGAGTTAGTCAATGGGATCATTTTCTCTGTACACTAGCTAGACTAAAGTATTTTTTCTAAATCAATTTACCAGTAGTGCCCCTGAAGTCGAGCCATCATTTCTACCCTTATTTCATTTAGGAAACGAGTTGCACGCATGTTTAGTATATGCACAATTCATTTCTGTCCGAAAGCATTACCTGCCCTTTGTTTTTATAAACATTTTCATTATAATCGGTAGTAAAATAATTTCCAATAATTCGGCCACATTTATAAAATCACACAATGGAAATAACGAAGGAAAGCTGTATTGAGAATTTGATCATGGAAACCGGTTTTTCATTTGAAAAATCGATTATAGTAATAAATAGAATCTTCCACTGCCGAAAATTCGCAGAATATCTTAAATCCTGAAATTTGGCAAGGTGCCAAATAGTTGCGAAGTCAGTCGGTTTACAGTCTTTCACTACATTTATGACGAAATTTAACTAGAAAAGCTAATTTAAGTTGCTAAAAATTGTTTCAGTCTACATGTTCCTATAATTGTAAAATCGGACGTCAAAAATGTACCTTCCAGGACCTCCGAAATATTTTGTTTTGAAGAAATATGATTAGGAAAAGCAATTTCATTTTCCAAGCAATTTCAGTCTTCACACATATTCTGAAATTTCGAAAATTGGACATCACGAATTTTAATCTATGAATCTTTATTAATCATGAAGGAAAAAATGTTAGAATTTAGCGTGAAATAATTAAGAAAAAAATTCCACTTATTTTTATTTAGCATCGTTGCTGAAAATCAGTGATTTGTTAACAAGACAATTTGGATCTGCAGACATTTAAAAAAATCTACGACAAATGCATATGGGAAAACATTTCTTCCAGAACGTTAATTTATGTTAACACAAAATGACTAATTATTTCATTGCACGGAAGTGGTTCTGAAACACTAATATTTGACAAAAGTGTTGTTATGCTGCCTTTGCGGTTTTCAATATTTTCTTCATTTTCGTTACTCTTTATTGATATGATGATACCTTCATCGTTCATTTCGTAAGCAACTCCATTCTCATTTGCAAACAAAAGATATTCTAGTGCACGCCATATTGGCAAAAATCAATTTAGCCTGTGATTGTCATAATGCTTCTATAATTTATGATAACTGCTATTTTCCCGCCAAAGCATGTTTGTCTCTTTGAAACCGCAATGGTTTCTCCGGCTGGAGATGAAAAATTAATACCTGCGTCATGAGCACTAAACATGTCATTTAATCTGAATGAACTAATGAGAGCATACACTTCTCTCATTTCATTCACACGTTCCGCAGCGTAAGGAATGCCTGACCAGAGATCCTTCGGCCAACGCACACGTACAATACCTTAAATTGATTTAGATATTGAACACTGGTCGGAAAGTCCTATTGGCTAACAGCAGTTGCAAGCTGCAGTGGTTTCTCAGGCATTAATGATTCATTACATGGCACACTCTACGTATAGAAGTTTCACGTGAACAGCGTTGAGTCGTTATTTTAAAATTTCGATAGTCACGTTCTCTTGCTCTCTGTTTGAATGGCCCAATTGCAATTGTTGTTCAGTTTTGTTCTCAATATTGTAAGAAAGGCGACAGTGCTATCAGAATGCTGCCATGTCGTGTAGCAAAAGTACCATTTTTTACACTGCAGAATTTATATCACCGGTCATTTATTTTTTGTTTTAGTTAAGTACTTTCTTTTTGAGATACTCATTTTGTAAAACGGACAACGAACAATGCATGGACACACATGCGTCTAAGAAGAACATGAGTGAAGAAACTGGTTGGTATAGCTTCACATAATTGCTTTTGTATAAAAACAGGTTTGAGCTGCTTCGGGCTTAATGAGATGTGGGATATATCTGCCTCAAATGGATTTTCAATTCTATTAAATTACACCGCGGGAATCTGATTCCACCGCTTTTGGTGGAGTTGTAAATCATGTTCTAGAAGGCACTTTGTCTTGCAACATCAATCTATAATTTTTGTATTAAGAAAAATTAAGAAAATTAAATCTCTTATGCGGAAATTAAAAAATATATTACCTCAATAGCATTTTTGAAGCCGTATGATTTTACTTTGGTTAAGCAAAGTTTTACCGTTACGAAATTTATCAACATTCCATAATTATTTTGACAATATTGCTTGAAGCAGTCCTTTATCCTTCTCTCCAATTTATACCGAAACTAATACACCTGCAGAATTAACGAATGCCAGCCCAACGTGCCGAAGCTTACTGTATTTGATGACTGAAAGGGGGCTTTTCATGTGAGTTTCGTTTCTTGTTACAAGATGTGTTCTCCTTTTAAACGTTAAAGTCATGTAGCATCAAAAGAACACAAAATGGTAAAATATATTTTACGTTTGATAATTATCTCCATCTCAAAGTTGGGCAAAATCGTAGTCATAGGAAGTATTCAAATTTGAACAAAGAACTTGCAAATCAGTAGGCTAGTCAAACGCAAGACTTGGTTTCTTGCAGTAAAAAGGCGGGTTTTCTGCAAAGTCATTAAGACAACGCATAACCATCACAAAAGAAAATAAGAAAGTTATTTATTTTTTTATTAATAATTTTTGTCACACAGGCACTCATTTAGGACACGGAGCTGATGGTTTTCCTAAATTATTTTACTTGAGTTTCAGAAATTGTTTCGTAAGACGAAATCGTAAAGATAGTTGAGAGATGAGAAACACCACATTAAGATTTAGCAGTCTTCTAAAACAATTTTTTATTCATATAGGTGCCCATTTGGGCACCAAGGTTTTGGGATTTTCTCAATTATTTTACGTCAGTTTCTGAAATTTATTTGGAAGGCTAAATCGTACAGGTAGTTGAAAAGTGCAGAACGCCACAATATGGGAGTTACCCTTCTGAAATATTTAAATACACTAACGAAAAAAATCTCAACACCAAGAAGGGGTTGTGTTAGATAAACGACAGTTGCTAGGCGGTGAGATTACATCTGTAAGATGCCGTCTATGCAAATTTCGCGCTCGACGCACGCGTGTGGCGGTAGTAGCGCCCCTCGGAACATGCAAAGCAGGTTTGCTGTAAATACGCGCTGTAACGTTCGTGAGCGTTAGTTATCGTTGAGATTCGACGTAGGGTGTTGATGTTAGTCAAAAATGCCTTTAAGAAGACGAAAAAGCCATTATCAACAGCTCACGGAGTTTGAACGAGGTCGTGTAATACGGCTACGAGAAGGAAGATATTCTTTCCGCAATATTGCAGAACGACTTGGCAGGAATATAGCCAATGTGCATGATTGTTGGCAGCGGTGGTCAAGGGAAGGTACTGCCTCAAGAAAACCGGGTTCCGGCCGGCCACGTGGCATTACTGAGAGGGAAGGCCGCCGTGTACGGCGTATGGCCGTGGCGCATCGTACCGCGTCTGCGGCAGCAATTCGAGCTGCATTTGCCACCACAGTGACACAACGAACTGTTACAAACCGGTTACTTAAAAGACAGCTCCGAGCCAGACGCCCTGTACAGTGCATTCCACTTACTCCAAACCACTGCCGTTTGCGACGTCAGTGGTGTCAAGCTAGAGCTCATTGGAGGACAGAGTGGAGATCTGCTGCGTTTTCTGATGAAAGCCGGTTCTGCCAGGGTGCCAGTGATGGCCGTGTGTTGGATAGAAGGAGGCCAGGTGAGCGCCTGCAACCAAGCTGTCTGCGGCCGAGACACACTGGACCTACACCTGTAAATATGGTCTGGGGAGCAATTTCCTATGACAGCAGGAGCACTGTCGTTGTTATCCCACGCACCCTGACGGCACAGTTGTACGTCGGTCTGGTGATTCAACCTGTTGTGCTGCCATTCATGAACAGCATTCCAGGGGATGTTTTCCAACAGGATAACGCTCGCCCGCATACCGCCGTTGTAACCCAACATGCTCTACAGAGTGTCGATATGTTGCCGTGGCCTGCTAGATCACCAGATCTTTCCCCAATCGAGCCCGTTTGGGACATCATTAGACGACAACTCCAGCGTCATCCCCAACCAGCATTAACCGTCCATGTATTGACCGACCAAGTGCAACAGGCATGGAACTCCATCCCACAAACTGACATCCAGCACCTGTGCGACACAATGCATGAACGTTTGCGTGCTTGCATTCAACATTCTGGTGGTTGCACCAGTTATTAATGTACCAGCATTTCACATTTAAAATGGCTCTTCTCGCGCTTACAAAAAGCTGTGATTTTGAAACCTTAATCGATTAAATATGTCCCCTATACAAATGTATTGCAGCCATTTTATTCCTCTGCAACTATTTTTTCGTGGTGTTGGGATTTTTTTTCCGTCAGTGTATTTAAAAAAAAAATTAAGTTGCGATGTGTTTCAAAACTCGTATAACTATTTAAAAGCTCTTTATTTATATGATGTTTATCGATCGAATACAAAAGAACACGAACTGAATGTTGAAACATTGGGGCAACTCCAATCGTTCAGAACCTATCGAACGGTAATGAATTTTGCACCTAACCATAGACAAGTCGACTGCAACTTGGCTAGGCAACAGCTTTCTCATTCGGGAAAAAGACTTGACGCCGTAGATCCAGCCGCCTTTAGAAAGGAGGAAGGAACAGGTGCTCCGCATGAAAGATCAGAATGAAAAGAAGGTGAAGAGAGAAGTGAGATTGTATGCGTTGCTAATATGTTAAATCGGAACGCTAAGTGATGAAGCAAGCTGAACAAATCCAGAGTTAAGCAATAACTCTGCATTACTTAGGTTAGAAAGTTCTGGCCGGGCTATTGAGTTGAATGAATAAATAGGGGGAAAAGGTAATTTGAACTTAGTTAATTTATTTTCAGCGAAGGAAATTCATAATTTATCGTAGTTGATCCATTGAATAAATGTTGAAAAACCTGCTAGTCGTCTTGCAAGGAAAAACTAATTACTAGTATAATGTTATCAAATGTGGAATACTGTTGTTTTTACAGTAATGAGGCTGTGCAGTCAACTTGCATTAATCTCATGAAAATACTTTCGCAATATCTAGACGTTCTTGTTTGAAATTTAATTTAGTTTAATCGGAGGTAAAAAGTGGATTAAAGTATGAGGACAATTTTCATATATATTTCAATGAAATATGTATGTTGCTATGCTGTCAAAATAGGTGAGCACCCAATCTCAGTGCTGTATTCGAGAGTATTCTTAACAAACAACTGTCGATTGAAATGTTGAAACTCATGAAAATTTATCTGGAATTAATTCACTGAGTTTCTACAATTGATTGGTGAAAATTGACCTCATAGTAATTATTCTAACATTTTTTACATCAGAGCTCGTAAAAATTCATCGGAAATATTCTGACATATTTTTTACTTTAAGGCTCGTAATAACATAAATCTGCTATTTTTATTTTATAACGTTTAACTGGTTAAATTTAATGTCAAAAAGAATTTCAAACGCAATAAATGTGCTTCTATTTAATTTATTTTTACCATTAAAAACTTCATACATCCAAACGATTGAAACCAGCAAATTCTAATTTTTTTGTTTAATAACTACTTCAATTAAATCATCAGAAGCAATGAAATCCGCTTCAACAACGCTCATCGAAATATATTTTTTTTGTCTTTCTTTCATTTTGTATAGTGTTATGCTAAGTATGAAAAAATACTTTGAAAACTACCCTACAATACGCTTCTACGCATTTCTCTAACATCGGAATGCTTTCGTTAGAAAAAATGGTACTCTGCCAGCCATATTTTTAGAAAGAGAAAAGGAAAGTAATAACCCCACTTGTTGATTCCTTTTTGCATTTTACACGTCGTCTAATGGTTTGAAATTTCTAATAAAATTATAATAAGTTCGACTTTGCAAATTTCTAATATGCTGAGTTTATGTACTAACTATTTATTTTCTTTAATTTTGATTGCCATAATGTCAAGCTTTGGAAATAATAATTTTTTTGATATTCCATTTCGGCACGTGCATTTTGGTTGTTATGCTAAGCTTAGCTCAGAGAAATGTTGTTTTAACTCCTCGAATCTTGAAAAGTTTATTTAACATTAACGAATGTTTAAAGAGTTTAACCCTGTTTAAAAATCATCAGAATTCTTCGTAATAAAAAATCTCTTGGATATACACTTTGGCGACTGAAACCTTTTCAGTTTATACATTCGATGAACAGTGCTTTCTACTCAGCCATAATGTGAAATAGAATTGAAGTACAATTTCAAGTATTCTGATTTCGACGCAAGAAAATACGATGTCTGAAAGCACAAACAGTACATTCTTGCCATTATGCAAGAAGTACAGTCACTTTATTGAACTGGTTCAGCTGAGGCCACTTCATTAAAGTGTTTCATTTGCTGTATAAATTATCGCCATTACGCAAGGTGTACGGTTACTTCATTGAAGTGTTAATGTTGCTGTTTGCACAAAACATGTTCCCTGAGACAACTGTTCAAAAAAATGCACACAACGTAAATGGCACTAAAAATTGTTAATATCAAAAGGGTGAAACATACTTAATAACACTGAAAGCTAAAATGAAAACTATTCATAATTTGCAGATTTAAAGAAAGTTTACATTGAAATTTCTGAATTGGCACGTTTCCATATTTTTCATTTATGGAGAAGTGTTCTGCATTCTTCTTTTTTCCATATTTAAGTAATAAGTAATTTTGTGACAACATTAAACCTAAAGAAACTGCTAATTTCGACAAACAATCTTAGCTCAACAATTAACGTTCTTCGTTAGATGCATTTATCAGCATCAGGGAAGCTGTTTTAACAAAAAAACCCTAAAGTTCCGGGAAAGAATTTGTCTTTTAAATTACATGATGTAGTTTATTTCCATAAATTACTGAGTGATGCTTCATCAACAGTTTAAAGACATGCTTTATGGTAAAAAATTTAAGAGCTTTTAACCACTTGATTGTAAAGTATCTATCCATTAGTCAAAATTTTTCTCAATCTGAGGCATTAAGATTTTTAGAAATTGGCTTTTTCTTAAAACTTTAGGAAAGGAAATATGATATTATTTTACAAATTTGAAGAAATATTTTCTGAAGCAAATGGGAATTTAATATACATAAGCAGAATATATTAATCATCAACATGTGACAAAGCTACGAATGAGGTTGAATCTGAGAGTGTAAATGAGCTTTTCGAAATTTGTGAAATTTGTTCCATAAGATAATATTTTAAAAACACTGAACACAGAGGGAATAAAAAGTTGGTATATTTTTCCATGAAATATTTTCAAATTCAAAGAAGTTAAGAACAGTCGAGATAATTTTATTTATAAGGTGTTTTCGGGGGAAACTATTTAAAGAAACTTCTTCATGCCCACTGTGTAATTTTTGTGCTTCTGCTAGTCGGCGCTAAATAGACATATTAAAGCAAAAATAAAAAATATTTAGGTTAGTGTACTGATTTCACTGGAAATGCGCATCCAGTAAAATATAATATGTTTATACGGCATCAGTGCATGGAAAATCATCTCTTAATGTGTGCTGATTTGATGCACGGTAATGTTTGACGATGAGCCATAGATTCAGTGTGGTGCTGTAGGCATTACATTTAAATTGAAAGGAAACATTAAAAACCATAAGAAAGACAAAACCTGCAGGGCCTGCAGTCCGTTACATTGGAGTGAAATATCACCAAATGACCATTCTTTTTAATATCATCTTTACAATTAAACCTGGTGTTTCATTCATTGAATTTACTGTTTAAAAAGCATCCGTTTGATGACATTTGAAATGGAAGTTTTAAATAATTTGGAAACGAATTAAGCTGTTCGTTGCAGAAAAAGTGCATATACGTCTGCTAAGAAGAAAAATAAATTGTTGTGAATTGCGGAAATCTGTCAAGTTAAGTTTAACATTTGATCCCGGGAAATAATTATGATTTCACTTGCTTATTTCGTAAAGGATTAAAACATGGTCAGAAAGAAGTAACCGTAAGCCTAGACCTATGCAATTCGGGGAGGAATAATTTTCACAAGAAAGATTAATTGCTTAATTCCTTCGAAAACATCATACGATAGACACTTCTCCATTCCTTTTTTTTTCAGATGACCCAGCAACAGTGCATACTGAGTTGCACTTTTTGCAAAATGCGATGTTTACTTTTAAAATATGCATACTGATTTTCTCCTTGAATATTAGCTCAAAAAATAAAAACTGTGACTACTAACAACTCAAAGCAGTTGTTATGGCTCACAGTTGTTATAGCTTTCATAAAAACTGAAAACAGTTGTTATGAAAACTGGAAGGAAGTATGTTTCACCTCAAGCACAGGTAACAGGGGGAAATACAATTAAAATACTTTCAATATCGAGCAAGTATTATAAACAAAGTATTTTGGTAGAGCTACGTACTGATGCGAAGAAAGGTTAATCAAAGAATTACCATTTTAATGACAGATTGCATAAGGAAGCATGATATGCTTATACACTGAGTGTATGCCTCATTCAGAGATCTAAATTTTTGTTAAAAGATATGTTCAATTGCATGGGCATTTTTCTAAATGGAATTCTTTTCATATCGTGTTTGACTCTCATAAGTAGAGTTTCACATCAGTATGAATTCCCTGTACAATTTTATACATAACTACATCCTTTTCCCTGAAAAATGAATTACAAATTAAAATAAATAAAAAGTTTTTAATAGAGATGAGCTTACCTGTTACTTGGTGTTCACGGCGGTAACTGTGACTGCTACTCAAAAGTAACAGTGATTTTTAACTGTGATTGGAATCACAGTTTAGGACCGGTTATTTGTTTCCCTTCCGTGAATCCATGCAGCAGTAACGACTAACGAACGAGTAAAGTAACTGATAGCAGAATCACTTAATGGAACGGTGGGTTGGCCATAATACAGCGGATCCTGGGATATATGTTTTTTACTTTTATACATAAATCTGCGTTAACACCGATATTTTGCTGTAGTTATAATGGCTTTTTCAGTTGGGTTATGCGTAATTCTTTTATGCGATTTATAGGTTACATTTTGAATTCAGATTATCAAATATACAGTTCTTTTATACCTAACATGGTGCCACAACTTTGAAAAAAATGAGACAGCATTTATTTTTCAGCCATGAAAGGGACGAAGCAACAAAAAATTACCATCTAATGTACACACATAATTCACAAATTTCTCCAAATTCAAAAAAATTAAAACAAGCAGAAAGTATGGATATTTTACCCAGCATTAATGGTAAATCAACTAGAGAACAAAATTCTTTGAAAAGTGCCAAGTATTATAAGTAAATAATGTGTTCTAATGGTGTTGAATATAAGACAACACATTCGGATTTACTACCTAGTATTTGAAAGATAAGAGTTCTTTCATATATTAAAAATATAAAGTCATACAGCATTTCTTAACTTGTTTTATAATGTAAAAAAAAATAATAATAAGGGTCAAAATAGACAGGACAGGTAGCGAACAAAGTATTCATTAGCATAATCTAAAATTGCGAGCCCTCTTCCCCTTTTTTTTCTTTTCGGAAGAATTTAAAAATGTACAATAGTAGTTGATATTTTGAAATTTCAGTCACATGTTTTTTAAGCCATTCCATAGTAAAATGTATAACTGAGATACTACTGTCTGCAACAGATTACAAAATTATGAACTTTATAATTTTCCGAAAGAAGATATGGGCACAGCCCACGTAAAGTTCTCTGACAGAAATTTCAGTCGGTAGTCATAGTCATAATATCTATCAGATTTTGTAAAGTGGTTAATACCTGATGATTTTTGTAGGGAATGGAGGAGGAGGGGGTCATATAAATTGTGGACAAATATAAGACTAAATTTAAGCAACTGATTACCTCGCTGTTAGGGAAATTTCTGTGAAGGAATATCCATAGCTTGCATGTGTGTGTATTATTTGGAGGGAATTGCCACACTGGCACGAAACTAAATCGGCAGTTAATTATTAACATAAGAAATGTGTTACCGAATTGTGGACTAGACCTCCATACAGAAGAATGCAGAGTCTACAGAAAATAAAGTAGCTAGCATTCTAATAATACATACTTGCGCCTTACAGCAGAGCTAATGTCAAAAAGCCTCCCGGTGGCGCAGTTGTCTAAGCGATGGCCTTTGATCATTCGTCCGAGCGGGGTCCGGGCTCGAATCCCGGCGAGGCATGGATGTTGTGTTTGTCTTATGGCACTGGCTCTCTCCCTTCCCTGAAACCAGTGATCCTAAATTAGGGACGGGCGACTGCTTATAGCTTATTTGGTTGCTCACACTGGTCGTTAAACTTCCAATAAAAAAAAACCTAGGCTTCCTTAAAAACTACACTGTAGTAGATGTTGCCATTCGTGAGCTAAATTCCAGCGTAAGGTTGGACACCTACTCACCTAAGGTGTATTTAGCTCACGAATGACAACACCTACTATAGTGTAGTCTTGTGGAAGGGTTGGGATGCTACCTGAAAATTTGACTGTAAGTAATATCCTTTTATTCCCAAGTAAATCCTATAATTTAGTGAAATTTATAATACATCAAGTCTAGAAATAGCTATGACATCAAATTATTACCTGTTCATCAAGTTCAGGGGGAAACCCTGAGCTGAACTACTTTTTTGTAATTTTTGAATACAGAAAAAGAATCAAAATAAGAAACTGTGAGTACTGATATTATGATTGTAAACATCACAATAGAGTATTACAATATTTAAGCACGAAAAAAGACTGTTGTTTTTGGTATTGACTTTGAGATCAACGCGCATTTAAAAAAAATGTGAAAACACAATTTACTGTAAAAACTATAATACTTAGGAGTTTATTGATATAATTAAAAATCTAAACCTAGATCTACAGGATTATAGCAAATATGAATGTCAAGGCCCTTTTTCCAAGTACCACTGTACCGGAAGCAAATGAAAACATTATTAAAAAATTAAAACAGGACAAAAATCTTAATAACACACAATTTCAAGAATCAGAAGCAGTTTTATTATACATTTATGAAAACAATATTTTCAAATTTGAAGAGAACATTGCAAACAAAAAAATAGAGGCACAATGGGTTCCCCTCTGTCAAATCTATTTGCAGAAGTGATTATGAGCAATATTGAGGAACAAATAATCTGTACAATGGAAGAAACTCCTTTGGTTTACTGTAGATATGTGAATGATATTTTTATTTTGTCACGAATGAGTATTTATGAACTTGAATTATTAACTCAGCAATTTGGTAATATCTATCCAACGTTGACAATAGAGCATGAGGAGGAAAATACTTTGATCTTCCTTTATGTTAAAGTTGTCAAGTAAAGAGACCAACTACAATACAGACTACATAGAAAACAGTCATTTATTCCTGTTCTGATTCCATATAATTCAACACATCCATACACACAGAAATACAATAGTATTAAAACTTTAATCAAAAGATCAATAATCACACACTCCTCAAAAAAAGAATTATTTACAGCCATTCCATGAAAAGGTGGACAAACAGGAAAATAAATTAAATTGTATCATATTATTATTTATGATATCATCAAATTGAAGGTATGAGTACTACATAGAATTTGAATTCACAACAAAAATGCTATATAAATAATTGTCTCCTTGCATTTCAGTCTTAAACCTCCAGAACAAAAGGTAGAATTTACATTTAGTAATTAGACAATTCTAACACCAGTTCTGGAAATGTTTTGACAACTTTTTTTCAGTTGCAATTGTATTTGCTAGATGTAGCAGAGTCCAAAGCACTTTGTCACAACACATTTTACACTTAAAATAATTGAAAATTTAAAAACATTCTTTTTAGTCTGCTGACTGTCATTTTTTAGTCTGCTGACTGAAATGACCATAAAGATAGTTTATACTAACATGCCCTTTGTGTAGAAATTTCAAACTTTGTGGAAGTTTGATTGTCAGCAGCCTGAACAAGTGTAGGAAAAGTCATGTAGAAAAAATTAATTCTTGGACCTCAACTGAGGTATGACGTGTGTGACATTATTGAAAGTCTCACTTAGGTGTCACACTTGGGTACTGAGGTGATGACTGACATTGCCACAACTCTGTTTAATAAAAAAGAAAAGACTTAACGCTGTGTATCAGACAGCACAAAGAAAAAAAAGATTTTTATGCCATAATTATATATTGTCAGTTGACAGGTACCAGAAAAGGTGTGAAATCAATAAAAGACTCACTATCAAGGAGGCACAATTTAATACAAAAAAAACACATGCTGATGACTATAAGTGATGCTTTCACACAGTTCAAAAATGAAAATTAGAAAATTTTAATTAAAATAACTAAGTTTTACGACCTGTGTCCTGGATATGTGACATTGATTTTGTAAACACCACGGAATTATGTGCTTGCAAATATTATGCAAATTCAAATTATTTTATACAATCCTTGGCCAGCAAAATTCCAATTCCCCAAAGTTTCCTTCAAATGAAATACAACTGATAAGTGTTTTGTGTTGCAGCATTCAAAATGAGAACTGCATGATTGGATTTTGCACAGACTGTAAAAGTGATGTTTGCATGTGTGTTGAAGAGATACCTGTAGACACATTTGTAACATGAAAAGATATAGATGGTTTCAAAAAAGTGGTTGAGATTGATGGTTCTGTTTGAAGAACTGTGCTTCATAATCAGTTACATTATTATAAAATTCATTCTTTTGCTATTGTAGCTATAGGATTAATAGATGCCTCAGATAATTTGTACAAACTACAAATATTAGATGAAAAGGCAAATTTGGCCACTACATGTGAAAATAAGAATTGTTTGAATTTATGGCACAGAAGGCTAGGTCATAGGGATATTGAAATGATAAAACAAATAGAGAAAAAGGAGTTAGCAAGAGGAATAACTCTTTCCAATTGTAAAAAGGAAGAAAATTGTGAGTTTTGCATAAAAGGCAAACTTACACAGAAGCCATTCTCCAAACAATGTAGTTTTAAGGCCAAAGCTGTATTAGAATTAGTACACACAGATATTTGTGGTCCCATGGTTGAGGCCAGTCCTAGTGGTTACAAGTATTTTATCACATTTATAGATGACTATAGCAGATATTGTTATATCTATTTGCTTAAAAGTAAAGATGAAGCATTAGTAAAATTTAAGCAATATGTAGCTTCAGTGAAAACCAAATTTGGAAAAATGCCAAAATCAATAAAAACAGATAATGGAGGAGAGTATTGTGGAAGAGATTTTGAAAATTATTTAGTGGAACAATGAATAGAACATAAAACAACTGTTCCATACTGTCGTCAGATGATAGGAATTGCTGAAAGAAAAAACAGATTTTTGACAGAAATGACAAAAACTATGATGTTAGATGCTAATATGGAAGGTAAATACTGGGCAGAAGCTGCAATAACAGCAGCTTACATACAAAATAGAGTTCCAACACAAGCAACAGGAAAAACTCCTTTTGAATTATGGAACGGATTTAAACCATATATTTGTCATATTAAAGTATTTGGATCAAAAGCTTATGTATATGTACCAAGGCAACAAAGAAGAAAATTTAGCAATAGAGCACAAGAGGGAATCTTATTAGGACATGATCAAAGATCTAATGGATACAGAGTATTAAATAGAGAAACAAACAAAATAATTATTACCAGATGAGTAAAATTTGATGAACGTCAGCAAGCTATAATAAAAAGTAAACATGCTGAAAGGAAAGAAGATGAACAAGAAATTTTCGTTCAAAATGAAGTAATGTCATCGGAAACTGTGGAAGAAAATAATGATGGAGAAAAACCTGAAAATGTTCAAAGAAAGTCTTCAAGACTAAACAAAGGAAAACCACCAGATAGATTAGCATATGTTGCAAAAGTTCAGTATAAAAAGGATCCTCAAAATTTAAAAGAAATCCAGGACATGAACGAAGTAGAAAAAGGAAACTGGTTGAATTCCATAGAGGAAGAACTAGATGCATTGAAGGAAAATGAAACATGGACTTTGGTAGATCTTCCAGAAAGAAAGAAAGCCATTAAAAATAAATGGATTTTCAAAACAAAATACAATGCAAGTGGAAAACTATAAAGCAAGACTTGTTGCAAAGGGGTATACACAACAACCGGGATTAGACTTTGAAGAAACTTTTTCACCCGTAGTAAAACATACCACTTTAAGAACTCTTTTAACAGTTGCAGCAAACAGAAAATGGAATGTTCATTATCTTGATATAAAATCTGCTTTCCTGTATGCAAAATTAGAAGAAGATGTATTTATGGAACAACCAGAAGGTTTCAGAGAATCAGGAAAAGAAGAAAAAGTTTGTAAATTGCATAAGAGCATATATGGTCTCAAACAAAGTGCCAGAAATTGGAATAAAACAATAACAGAATATTTGTTCAACAATGGCTTCAAACAAAGTACAACAGATCCTTGCTTACTATCACTAAAGGATGGAAAACAAACAACTTATTTAGCTATTTATGTAGATGATATATTAATTGCATCGAATAACACAGAAAATATAAAGAAAACTGCAAATTTGTTGAAAAATCAATTTGAAGTCAAACATTTAGGCCACATAACATATTATCTTGGAATTCAAATAGGAAGAGAAAAAGATGGAAGTTTTCTTCTGAGTCAAAGTAATAAAATAAAGGAAATTATACAAAGTTATGCTACAGATCAAAATAAGGAAAGTAAAACACCAATTAGTACAGACTACAGAAAGAACATTCAAGAAGAAGAACTTCTAAAAGATAATGGACTTTATAGAGAAATAGTGGGAGCTGTAATGTATTTATCTACAGTAACAAGACCAGACATTTGAAATGCCATAGGCATCTTAAGCAGAAAAGTAGAAAAACCAAGTAAACAAGATTGGCTAGCCATTATGAAGTTAATTTATTATTTGAAATCAACAGTAAACCTTAAATTAAGACTATATTCACAAGACCCACTAATTTTAAAAGGCTATGCAGACGCTGACTGGGCAGGAGACCGGACTGACTGGAAATCAACATCTGAATTTGTTTTCATGCTTGGAAAGAGTGCCATATGTTGGACCAGCCGTAAGCAGTCAACAACAGCCTTATCGACAACCGAAGCAGAGTTCATCGCCACTGCAGAAGCAAGCAAAGAACTATTGTGGTAGCGACAGTTACTCAAGGATTTCGATTGTGAACAGACTGGAACCACTACAATATTTCAGGATAACAAATCAACTATACAATTTATGAAAAATCAAAAGATCAATTCCAGATCTAAACACATTATGGTGCGGTATCAGTTTGTGAAAGAATTGAGTGGAACTGTTCTTCAGTTAAACTACTGTAATACTTCTCAAATGGTTGCAGACATTTTCACCAAGCCATTGGCTGGACCCCAGTTTGAAAAACTTAGACTGACACTAGGCATGATAAAATAAACTCCTCCAGCCAAGAGGAAGACTGTTAGAAATTATTATTAGAAATATGACTGTCAGAGTTCTTCAAACGCCTCAGCGAACATTTAACAGAAATGCAGGTGGCGCTGCTCGATACGTTTTTAGTTGTTTACTCTAGCGAGCGTTGCCTGAGAGAAGAAGATCCCCTTCTGCTGCTCACGTCGGTTAGTAATCTAAGTGGTTGATCTTTGACTGAACAACAACAATGTCGGTGATATGTAGAGGGTGTGCGTGCTGGAATAGTAAGTTATTACCTTTTTGTGGAGATGTACAATAAATATTAGTGTGTTGTCTTTGAAGCATTTATGTGTGTAGAAACCCCTTATTTTTCGCTGTGTGATTACTAAGGATAGATCTTCCTGCAGCTGGTAAGTGGCTTTCTGCGTTACTTAAAGGGATTATAGATTTTAATTGTTTAGAAATATCTAACACAAGTGACATGCATTTTGTAGATTAATATTTACCGAAGTACCGGATCTTGTAAACCATCAATAAAATTATTCAAGATCTTGACAATAGAGGGCCCTGCTGCAGAGAAAACAATGGGAAGTGAGAATTGTGAAATGAGATCTACGTTAAACTAGTGACTCTCATTTTATTGCAGCATGATCTACAGATGCAAATTCTCAATGCATGCACTATCACATTCCAGTACTGCGTGCAGTCTTGGTATTACGCCTGATAAGGCACTAGACAATATGTCAACGGGAATGGCTGATACCTGCTGCAGAATGGTGTCTTGTATCGATGGTAAAGTCTACAGATTACCTCTATAGGCACGTGATTTCAAGTAGCCACTCAACCAGAAATAAGCTGGTGTGAGTTCTGGAGATCTAGGGGGACATTCGTGTGCACCATACAAAATCGCTTAACTCCAGCTCAATAGACAACGGCCCTGACCGTGCACGCCGGATTTCACGTTGAACTCCTGATAGCAGGTTATATGCAAAGTATTAGCTTAATGAAACCGTGTGGTTTTGCAATGATAGCACGGAGCATTATTATTTTCGCACATTGAAAATGTGATTGCGTTTCTCCGTAATGGTTTTTATGTCTCAATCTAACGTTGCATTGTGCGAGTAATGTGCAAACGTCACTTATGTGTCTTTTTCTGGTGCAGGGCCCTCCATTGTCGAGATTTCGAACAATGTTTTCCTTGATGCCATACAAAGTCGCCGACCTCTGTGCATATTAATTTGTAAACCGCATGTATCTCCGAACCGCACATCCTATCTAAAGGCATTTTTTCGACAACATTTTTAAAGCGACCGGTATATACACTGACGGAAAAAAATCACAACACCAAAAAGGGGTTGTGTTAGATAAACGACAGTTGGTAGGCGGTGAGAGTGCATCTGTAAGATGACGTCTATGCAAATGTCGCGCCAGGCGCAAACGTGTGGCGCTGGTAGCGCCCCTTGGAACATGCAAAGCAGGTTTGCAGTAAATACGCGCTGTAACGTTCGTGAGAGTTAGTTATAGTTGAGAATCGACGTAGTGTGGTGATGTTAGTCAAGAATGCCTTTAAGAAGACGAAGAAGCCATTATGAACAGCTCACGGAGTTTGAACGAGGTCGTGTAATAGGGCTACGAGAAGGTGGATTTTCGTTCCGCAATATTGCAGAACGACTTGGCAGGAATGTAGCCACTGTGCATGGTTGTTCGCAGCGGTGTTCAAGGGAAGGTACTGCCTCAAGAAGACCGGGTTCCGGCAGGCCACGTGGCACTGCTAAGAGGGAAGACCGCCGTGTACGGCGTATGGCCGTAGCGCCTCGTACTGCGTTTGCGGCAGCAATTCGAGCTGCAGTTGCCACCACAGTGACACAACGAACTGTTACAAATCGGTTACTTGAAGGACAGCGCCGAGCCAGACGCCCTGTAGCGTGCATTCCATTTAATCCAAACCACTGCCGTTTGCGACGTCGTGGTGTCAAGCTAGAGCTCATTGGAGGACGGAGTGGAGATCTGTTGTGATTTCTGATGAAAGCCGGTTCTCCTGGGTGCCAGTGATGGCCGTGTGATGGTTAGAAGAATTACAGGTCAGCGCCTGCAACCAACCTGTCTGCGGCCAAGACACACTGGACCTATACCGGGAGTTATGGTCTGGGGAGCAATTTCGTATTACAGCAGGAGCACTCTCGTGGTTATCCTACGCACCCTGACGGCACAGTTGCACGTCGGTTTAGTGATTTAACCTTTTGTGCTGCCATTCATGAACAGCATTCCAGGGGGTGTTTTCCAACAGGATAACGCTCGCCCGCATACCGCTGTTGTAACCCAACATGCTCTACAGAGTGTCGACATGTTGCCGTGGCCTGCTAGATCACCAGATCTTTCTCCAATCTAGCACGTGGGGGACATCAATGGACGACAACTCCAGCGTCATCCCCAAACAGCATTAACCGTCCCTATATTGACCGACTAAGTGCAACAGGCATGGAACTCCATCCCACAAACTGACATCCAGCACCTGTACGACACAATGCATGAACGTTTGCGTGCTTGCATTCAACATTCTGGCGGTTACACCGGTTATTAATGTACCAGCATTTCACATTTAAAGTAGCTCTTCTCGCGCTTACATTAAGCTGTGATCTTACAACCTTAATCGAATAAACATGTTACCTATACAAATGTATTGCCGCCATTTCATTCCTCTACAACTATTTTTTCGTGGTGTTGGGTTTTTTTCCGTCAGTGTATATTCTGTTTCAATTTTGATATTTTGGACATGCATGTCCCACATAGCTATTTATTTGGCCTGCACATTAACCAGAATTTTAAATTAAATAAATTTAATTGTAATACATTAATTGAATATTTTACTAAGAACTTTATTTCAATTAATTTTATTTTATAATCATTATCCTCCTTGGCAACCATTATGAATCCACTGTTGAACGAATGTCTCTCCAAACCTCAAAACGGTCTGTCTTGTGCCCGTGTCTTCCATGTTACTCCCGCATACTTTCGAATTTCATCCGCCCATCTCCCATGTCGTCTTTTTCTGGATCTTTTTCTGTCCCTTGGAATCCAATCTAAAATTTCGGCTGTTCATCGATGGTCCGTTCTTCTGGCAGTATGTGCAGCCCATTGCTTTTTCAGGGATTTTACTCTGATCATGATGTCTTCCACTCTTGTCAGTTTTCTGATCTACTAGTTCCTCTTCTTATCTATCCTGGTTACACCAAGCATGCACCTCTCCATGCCTCTTTGAGTTGGTTGCAGCTTTGTATGTCTCTTTTTGTTAAATTCCACGGCTCTGCACCATACGTAAGCACTGGAAGAACGCATTGATCAAACACTTTTCTTTTAACACGTAATGGCATATTGCTCTTGAAAATTATGCTGTTTCTTCCAAAAGCTCTACAGTCAAGCTTTATACGCCGATTAATTTCTTCATCAATGTGACCCTCACTTGATGTCTGCTGTCCAAGATAAACGTACGTGTCTGTTATATCCAGCTTTTCTCTATCAATAGATGCATTTTCATTTCTTGTAAAAGAATTGAACATCACTTTTGTTTTCTGAAAGTTCATTTTTAATCCCACTTCTTTGCTCTTGTGAGCAAGTTCCTGGATCATACTCTGCAGCTTTAATGGGGTAGTTGCAAAAATGACTACGTCATCCGCAAAAGGAAGGTGAGTTAGATAATCTCCATTAATCTTTATCCCTTTGTTTTCCCAGTTCAGTGATTAAAAGACCTTTTGCAACGCGGCATTAAAGAGCTTGGGAGATATGGTGTCACGTTGTATCACTCCCTTTCCAATTTTTATGAGTGCTGTATTCTGAAACAGCCGAAATTTTGAACTAGCATTTTCATAGATTTTATTAAAATATAAATGTATGCATCTTAAATACCGCAGGATTTCAAACCCATTGTAAGTGCTAATGGTTTCACCGAATGAAAGGCCTTTTCATAATCGACAAAAGCCATGCACAGTGGAAGTTCATATTCCCTCGCTCTTTCAATTAGTTCTCTCAATACGTGGATATGATCTATTGTGGTGTAGCCACTCCTGAATCCAGCTTGTTCTCTCGCTTGAGCCATGTCCAGTGCTACCTTCAAACGGTGTGAAAGAACTTTAGTGAAGATTTTATAAACAATTGATAGGAGGCTGATAGGTCTGTAGTTCCTGAGATCCTAAACGTCACCTTTTTTATGTAGCAGGATCATTGTAGCGGTGTTCCAATCCTCAGGAATATTCTCTTCATTACGGCATCTAGTGAAAACTTGGGCGAGTACTGTTTCGATTTCTCCACTTGCTTCTTGTATGATGTCTACAGTAATATCATCTTCTCCTGGAGCTTTTCTGCGCTTCATGTTCTTGATTACATACTTACAAATGTTTTGTAAGCGTTGATCTGTAGCATAACTCATGAAGTTTTTATTACCTCACGTCGTTCCACAGCACCGAATTCCGTAACCGTGCCCGCCAACTGCGCGCATTTCAAAATACTTGTTTTCACAAGTGAGGAGCATGCTTAAATTAAAAAAAAAGTAAATGTGCGACAACTGTTCAACGGAAATTTTGCACCCAGTATCGTAGCTTGTATTTCATTTGTGCGAAGAAATGATTAAGCTTGTTTGAATTATTAATTGTAGGAATTGGTGCATTTTTATGAACAACCTATGAAAATTGCAATGGTGAAAATGAACTTGGATTTTCCTTAATAGGTAAAACTACAATGCACTCATCTTCTGGAAGAATTTTCCCTCTGTACAAGTTGCTCAAATAATGTTTCCATATCCCTCTCAATATCAGTGCTTTTTTTATTTTAACATGTTTTAACGTTGCATCAAACAATTGAAGGGTAGTAAATAATTATGTTTGACATAATCTGGAAACATGTACTGCAAATTCCCGCAGGTAAATTTCAGTGGCAGTTTAAATTTCGGTTTTCGTGCATCGCAGTTTTCTTTTATTTTGCTCATCATACTGACCAAAATAATGCAATGCTCTGGAAACAACGGGGTTCACTGCTACGTAAAATTCCATATTTTTCTTCAAATGGTGACAAAGCCATAATAATAATATTAATAATAATAATAATAATTGGTATTATAATAATAATAATAAACTCTAAAAAGTGAGTGAAAATCCAAAGTGTCGACTTTGTCAGGAAAAAGATGAATTTGTGTCTGATCTGGTACGTTACTGTAGCAAACTTGAACCGACGGATTACAAATTTAGACACGACAGCATTGTAAAATTGATTAATTGCTCATTTTGCAGAATGTACAATCTGTCAGCCTTGAAAAAGTACAGAAAACATCAGGCTGTGAAAGTTTTAGAAAATAATCAGGTCAAGATCTTGTGGTATTTTTGAAATTCAATGGGATAGGCATCAAAACATAATACAACAGGCACAACAGTCATAGAAAATACGAAAGTCTTGATAATTGATATAGCACTTCTTGGAGATGCCAGAATGGAAAAAAAGAAGATTTTGAACGAAATGACTACATATACAGAGTTGTCATAGAAGTTACACATGGACTAAACACACAGCAGTACTTCCCAGTGTCATCGGGCACTTAGAGCGATTTCAAAAAAATTATGGTTCATTTAAAAAAGTTACAGCTTTCTCATATATCATTTATAGACTTACAAGAAACAGCTTTACTTGGGACATCATATATTTTACACCGATACTAGACTGTTAACTAGGTCTTCGGGGGACATTTCTATCAATTCAACAGCAGCAGCAGTCAATGGTAATTTTGTTGTTTATCTTTGTTTGTCAGGCACTGTGTTTCGTATATTTCGAACAAAGATATAATAATAATTATAATTAAAACTTCACACTATGTCACATGTAGAATAAATGGAGTTGATTGGAATCAAATTTCACTCATCCGGAAAAACCTTTAGAGAGGTTTAATGATCGATTCTTTGTATAACAGGTTTAATGATCGATTCTTTGTATTCAACATTTTGTCTCGTTTAGAAAGTTTCGATCATTTTACTAAATCTCATTACATTGAAGTCCACCATATATACCTGACATCTACTCTGGTTATAAACAATCGTGAGAGAGTTTTTCTTGAAATAAATGGCAAAATAAAATTTCAATAAATGATTCCTACCTAGACGGCTCCAGCAAATGCGTGCGTATGTACGACCAAATTATTCATTTAAAGCAGGTGTAAGAAATACAAGAGACATTAGAGCCGGTAACGTAACCAACTCCATAGCACTGCGGTCTAAGTACTGGCTTATGAACGTTGGTCAAAGTGAGCCCGGGCTAGAGTCCCGTATGATACGCGGGCTGTGAGTTTGCTCTGCCGCACATATTTCCTTTCTCCCTTGGAACTATTGGTCTTACATTAGTGATTGTTTACTGCTATAGCGCATAGATTCTATATCGGCTGCAGTTATGTACCTAAGTAAAAAAGGTCACATATTGGAGTCTATTGAATAATAAGAAAGGAGAGATGATTATTAATTTTGGACAACTGCTTCGAGGTCAAGAAATATATCGCCATCTTTTATAACTTTAGAAGAGGTGAGAGTGAAATAAAAGGAACTGATAAATTTCGAGTTCTTTTGATATTAGAGAAAAACGTTTTAAGATGAAACCTGAAATCGTTCATGCACCGTGATATTATCTTTGTTCTTGCATTCGAGAAAAAGTTTGTTTTTTTAATTATTTCCCGAACTCTCGGGCACGGCACGACACTAAGTACTTTGTTTAGGGAAAATTCAAATAAAATGTGAAATTTGCCAACGAATGGCAAAGTCTGTGATTATACAACGGATATATAAAAAAACAATGAATTGTTTCAGAAAAAGGATTCGATGTGATGAGTCATGATTCAAACTCTTGCTTTACAGAACCTTGTGCGTCAGACTCAATTTCACATGCCATTTCATACTGTCACGTTACACATAACTCTTAACACGAAATGTTGTTATTATGTAGAGATAAGTGTCTAACAAGATTTCAGAAATTTATCTAAGTTGCTAGAACAAATAAAATAAAACCAGGAACTAACCAACATTCATAGGCAAATCCTGAATGATAGTGGAGGTGCTACATAACAGAAATCATTTTAAAGCTGCAAATTATGATAAGAATATCCCCATTGGTAAGAATGTAGTTTATGTTTATACAATGGAAATAAGATGGGTATTCATCGCATAAAGCAATGAGAATCCAAGATGGCCGCTATATTTCAAACTGGCTACACGTGTTGAGATTTTGTTAAAACATTTTGTTAGACATCAAAGAAAAGAGTTCTTGGTATCGATTTACATGTGTTAGAGGACAAGGATTTCATTTTTCATGTTACAAATAGGCTAGGAATCCATATAGGTACTGTTTTGTCGTATATACTGGGTAAAGTGAAAGAAAGGCGAACTCAATATGTCCTCCTACTAACAAAAATTAGTATTTATTAATGGCTGAAGCATGCTGAATGTTACCAAAAAGGTCTTTTAAAAAACACAGCTTTTTAACAACGTCGTCCGGCACCACATCATTCTTCACATATATTCCTACAGTTGCACAATAGGGTACAAAACAAATCACCACTTATGCAGTCAGACTTGTTCTTACAGCTTTTGCACATACATTTGATTAGCTCTTTACATCAGTCAGATATTTCTGGAAACTCCGACCATTTCATCTGCCATGATACATCATCCAGCCACCATCCTGATACGGTTGGAGATGGAACACATATTGTGCCTCTGTTTGCTTGTCACCAAATGTGTCCAGATTGGAAAGCACTATGTAATACCTGGTGTTGTAATGTACCATTTTTCGGTGGCAGATTTTCAAGCGGACAATTTCTGGTCATGAACAACTCTTGTCTTGCATCATTTACACTTGTATTGTTACTGGTTGAACAGTACAATAGTACTACGTATAGTTAAGTAATGTCTAAACTTTCCGTAGGAATTGAAATGTGCGGCTGTGAGATGACTGAAAGTTCAGTAGTAGCTTCGGTAAAGAGGATCTATGTCTTCCAAGTTGATATTTTTGTCTTTCCTGTGAAACTATGATTGCTATCATAACCTGTGAAAGCATAAAATCCTGAAATTTGTGATTAGCATGAATGCCACTCTCAAATCCTTGTATTAACCGACGATTTCTGGTCCTGCAACCACCCAACGTCTCAGTGCTCATGGACCCTGCGTCAACACTACTGCGCAGCCGTCCTGTTTCACAATTGTGTTACTTTTTTCATGTGCTTGTTCTACGTTGATTGCTGAGACGATTCTGTTTGATTTTCTTTCACAAACTGTCCTGAAGAAAATGAGCGATGTATGTATTGTAGTTGAATCTCTGCCTTAAAAATGTCTTTCAGATGGATTGGTAGCCAACGTGCACAGATATGATGATCAAGCAGAAAAACCAAGGAATCATTTTTTTAGACAGTCACAAAAAGTAGTTTCCTTCTCTGATTGAGAGAACAAAGAGAAGCAAAAGAAGCAATAGGATTTCCGTAGTAGGACAAGTCAGCCAATATTTGAACAGAACGCTCTCTTTTGCTCGTTTTTCACACCAAATACTAAATTCAATCTCAGGATACGTTTCTTGACAAGCATCATACAACAAACAGTATAGTGCTGCAGCACATACTTGATAAATTACTTTGGCTTTTGTCACGTAGGTTGCTTTTAGATAACTTTCAGCAGCAGGAGGAGATGCAATATCAGAATGGGCAATTGCACCATCCCTTTCGCTTCCTGACATCCACTTATCCAAAACTCGGGGAAAGCTTGTTCAAAGTGATATGCACCAAACATCACCAGGAAATCCCCCCCCCCCCATATGTATCTTTATAATTCCACTGAATCAGGTTTGCTAACGCAAAAAATGGTTGGTCCACTGCCATGACAGGAATTTGATTTCCATTAAGATATTTTGTAACTTGTTTCATTACGTTCATCACAAGCCTAATCATAGCTATTAATGACGTGTGTTTGTAAAATAGTAGCAAAAGTTTTGACATTTCAGGAATGAAGTCAGTTGGAGCTTTTTGATCACTCGCATGATAGCACACGATGCGTCGATTACAATGTGGGTATCTCAGTTGATAACGTGCTTTACACACAGCCATGCAATCTGTTCTTTCTTCAGATTCGTATCAGTGGTTAACAACATTAGTTTTTATTTAGCATCAGAACAAACTGGAAGAGTAGATTCTTTTGACTGAAGGAATGCTGGTTGCATTCAAACAAATTCTTCTGGAAGACGTGGTACCCTTTGCTTTTGAAGGCACTTACGCCATACTGCATAGCTTGTGTAGAGCTTGCTGCTACTACACATTCAGGTGTTGGATTTTGAAGTAGATATTATGTAATTAGGGAAATATACGTGGAATACATGCATGATCAGTCAGTGTAAGCTTTATGAGTTTGAAACTGAGAGGAAGCATTCCTTTTGTTTTCACAAGTAGTGAACTTAAGTGTGTATCTACTGCATATATTTTCGAAGACAGTACATTGCAAAAAGGAAACTAAATGCTCACCTTTCCTCTTTGCTGTTTAAGTGTTTTCCTTTAAAACGCTTTAAAATACTCCTGGTGTTAGTTGATTTCAACCTAGCGGGAAGTGTTTTCGTTTCCCTTTTTTATTGAATGACGGGTTCGTTGAGAGCACGTATTTACCCATGGCCTGCACGTGTTTATCCTTGGTGTTGGTGATTGAACGTTTTATTGAGTATATGTGTGGATTAGAAAACTAAATGAAATGTATTCTGAACATTTATTATTATCATTGAATGAAATCGGAAACTTAAAACTTGGTGGTTCTGAGTGGTACAGATACACAGGCGCAATCCGTGAGACGCGGGTTCTATTCCTGCTCCAGAGCGATGAACATTTCTAGTTCTCGGATATTGTCTAACTTACCATTTTCACTAATAAAAGGACTAACAACCTCAAAATTTGTACTTCCTGTTATGTTAAAGTAAACATATTGGTTTACATGAATTCGGTTTCAGATAATATACCAAATTTCGAGAATATCTCATCGCATTTCATTGATAATTTCTCTATTGTATTTCCACTGGGAACATTGCTGGATCTACGTTGCTTTTTCTACAAGTACCGAAATGCCCATCCGGACCTTTGGCAAACGGCTTGCGGCACGGGACCACAATGACCAGCGAGCATCTCCAGAAACACGATGACCAGCGAGCATCTTCCCCATCCTACAATGACCAGCGAGCATCTTCCCCATCCTACAATGACCAGCGAGCATCTTCCCCATCCTACAATGACCAGCGAGCATCTTCCCCATCCTACAATGACCAGCGAGCAACTCCAGAAACAGCTGCATAGGTGTAGTTCCCAAAAAAACCTGGGATAGTGTGTCCAGTGGCGTCGTGTTGCCTTCAGTGATAAAACACGCGTTTTCACGTGGCGCCGATGAGCAGCGAATAGTTGTCTAGAGAGTAGGTGGCAGTCCACGGTGCCTAACTTTACTCTGTAATGGCACATGACTCGCACAATGAGAGTGCGGGAATCTTGAGAGCCAATTCCTACGATAATCTCTTGGTAGGCCTCCATACCACCTTCACGTTACAGCGGTACGTCAACATTCTACGACCTGTTGTGTTGCCATCCCTGTCGCAGCATCACCGAGCAAGTTTTCAACAGGATAATGCCCAGGCACACACGACACGGCTCTTACAGTCCTACCTCATTTAATGTCGACACCCTTCCATGGCCATCCCAATCCCCATACTTGCACTGGTGCAAAATATTTGGGGTATGATGGGACGAAAATGTCGGCGAACTGGCCCTCAATTTGGTCACCAACTGAAATGCTATACCTCAGGACAGAATCCGTGAACTGAATGCTTCAGTGCAACACCTGGTAACAGCTTGTATCCGAAACAGAGTTGGCTCTATAGTTTACCGACTTGTTTCGCTCATGTAGCTGCTTCATCCGAATAAAGGGCCTACTGCTCTGGAATAAAAGTCATTTCCCTTCTACATATACATTGCACATATTACATATCAGCTTGATTGGATAATTCCCTTCGTGTGTATTATTATTATTATTATTATTATTATTATTATTATTATTTTGCGAACAGTGCATTTGCAATTATATTCTGCGGTGAGGTAAGCTCTCCTACACCTCTCCTTTTTATCATTCAACCTAAGCAAAATTTCTGGCAGCGCTTTTGCCATAAAGTCGAATTTTTCAGCGATCTTTATTCATATTGGGCATTCATTGCAAGTAGGAAGAATCCCTTGATTTCAGTTCTTTTTTTGTTGCAGTTATCTTTTCTACTTATCCTTTGAAATGTACAATATTCAAATTTATTTGACAGTTAAATGCAAGACCGACACAAGTCCAAATCTTTCGTAAAATCCGCTGGAAATTGTTTATGCTTTCATGTGCTTAAAATGAATGTATAGCGATTTTGGCCCACCCTCTTAAGTAAAGTATTTTTATTTTTTTTATTTTAAGAAATTCGTTAATTTAATTTTTAATGGAGTAAATAAAATTAACTGTACAGTTTCTTATCTGCACTTTAATGAGAGGTAGAGTGTTTTATACTTTAATATCTTCTCTTAAATTTCTTTTGTGGTATGCATATAACCTTTATTAGGATTTCCATGGTCACTATCTGTGTCGGTTTTATGTGTTTCATCCTGTAAGTAAGAGTTTCGATAAAGGCTTTCTGGCATACACCTTTCTCAAGACACTTTGATCAGTCGATATTGCCTTCAAAAGTGTCATTGAAATTTTCACCTGTATTTTCCTGCCTTTGTTCTGTTTTTCACAACGCATTTCAATGGACCTCTCTTGATTTTACTGCACTTAATGGGTTTGTGGATACTCCGGCTATGAGTATTCGTAAAACATCATCGGTTTTTCAATAATCCGGTAATGATGAAAGATAAAATATTCCAGTTTTTACGAAGACATGTTTGGTCATTCGCTCCAAGCTGACATGTTGCAGTGTTGACCCTTTGTTCATCTGCTATTTTTGGGGATGTCGTAAGGCCAACTAGCGGTGTCTTTCCTACCTCGTTTTGTAATTTTCTGTCGAAGAAATATGCAGCGTGACTTACGAGATTTTTTATGATTAGCTATATATTGCAAGTATTTCCCTGCTGAACAGTAAAGAGTTTTCTTGCCTGTTAATTAACTACCAAAGCACTAACAGAATCTAAGCATAACTAACATCTGATAACTCCGGCTCTTGATATTTTAAAAAAAAGTATTTAATTCATAAATCTCAGGAATCAGTATTTTTAACGTGATCTTAGATTAAATAAGCGTCATTAAGAACGTCCTTCAAGATAGCGTCATTAAGGACGTCCTTTGAGATAGCGTCATTAAGAACGTCCTTCGAGATAGCGTCATTAAGAACGTCCTTCGAGAAAACATGTGTTAGAAAATACACTGCCGGCACCCCAAAAATGCAACACCAAGAAGGAAGCATCCGATTGACCTGAAATTCGCAGAATACGTCGCCCGCGAGAGGACATGCAAACGATTAGCACTGCAGGGCATATGCAAGTCATGTGCACACGGCACGCCAGCGAGAAGCACTATAAAAAGGGTGCACAGAAGGCGGGGTGTAAGTAGTGGAAGTGTGCTGTGCTGCCAGACCTCCGCGTGAGAAGCTTCCTGACGCCTTGTCGCAGAATTTGGCAGTCATTCCAGAACGTTTCGGAGTTCGACAGAGGACGAATAGTGGCTTATCGCGACAGCTGGTTATCGTACTTAGACATCGGCGCCCGTGTGGGACGACATCTAGCCACAGTGAGGCGAGTATGGATTCGATGGGTGCAGGAGGGACGGACGAACGGACGGGAGCGATTGCCGCAGACGTGGCACACCACCGATCGATACGACCAGCATGTTGTGCGGCGGGCAATGACGGTCGCACCGCCACATCACGAACGTTAGCGCAGGAATTAGGGGGTGTTGCGCAACAACCTGTGTCAACACGTACCGTTCAATGTCGTCTGCAGGAACGGGGACTGTTCGCGCGGCACCCATTGTTCCGATTACCATTGACGTTAGACCACCAGCGAGTACGGCGGCAGTGGGCCGTTGAACGCCGCACCTGGACTACTGAATGGCACGACATTTTCTTCTTCGACGAATCCCGCTTCTGCTTGCAACACCACGATGGTCGGAGCCGCGTGTGGAGCACCGCATTGAGAGGCTGTATGACGCCTGCATTAAGCATCGCCAGACCGGTTCGTCGCATGGCGTTATGGTTTGGGACTCAATTGGATATGACACCCGCACCCCTCTGCTACGCATCGCCGGTACACTCAACAGCCACCGCTACATCTGTGGATCCTGTTGTCCTCCCTTATCTCCAGGACCAGCCAGCGGCCACGTTTCAACAGGACCATGCGCGCCCGCACGTGTTACGCATCGTGCATGATTTCTTCACGGCCCACCAGGTGTCACTGCTGCTGTGGCCCGCCTGTTCTCCCGTTATGTCGCCCATCGAACACGTCTGGTCGCTGAACGGCAAACCGAGTGGCCTGGCAAGCACCACCCGTGGCTACGCCTGATGAACTGTGGCAACGTGTAGAAGCAGCCTCGATCAACATACCCCAAGCCCACATCCAAAGCATCTTTCGTTCGATACCGCGGCGTGTATCGGCCGTTATTGCCAGTCATGGGTGCCACACGAACTGTTGATGTCTGCGTGTTCCGCAAGTCGCACGGGCCTGTAAGGTCAATCGTTTCATCTTTGTATCTGTTGTTATGTGTCTAGTGTATCTGGCTTTGCTATCTCGTGTCCTTCTTGGTGTTGCATTTTGGGTGGCCAGCAGTGTATGTTCGAATATTTTGTATCACATAGACTCATGCGCAGAATATTCAAACACAATTCAGTCCCAATAGCAGTATTTACATTTTTTTCCTTTTTTCGGATTTTAAGTAAGTTTTAATAAATGAGTATGATATTCGTCAACGAAGATCAACGCAATGATATTTTTTTTACTTGCATGGAAATTGTATAATGCGTTCAGATTTTTATTTGGAATTTCTTCAATATTAAAAAATATGATTTAATTACATTTCTTTTAATTAATTTGGATAATACGTTTCTTGCGCAGGAGCTGCAAAGTTCCTAATCACTTTCCAAGCACAATATTGATGACCAATTACCAAGCTAAAAGATGAGTCAAAAGTGTTTCTTGTACGTAATTTTCATACTAACCAACACGCATTTCGGTGCCTTAAAAGTTGTATTATTCTTGGATATATATGGGGCGCTCTTTCCAAATATGGCATCCGTTTTGCCCTATCAACTCTACTGTTATAGGTAATGCAAATCTACCTTACATGCTGATCCAACTGGTCGCCCGACAAAATTCGGGACCCTAAATAGCATAATTTAGCATTTTTGATGATATTTTGGCAAATATTGATGCTATTAATATTACATACCATATAAAGATGATCAATCGTTCAACAAATAAACAGTTTCTTTATAGATCTTTCTAGAGTAAAAACAACCAAGACCGTCACACTGAAGTTTCCAGCAGTGATCTGTCATCATGTTGGGATCCCACCTTCCTGATTGCTCTCTTCTTCTATCTCTTACGTGTTATTTCTAATGCTATCGTACGCAGAGGTAAATATGACTCCATCACGGTTATTCCTTGTTAATTCGTTAAGGAAGTATTAGTGATTTATCCTGCTCCACCAAAAACATGGTTATGCGGGAATTAACCGAGCTATCCTTTTTCGATGTTAGGGGGAAAAAGTTGTGATCTCAATTCTGCCGAGATCCATTGACGCTCGACCACACAAAATCACATAGCTGACCTGCCATATATTTTTTCACTAACATAAATATAATCAGTGTTTTCCAACCCAAAGTCGTACGGTACTACGTTCCAATGGGCTGGGGTTGGAATTCGAGCACCCGGAAGACGTGTTCGCCCACGCGAAATTTTATTTCGGGCTATATGTCGCATTAATACATTAAGAAAACAAGATCACCATGCCCAAATTAAAATCTAAGTTCACATTTTATTGGAAAATTATTAATTAATTAAAAAAAACCAGTCATGTACAATGATAAATTATGAGCAAAAAATGTAATTACACTGGAATATGCTTATTTGCAACGTTTGCACTGGGTATGTGCTAAGATGGCACCTCTAGGCTTAACTTCCAATCCCGTTCATCAGAACCAGCTGTTCTCGTATCATATTTTAAGGGCCTAAGGTTTTTTCTTGCCTCGCGAGCAGTTATTCGAGAACAGAGTGAGACCCTGTCTGGCTGTGAGCAAGCCGATCAGGTCCAAGAAGTCTTTCGTCTTTACCATTTTCTGAACGAGGTATTGTTGTCCTAACGTAAATGTGTTTTAAGCTCTACTCACAGAGGATAGTAAGAATATCACAGAGTTTTTTTTTCCTGTGGAAGCTTCTTGAACATTAAGATGGCGAAGAATCCAAAACAAAGAAATTAAATTTTTGTGAGGAAAAGTACTGAAGCTGTTTTATCAAATATGTATGAAACATTTAAAATGAGTGTTCAGCCGTAAAAGCTGGTCATTTCTGATGTTAACACTAATTTTACAAAAATACGTTATCCTCGATTCAAGTTTTCTTTTTTTCAAATAAATAACAATACTATGTTGTAAGACTTTGTAACATATACTATAGAGAAGTCTTTCTTTGTTTTGTACATCTCCACCTGCAGACCCTTCGCACGTTTAGTTATCTTCTAACAGATTGTGCAGGAAGAACATTCACAAAAATCTGCCCTTAACATCCAATTCCTGTTTACAGATTTTACTTTTAATATAAAGTACTTTACAAACAAAACACTGCAAAACGTATAACAGTCTTTAGTACGTAATTGTAGATACTGAGCGTAAATGTGTTCCTCCGCAATTACCATCGATTTTTTTTCCAATGTGCTCGCAATGCTCAGCATTTTATAGTGAGGGTCAGATAAATTAATCCGTAGGGCATTACTGTTTCATTTACCATGTCCGTGCAATTTTTAGTGTTATGGGCCCTGCTCGTGTGATGTAGCAGAGTTTGTGAGTATCAATCCGTGCTTAAATCCGGCATGTTTCCTTATGTTCATTTTTTTTTATTTTTGCTACCTGCGTTGTTTCCCTTCTAAAGCTGGAAATAACAGCTTCTTGTCAGATTTTCCACCAGCCACGTTCGTGCAGCGCTGAGAAATATATTACATATGTTCAAATGACTTCCACTGGTGCTAATGTTGAAATGGAGTTCGGTTTCTTTAATAAGCAGCTCATTATCGAAAGTTTGTGAAGCAGCATGCTTATGTGCGTACTATGATTTTCGTTTCATTAAGTTATTTATTTCAGGAACTATAAAGATAATTAACCGAGTTGGAATGAAGAAATGTATATTTTCTGTTGGCAAATACTATATTGCTGGAATTCCGAATATAGAGGATGCCACATTTTCAAAAGTATTTATGGCGAATGCAGATACTTCAATGCTTAAAAAAACGACTGTTGAAATATGCAAAGTAAGATAACGAGTAACTTGTGATATGTAAATTAAGCGTTTTCGAAATTCATTATTTAGCATCAGTTCTTCGGATGAGATTTTCAGATACCAATTGTTTCAAGGTTTATGCGATTATGCCCACGTAGCAGGTTTGGAAATATGTACCACTTTATTCATTAATCAGCTCCTTCGTAAACCTGATGAAAAATGCAACGAATACAAGCATCCGTACAAGCGGGATTCCCAACGCTAAAACCATTATATCAGTATGGTTTGACGTTAAAATTATAAATTCTTCTTTTTATACAAAACTGACAGTGAAAAAACAAGGATATAATTAGAACCTTAATACGAAAGAAAATACTTTTTGACGTCCTAAGTCGCCACAAATCCAAGAACATGCATGGTTTGGAGGAGACGAAATGAGCCGAGGATCAAGGGCCATATGAAATATTTGGTACTTCTCTTACCGCAACGAGTTTCGTAAGTATACACTCATCGTCAAAAAAATGTTGCACCCAGAAGGAAACCACCGACATGTATGAAAAACCTGGTGGGTTGTTTTAACACTGTGAGACATGCAAAGGGTTCAAGTATCACGTGCGACAGAGCAAATGACTCACGCAAGGACGGGACGTAGAGCTGTGTCTCACCGGCTTTATAAATATTTCCCGTTGCGAGTACTTGCCACTGGTGCGTATTGGTTACATATTTTGCAACTGATTTATGCTTCGTAGAAAAGTTTGGAAGCAATTTGAGCAGTTGGCGGAGTCCGAGAAGGGTCGCATCGTCAGGTTCCGGGAAGCGGGATGGCTTTATAGCCGTATTATGCGCCATATCGGTAGTGAGGATATCCCCAAAGAACGCTATTGGCGGCATTGGATAGGACAAGGCACGCAGCAGCGATAGGAAGGAACTGGAAGACATAGCCGAAACACGAAGAGAGAGGACCCACGGGTTCACCGACATGCGTGGAGTGACTTAACAGACACGATTGAGGATATTCAATGAGCAGTGGTGACATCCACTTATCGTCCGATTAGTGCCAGCACCATTGGCAAACAGCTGAGAGAAGTAGGACTACATGCGAACAGACTGTTGCGACGACTACACTTATTACCATTGCAACTTCGCCAAAAACTGCAATGGTGTCGTGTCAGATTCTCATGGAGCATCTCAGAAAGGCAGCTGGTGATATTCAGTGATTAGTCTCGCTTTTCTCTCGGAGCTAACCATGGTGACCACCTAAACCGTGTGTGCAGGCACCGTTGACAGCGCCAGGATAAAATGTTTGTTGTCGAGCGTCACGGGTCCAGAAGGCCTGGTGTCATGGTGTAGGGTGTAATTGCCTCCGATGCCAGATCACTTTTGGTTCTCATTACAGGCATCTTAAGAGCCCAATGTTATGTTGATGAGGTCCTGCGACCAATGGCTCTACCTTTTCTGAATGCTCACGCCGGTGGGATTTTTCAACAGAGCAAAGCTCGTGAGCATACTACTGCTGTCCCGACAGCTGGTCTTCAAGGCTGTGACTCTCTGCTATGGCTATCCACATCACATAACCTACCGCCAATTTAAAATGTATGGGATGCTATTGGACACGCTATTAACAGTCCACCCCTACCACAGGATCAGCAGGAACTGCGTGAGAAGATTTAAGTTGCATGGGTTCGCTTTTCGCAGATTACCATTAGGAACGTGCACAATTCCCTGCCGAGATGTCTGGCATGTTGTGTGTAAAGCATGGTGGCCTGACGACATACTGACATACACTACTTATTGGCGTGTAGTTCCATAAAAATTGCCCATATCAGTCTCGAAGTTTAATCGTTTATTGTTCCTGGTAATATATACTGTATATATAGATATATATATACACACTGTCGTATCAGAATAATATGACCACCCCTGGAATCAGAGTGTAAAAACAGAGTATTGCACGTGACAAGGTTGATCACACTGCTATATTGGCTCCCAGACAGGACAGATGAACCATAGTGCATGACGTGAGCACAATGGAGAGAGGTAGTGATTTCACCATTTGATGGACGTTCAAAAAGAAATTATCATCGGCTGCTGCGCAAAGGGTGCATCTCAGAAATAGCAGACTTTGTGGGTTGTTTGCGAGGTGCTGGAATAAGGGCGTATTAATAATAGGCCGCAGGCACACTGATTACCTTTCGACGTCGTCCTAACTGTGGAGCCCAAAAGGTCATTTACACCAGAAAAGAACGTCGCCACTGTCGACTACTAAAGGGAAATCGACGCGGAGCAGTGCAGCAATTTACCACTCAAATGAACGCTGGGGCACTCAGGTACGTGTCACAGATGACGATAGAGTGAACCTTGTTACGCATGTGTCTCCGGAATCGGCGCTGCGTCAAGGCGCCCAAGTTTACCCAGTTCCATTCGCAGCGATGCCCGCATTTCGCATGGGACTACGTGATTGGACAGTTGAAGAGTGGAGGAAGATTGCCTTCTCGATCGAGTTTTCTACTCCACGGAAGTGGTGGGCGGTGAAGTATACGGCCTCAGACCCACTAGAACCAAAACCCGGGCACGATTTTCTGTCAAGTACAGGCTGGGAATTGCACCGTGCGTGTCTGGGGAATGTTTTCCTCGTATAACCTGGGACCGATGGTACCATTGGATGCATAAGTTCATGCCATATATATTCCATTCAGAGATTAAGACTTAGATATTTTTGTGATTTTTTTGCAAAAGATATTGTCTGTAAACCGCACTAAGTGATTGAGGCTTAAAGATTTTAGAACTTTTTTTGCAAAGGATATTGCCTCGAAGTCCGATGATGATCTGAAAAGTGAAAATGCTTTCCAGAGAATATTTGAAGAAAATATTACAAATTTTAATGCTTAACTGAATATTACATTAATATATTTTCCATAAATCGAGACATTAACAATGGTTCTAAGGTATAAAGTGAAATATATCGGGTATTTGTGATGTACCTACTTGAGCAAAAATGGGAGCAAATCAAATGAGATGGCGTACCTGACAAAAATATATGATGAATTACAACCTCAAAAATCCTTCTTTTTTTTTATGGTAACATGTTTTTCATAGAGATACGGAAAGAAAATGGAGATTATTCAGTGTTTAGTTAACATTCTTGATAGGAATTCGAAATTTCTCCAAACTGATTCATTAGGAACCAACAAGAATTGATGAAATGCTAATTGAGCACTGTTTTACCTTAATAAAAAAATTCCGTTAAATCTGCACCTGATAAGTGCTATCACGATTTTCTAATTTGCATTTAACTCCTAATATAATTTTTTGTTGGAAAAATAAATGAAACATGAAATTACACCTGAGTATATATTTCTTGTGTAAGTATTTCACAGTTATTTTGGTTAACTAAGAGAGAACTGGTTTCTCATGTGTTAATCTAGAAATATGTAGCAAGTTTGTTAATCCGAAATAAGGAGTTATTAGTAATTTACGCGAAAACGAAATTATATTTACTATAAAGTTTTAACTTTAAACGGTTGATTTTGTGCTATATTATCTTCGTGAAAGTGCGCAAAGCACCACACTGTTTATAACATATTGACTTTTGATGCGTAATTGGTATTTTGAGAAAGCTAAAGATTTCCTGCGGCAAGTGGTATTACTGGAATGTTACTCGGTGAGGCATCGATCCGATGAGGTGGCGATAGTTATCCTGGGGTATCTGATAAAATTAATGTCAAAAGCAGGTCCTCCAGTTCCAATACATTTCGGGGTGATGCTGATTTAGAGCTAACACGCATTTCCAAGTTGAACCACCAATTTTCGATTGGTTTCATGTCAGGTGAACCTGGAGACGAGGGCGTTAGCAGAAAGTCACCAGTATGTTTATCGAACCACTACTGGGAGATTCTGGCAATGTAATATGGCTCATTATCCTGTGGGTAATGGCTATCACTAAGAGGGAAGACAGTTATCATGAATGAATCAACTTGATCCGCAACGATGTTCAAATACCTGACGGATGTCAGGGATTGAGCTATTGGGATAATGGAGCCTAAAGTGTCCAAAGAAAACATCGCCCACAGCATAACACAGCCGCCGCCGCCGTCCTTTATCCGCCCAACAGCTTATACAGGTGTCATAGCCTCCCTTGGTAATCGAAGTATCCGCGCTCTGCCATCTAGGTGATGCACCAGGAATCTTGATTCGTCAGACCAGGCCACTTTCTTCCAATCATCCACGGTCCAATCTCGATGATCTTGCGCCCATTTTATGTGTTGTTGGCGATGACATGTGGTAGCATAAGAACCCGATTGGGTCTTCGTATAAGCTTGCCCATGCTCAGAAATCTGCGATGAACTGTGTGCTGTGACACTTTGCCCTAATCACCGCTGTTGTATCTGCGGCTGATTTGTCACACTGTGGCCCTGCGGTTGCTGTGAACTAATCGCGACAGTCTCTGCTCCCACTCTGACATCAATAAGCTGTGGGCGACACACCCCTGGACGACGGCTCATTGTTTGGCCATCTGTGCACCACTTTTGATGCGTACTCAAAACAGCGGCACGGGAACAACCCACAAGCAGCTCCGTTTCCGCGATCTTAGTTCCGGGGCGCCGTCCGGCCCAGTTTGTCCTTTATCAAACTCCGATAAATTAGCAGCTTTACCCATTCTGACCCCGAACACTGTACTAACTGAATGATTTTCCTCGGATTCAATATATATACTGCTCTGTGAATTTATCCTGCGCTACCGTTCGGTCTCCATTCGCTCTCATTTCTCTTGGCTGGGGGTGGTCATAATGGAATGGCCCATTATTGTATATTATTGCGTGCATGCATAAAGAAACACCATAGGATGAAATGGTTGTATCCAAAGCTGCCAAAGGCAACCTCATTTCACGGCACTTAAATCCTACACAGATTCTAGTGGTGTAACGTTAAAAGTTTAGCAACATAGGTTTTCAAATGTAGAACTACAAAATTCCCTTTGATAAGCAACCATGTTGAAACCGGGTGCCTCCAATAACACGAAAAGCCTTACGACTTCTGCTCCTACTTAATGTTGTTGGGTTCAGATATCTTTGTTAACCGAACGGCTTTAGTGTAAAGCATTAACAGTCAAGTATTCTGATATCAAGCAACCCTAGATATTTAAATAAAGCACAGGTAAAGGCATATGTTTCAAATGTTTGGTATAATAGGCTGTGATAAAATTCGTCTTGTATAGTGACAGTGAACGGTATAGCCCCTGCCATGAAAGAGTTCTCTGCCAGGCAGGAATATTGACATGTTCAATCGGACAGCGTTTGCAGTGTTAATATTCATCATCGCTATATTGCAGTATCATAAATAAATTTTACATTTGGTGGTCTATGCCATGCAGGCTTTCTATGCGACTAGTGAATAGTTTCTATAGTCAGTGGAACAGGCATTGAGGCTTATGTCCTTTAAGGGTTCGGGTCACACGATTTTGCATTGAAGTATAGCAAATCAAGTGGAACATGTCTTCAGAATAATGTTTCCTATTTCAAAATTTTGTTTCATCACTAGAAAAATCAAAAACGCGCGCGTGCTGCTACCCTTAGTAAATGAAACATCATGGGACGCATTTTGGAGACCAAGAATGTTTGGGCAGAGTGCAAACAGAAGAGGAATTTAGTTTTAAATATTTCTGTTGAAGGAAAATGGATCATGTTATTGCCTTGCTTAAAACTGGAAAGTTTTGAAACTGCTTGATAACATAAGCATTAAAAAGAAGAATATAACGGTTTTGAAACTTTGAATTGTTTTTATTAAAATTCACGCCCACGGAAGATTTTTTTACTCAATTATGAACTGATATAACCACATAAAATGTAAGTAAGTCATATTTCGCAGTCACTATTAACACACATTATTGTTTCAGGTTTCATTCTGTTGATCTCTATTCTGTCCATAGATTTGTTTAGCGATTCATACTACACATGGGTCGTTCGCGACTGATTCGTTCCAAGTGACCCTGTGGACAGAGTGAACGAAAAGATCCATTCAGTAGCTACAGCAGATCCTGTTTGAAATCGTTCACCTTTCTCTTCGATTCTCGAATCGAAGGTCCGAAAGATCCATAAAATCCGTGGAGCCGGTCTTACGCATTCCTTTCGTTCCTCGGTCGGAAATGGTATTTCTTGCCTATTGATTAGTTACAGGATCGAAAAATGTTTCGTGTTAGTAGAACCATCGTATAAACATTTTATCTTCGGTTTTATCAAATAGTTTGCAGTGAAATGATCTCCTTTTTCGAAATCTATGTTTTTCATATTTAGATTTATTTCATTTCACGTTCACACACAAGATGGTGACACCAGCTTTGAACTCTGAACGCACTTACTGTTCTGTAATCTGCAGCTTGTATTCGGTAATATTTAATTTTGAATTGTACATTAAAGTAAATATGAAAGGCAGTATTTTTACTGCCACACAGTGAAACAATTAATTATAAAAAAAATTGTCACATATCTCTCTAAAGCATTTAATTTGTGTACAGCTGCTAACTTTATGAACATACACTAACCTTCACCAACAGGGAGAGCATCGCACTACTTCCTGTTTCCAACGAAAGGGACTTTTAAACGAATTATTTCAGTGACTCGTTCTGAAAGATCCAGACGCCTCAACGACCGAATCTGAACAACGAATTCATACTACTATATCACTTATCCAGGTCACCGTAAATGCGGAAATTGCGGGCAAATCTCCGTTTGGGTGAAACATTCAAAAGCTGCAAAAGCGAATTACAAAAACGTTTTTAAACACGATAAATGTAATTTATTAGAAAATCTAATGTCAGCGATTAGAAAAAAATAATTGAAGAAATTATTGTGGGAATTCGAATTCCCGAATAACACTCCAACACTTTCAAGAATTTAACACAAAGAGATCGCCGCTTTTTCTAGTAGAAAGAACATATGCCGCGAACGAAATTTTTAAACAATTTAGTGGACAAATATTTTTTCCATAACTGCAAGAACGCAATGATTTCTGGATATATTCATATGCTTATACAGAATTTCAGGTTTCTGAATAAGAAAAGACACTCAAACACTAAATCTGCTGAGGATGTAGGCTACGTTTAATTTAATGCGGCTCAACACTTGATCTCGTTCTTAGAAAATAATGAAAATCAATCTGTCCACCATCCTTCTTTTTCACCGTATATTTACATATGGAATGTCATTCATTAAAGAGGCTGCACAGAAATTATCACCGATATATCTGAGAAATTGCGGTGCTAAGTTTCTCTTAATTGTATTTACGCAAACCACAGCAGCTTCTTCATCAGGTACCTAAAGGGATTCAGAAATACGTTTTTGCTGTAAGATAAATACAGGGTGATCCATTTACCCCAGTACCCTGAAAAAACCTTACATTTTGAAAGGGATCGCGCAATGAACATCTTCTTTTTTTCAATAGAAGCCGCAACTCCTGGAGAATGAAAACCGCCACCGCGAAGAAGATTGTTAACCGTAACTGTAATTCAGCTCGTGATTTGTTTGTTGTTGCGTTAGAATTAACTTGCGTACATTCGGAGACATGCAGTACTCTGTTCCAGAGCGTGTTTTTTAGTGAAATCGTATTGGGTAACCAATTCTGTCATCAAAACGTAACGAGCATTTCGAAGAGAGTTTGGATTTCGAAAAGTGCCAAGCAAGTCAACAATTCTGTCGATGGCAAAATAACTGGAGCAAACCGGTCCTCGTCTCAGCGGTAGCGGTAGACATCACGCTCCGATGCCCCAAACAAGTGTGGACGATGTTCAGGAACGTTTACTTCAATCTCCGACGAAATCGTTGCTCAGATTAAGCCAACAAACAGGATATTCATACGGAACTTGTCAAAGGGTAGCAAAAAAGCAAATATTCGACCATTTAAAGTGCACGTAATCCATCAGCTGTAGGAACCGGACAAGGGAAAGAGAGTAAGTTACTGCAAATGGTTTCAAAATTTTCCTAATTTGCGATCTGATATTCTCTCCATCACATGGTTTACGGATGAAGCCTGGTTCCATCTGTCAGGCTACGTCAATTCGCAAAACAGCAGATACTGGGCTGCCGAAAACACACACGTTATGGTTGAAACACCGATGCATTCACAAAAGGTTGGTGTATGGTGTGCGGTTTCGCCTACGAAAATTATTGGCCCCATTTTTTTCTCTGAGACTGTCAACACTAACGTTTATTGGCGCATATTCAATGAATTTGTGGATCGACTTGATGGCATTGAATTGACAGAGCGCTACTTTTAGCAGGATGGCGCTACGTGTCACCCATCGAAAGTCTCAATGGAACTCATAACCAGCTTCTTTGATGACAGATTAATTTTAAAAAAAATATGGCCTCCCCGATCTCCGGACTTAACTTCCCCTGACTTTTTTTTATATGGCTACTTAAAGGATAGAGTTTTCAAAACCCATCCAAAAATTGGATGCATTGCGTGAAACAATCACGACTGCAATTGGCAATGTTACTGCTCGTACTCTACATGAGACATCACTGAATATGGTGCGGCGTGTTCAACAGCGTTTACAAGAAAATGGCTTTCAATTCCGACATTTGCTTTGATAAAATGATTCTCCAATACCGCATGTATACTTCTCAACTTAATGTATGTTTTTGTTGTTATTTATAAAAAAGTTATAAGTAAATCACGTGTTACTGGTTTAAATGGGTCATCCTGTACAATCGTTTTCATATGGTTAGTCTAAACAATGTGAAGGTTTTACTTACTTATCTTTCAATCTAAGCATTTAATCAAGGGCTCATAGATAATATGTGCAATTGAATGACCTAGCATTTACTCATATATCATCAAATCGCAACGCACTTAATATGGAACCTACAGACTTGTATATTATTTTGAATTTCACTAATATGGAATCTCCTCTTAAGCTGTTAGATAGAAATTTAAAATTACATTCTTTTCTCTTATGCTTTTGAATTTGCTTCGAAAAAAACATGTTGGAATTTTTGTCCATTGCATCGAAAATGTTAAGAAAGTAATTTTCACGATTTGTGCCAATGTCACTTAACATTGTTTGCATCTGTAAATGACAGACGTCGACGATCACTTCCATTTTGCACCTTTCGACGTCCATAGCTCTGTTATTCAGCAAATGACGCATTTCAGATACATTTTGGATATCGTCGAACGGGGATCCTTCAATTCTATTACCACCCTGCGATTCACTGACCCATGCGTTGGGCACCCACACTCATTCCCCTTTGAAACTGTGTTTACTTTGTACCTTTATGCATACTGACATCACATTACTGTCAAGTTGAATAGAGCGATGCCCTTTCACCGATGCCTACCAAGTAGGGCGTTGCATCACCAGCAAAAGCTGTGACAAGGACAAGTTGCCAAGGAACCACGTAACCCATATTTCTGTCCTCTCAGTCTACTTCGATATCCTGTTTGACAATGCGTTCATTACAATTCTGACTTTCAGGAAGCATTTTCTTTCAACCTTGTAGATATCGGTAATGTTTGAATTATTTCAGACTCCATCAGTTTGAAGAACTCAGCTCAAACTTCATATTTAATAATTGCATTGAGGCTCTGTATTCCAACCATGTAAATTTTGTTCATTGATTTTCCCACAACAGTAGGTCATATCGAATCTATGAGTTTGTACACTTTGCCTAAATATTCCTTAATTATTTTTTTACGAGGGGAGGGCACACACAAATTAACTTTAAAGGTGCAATGATATTATCGAGGTGACCTGAAACGGTGAGTATGATTTTAGTGGTTAATTTTATCTGAAAAAATTGGAAACTTATCATCAAGAAAATTACCTGCTTTGTTCTAGTCAAACCGCAGACATTTTATAAAAACACAATATTTAACATCTATTTTCAGTACATTTTCTATAGGTACCAGACATAAATCTCAAAGATTAAGGAACAAACGTGTTACTTGAAATGTGCGTCTGACAGACTGAATATTATCTTAAAATCCATACGATCTGAGCGAAAGAAGCTTGCTGGCAGCAGACACTTTCTACCAAACTGCGGAATTATTCGAATTAACAGTGGCATTTTGATCCAGAATATTACAGCAGAATTAGGATATAAACAACAATTCTTAAGACATTCTAAGCATCACATGTTTTATAATAATATAATTGAAATCATTCCTAAAGAAAAATCTTCCATCGATGGATTTCTCTTTCTTTTTATTTTTTATTGAACATTTAACTAACACAGTGAGCAACTCAATGTGCTGTAAGAATTAAGCAATCGCCCGTCCCTAATTTACGGCCACTGATTCCAGAAAAGGAAGAGAACCAGTAACGTAAGACAAACACAAGTGCTATGCCTCAACGGGATTCGAACCCGGGCCCATCACGAACGAATGGTCATAAACCAGCGCTTTGACCACCCCGCCACCGGGGCGGCTTTGAATGACTTCAATATTATCTTTTGTAAATGAATTAAAGGAGAAATTTTATTTTTTCTAATGCAATTTGACAGTTTTCTCGATAAGAATACCTTGTTCCTAGTTTACCCTTAATGTAGAATTACTAAAGTGAAGAGCACTTCTATTTCCAAAAACAGAATTATATAAAATAGGAACAAACCTACTACTTCAGTGAACAGAATTCTCACATTGGAGAAAGGGAGAAGGAATTTCGTCAACCAAATAAAGTCAGGTCAGAACGCAGTAACTTAGCATCACTGTTTACACTGAGAAGAATTCTGTTCCTGTGCACTTGCGGTATCCTGATTAAGGAAAAAATGATTAACAACAGGAAAATGGAACTCTGATTAAAAATGTGCGGAAGTATTTGAGTTTGGGAAATATACTTTTTCCAGTTAATCATAAGACTGGTAACATATTCCGGAAATTACTTTCTAGCCTTGTATTTGACAAGCAATAAATATCGAAGAGCAAATTCCCAAACTGAGGAACTTAAAAACCGAAATAGCGGTTTATACGGTGACTGAAAGACATGTATATCTGGATTTGTTTCGATGCAAAAAGAATGCCTTTCATATATGATAGGTTTTCCACAAATTACATAATTAAATATTAAAAAAATGTGCATACAAAAACTGATAATATTAACTCCCAAATATTCCAATAAATATAACTTAGCATGTACGTATCAAAATGGCTGGAAAGAAAAAGTCTAAATTAGGTGAAGACAATTAGTTAGATAAGTGTGTGTGCAAGTGGATTTAAAAAAAACGAAGTGAAGGTGTATCTAACTCAGAACCAGTTATCTGAGCTCAAGCTGTGAAATTCCATAATGATTAACAGCCAACAATGACTTCAAAGCGTAAGGTGGGTGGCCTTCGCGGTTGAAACATCAAAGCGTACGGTGGGTGGCCTTCGCGGTTGAAAAAGCGCTAAAGGGGAAATCTGGTCATGCGATAGTGAAGCTGCAGCACTTTTACCTCAGGTATTATACAATATATGTATAGCAGTATATTGTTTTGTAGTCTGTTTTCTACGCACTTCTGCTACGTCATTTTGCACTCTACAAGTCACCTTCCGCGGTAAAGCTATAATGTGTAAATGAAATACTATATGTCTGAAAATAACAGCGCTATTTCAGGTTTTAACTGTATTTTCATATCAATAATAACGGAACAGTACTTCTGTATCTCAAAAAGCATTCGCAAGAACTATCTACAAAAATAGGACTTCTTGTCTTTAACACTTCCGAAATATATGGTGTTTCACTTACCTTGAATCACGAGACTTTATCCTTAACGAATCAGCAACGAAATTCACCTGAACAGAATCTTAATAATTTATAATAAAAAATACTGAAAAGTACGAGCGTGGTAATTATCAGTTTTTTGAGTGATCAGTAATAATAAATATATTTTTCTTGATAGATAAAAATTGTTAAATATTTTAAATACATTCCACTTTTTATATATTTTTGAAAATAATTCAGACTGCAAATATAGTAGCATTGATATTCATATATTTTCTTGCAATTTGAAGATTAGTCGTTTATATGAAAGAATAATAGTATATTACTACCACGTTTACACGAAAAGGAACACCATGTTTCAAATTTATACACGCAGCTTTGTGCGTGCATTTACGAAAGAAAGAATATTTCAGGGTGCATTTTTTGTTGAAGCCCACAGTTTGATTTCATCGTTCTTCACTTCCTTTCGTTTATTAATTTAACTAAAAACATTTCATTTTTCTTAACTAAAACCTTTGCTGCTTTCCATGTAACTGTATATTAAATACGTGATATTCTGTGGGAGAGATATTCCTTGATCTCGAGAAATTTATCACTGTTTAAATCGAAGCCTACGGATACTTACTACAAGAGCAATGAACTTTACTGTAGGAATTTAGCGTGCGAATGATGATATGCTTAGTGAGCAGGAGAAATTGCTGTCGTTCTCTGGAAAGAGGGTAATATGTAAATTTGTTTGTTCCCTTCGTTCATATAGGAATTCCAATTTTTTGGAGGTTACTAAAGCTTGAAATACTGTCTGAAGGGAACTGAAAAAATATGATGCTGAATATCTGATATAGCCGCTCAATAAACTAAATTGCTTACGTGTGAATAAATTGTTTCTCGTCAGGTGGAAAATTGCTCTTTCAGAATATCAAAGGAGAACTCAAGGAATTTAAATTGCCCTTCCAGCAGTCACACTGAATTTTTATGTACGATATTTTTTCACATCATCTATCGACCCAAATAAGTCGTTTATAGTTCCTCTGATTGTCGTTACGCTTAAGGAATTCATCGGCCTATTCCCACTGATGGGATATTTGTACTTTCGAAACACGAGAGTTTTCCTTCTCTGTTCTGCGTCTAACCTTCCGATTTAGAAATTCTAAGCTGGAATATTTAATTTCCTGGAAACGTCTGCAGTAAACCTAAAAGTCGGATCCGCCACATGCGGATCCGACCATCGTGGTTTTTGCAAGCAGAATCGGGATTCGTCGGAAGAGACAATGTCGTGCCATTCCGTAGTCCAGGTGCGGCTATCAACGACCCACTGCCGCCGCACTAGCCGGTGGTGTAACGTCAATGGAAATCGGAGCAATGGGCGCAGTGCGACAAGTACCCGCTCCTACCCACGACGTCGAACGGTATGTGCTGACACAGGTTGTTGCGTAACATACCCTAATTGCTGCGTAACGTTCGTGATGTAGCGGTGCGAGCCGTCAATGCCCGCAGCACAACATGCCGGTCCTCTCGTTCGGTGGTGTGCCGCATCTGCGGCAATCGCTCATGTCGGTTCGTCCGTCCCTCTTGCACCCACCGAATCCATACTCGCCTCACTGTGACTGAATATCGTCCCACACAGGCGCCGATGTTCCGGTACGATAAACCGCTGTTGCGATAAACCACTATTCTTCCTCTGTTGAACTCCGAAGCGTGCTGAAATAACTGCCGTATTCTGCGACGAGGCATCAGGAAGCTTCCGACGCACATGTCCGGCAGCACGACACACTTCCACTACCTACACCCGCCTTCTCTGCACCCTTCTTATAGTGCTTCTCGGTGGCGTGCCGGGTGCACATTATTTGCATATACCCTGCAATGCTAATCGTTTGCATGTCCTCTCACGTGCGACGCATGCTGCGAATTTCAGGCCAATCCGATGCTTCCTTTTTGGGGTTTTTATTTTGGGTGGCGAGCAGTGCATATTTCATTTTTGATTGTATGCAACGCTGTCCCTATTATTTGTCTCTTTGGAGGGCAATATCGATACAAAACCGAAATATGTGGGTGTATATCGAAAACCATTTTCCAGTAAACATCTCAGGACTTCAAAATACCATTCATCCGTTCCACTCCTGGAATCTTGTTTAAGAGAGAACACCAGGCTCCAATTTTGTGATAATTTCTTCAGTGCCAAAATACACTGACTCTTCTAACTACAGTACGATGAGATACTCGTCAGTTCCACATGCTTGTGCTAGTTATTAGTAACAATCATGAGCAATTCGTCCTTGACGGGCTTAAGATTTTATGGAACTTCTTTCCACTTTGTGAGTGACTATCCTTCACTGCTCTTACACAAACCCCTCTGCCTGTCAACTTCTCTACTCTTCAGGAAGAGGCATCAAACACAGACACCTATGCAACTCAGTACGTGATAACCAGATAAATAGTATACAGATCCAGTTTTGGTCCATTGCGCTTTAATCGAATATTAATATTAGTGTTTTTATTGCTAATAAAACTACAGCCCTATATTTTGCATATACAGTACCTCAGTTTAAAGTATTAGTAAGGGAATCCGTTGTGAAAAAGATATGGTTTTGCGTGATGAGGAGTGGAATCAAAGTCTCTTATGTGACATCACTGAGATTGATTGCTTTTGCAAATTTCCATTTCGTTTTATTTCAGCTTTTGCTTCGAACAATAAATTGTGTTCTGCTGCGAATCACAGTGAGCTAGGAATTAAATGTTCTATATTCTGAGTGATTTTCTCTCTTTGTTCTCTGTCCTGCCTTCCCTGTTCAAAGTGTATATAATGCTGCATGAATGAGTGCAACACGTGCTTAACTTGTAACAGGACATATTTGTCTCATGTGAAAGACTAATGCGTAATATCAGCATCTGTTCCGTACTGTTGCATTAACTGATCGGCAGTTTATGGTCGACTAACTGCGCAAAAGCAAAATGTTTTGTTGTTTCAGTGAAAATATACGTAACGACGTCGTAACACTAAAATTTTGGAAGGCAATTCTTCGTAATTCTCTTCAAGGAATAATAACAGTCACTAGAAAAACCTTTCTTTAAATTACTAAAATCTTTTAATCAAATTCGTAAAAAAATCGTGTAAGGTTTTACCAACAGCATGCAATTTTAAAGAAATCAGTACTATTTTTCAGTTCGTTTACTGAAAAAGAAACAAAAATAAAAACTTCGCAAATAGTTTCGATTACAAAGAATCCCCATTTAGCAAACAAAAACCTTCTCCTTAAACCACAGTGCCCCCGGATCGACGTAATTATTCTTGCATTGGGCCCGTTAAAATTAAAAATCACAACAAAAAGAACAAGAGCATTGACAAAGATCATTTCCCATAGGTTCAATCTGAGAAGTGAGTTTTATTGGTAAACAACAGGATTTTCCTCGTTCTTATTCTTTCCATTAGCTGTATAGTGTTCAATGTTTTCGAAATTTCATTCTTTATATAACGGTGTGGGTGACAGGTATGTAGAGAGTAAACAGCAGGTACATATTTTTATTATTATCCAGGATATCATATCTGTTTTTATTACGGGCTGGCTAACGAGCATGAACAGGATTTTGGGGTATTCTCGAATGTTCGGAAGGTGTACAGAACACAAGACAATAATGCTAAATATTACAGCACATGCGAGTGCATACTGATTATCAGAAAGTTACAAAATTAAGCCCAATTGAAGTAAAAATAAAAAAATCTATTTTAATATGATATTATTTACGCATATTATACTGCACACTTCTGGAACATTCATTAAAAAATGGATCATATTGAACCACTGATAACGCGCAAAAAATGCACTTTTCTTTTCAGAACATTGTTTTTCCGTTGTTGAAAGTATTTTCTTCTCAATATTTAACTTCAAATTACACAAAGAAAAAAAAATGTTGGAGTGTGCTAAATTTGGTACGTTCAGAAAAAGTCATATTTCGAATTTCTTATATTGGTTACAATTTTTAGTATTCTCATGGTTTAGCTTTCGAGCTAAAGAAACTTGAATTAAAAATAAATAAATCACAGGATCCGAGCCGCAATCAACCAGTAAATTGAGATGTATGTAATTTCAACAGAACGCTGATATCTAAATAAAACACACACCAATATTCTCTGAATTCATCAATTTAAAGAAAACAAAAATACAGCATTTTTCTAAGGAAACAATTGCAAAAGACAGTACAGATGCTTAAAAATGACTTCTTCGTTTATCTTAAGAATTCAGAAACAGATTAAAATCAACATGTAATATTAAGCCATCAGGCTCAACTGTTTCTTATGTGCTGCCGTTCTTGTGACTAGATGATAAAATTTGCAATTTACATAATTGAAAAATAGGAAATCAATTATGCTGTGTACGAATTTGGAGCTACTTCGATAAAACTTACGTCATAAGCAAAAATATATGATTGGCAATCTAGCAGGACACTATTAAAGAACTTGAGTACGTGAGAAAAGAAGTTAAGTGAAGAAGACAGGATTTACTTAAGAAAATATTACCGTAACGTTTAAATTCCACAAAGGCAACATTTATGTTTGTTAGAGTGTGACTAAAATCATATCAAATCAGACGACAGAAAAAAGTGTGGACAGACCTTTCGAAATCTCATGGATTATGAGGTTGTTATAAAAGTAGTAGTGGCTCTGATAAACGGTAACTGAAAGTCTACTATTTATTAACAGATTTACACTCTTTTCTGTTTCAAGTTCTTAGACACTTGTAGTACACAGGTCACTTTGCATGAACAAATGTTTAGCCTCTTTCAAGTGCTTTATCGACAGCTTCATTTGGCCAGTTAAGCAACATTTAAGAAAATGTAGCTGCTCCTGGGGAAATTGTTTCATTGCTCAGAATGATACATCATGTCATTCACTCATCTGCATAAAAAAATTATGTTGTTATTTCATACATCTCATTTACAATAATATGCGGAATACAAGTTTAGAATCCTATTTTGAATAGTTTGCTAAATAAACCCTGTCCTGATTATTTCAAATCAATACATACTGAAAAGAAACACGATTAACCTTTGTATTTCAGAGATCTCGAATTAAAAGTACTTCATATCCTGAGGGATTTAAATACATTACTTAAACGAGAGTGCTGTTTTGTTTTATCAACCCTTTTTAATGAAGATCGGTGTATCTATGGCACAATCGATGTGAACTGCTTCACGATGTTCCCGTGAGTAAAACTGATTTAAAGTGTCCCTTTCTATTGTATTTTCTCCCTGTGGAATACATATGAAACGAACTAACACTCTAAATTCATTTTTTTATTGGAGGTTTAACGACCACCGTGAGCAACTCAATGGGCTATAAGAAGTCGCCCGTCCCTAATTTAGGGTAACTGGTTCCAAGGAAGGGAAAGAACCAGTGCCGTAAGACAAACACAACATCCATGCTTCACGGGATTCGAACCCGGACCCCTTTCGGACGAATGATCAGAGGCCATCGCTTAGACCACTACGCCACCGGGGCGGCCCAAATTTATTGCTTCATATGAAGATTAATAACATTTCTAGATGCTTTCTAAAGGTGAATGCCCGAAATGAAATGGAAAGAGAACATTCCATCTATATTCCTGTATTTAAAAATCATTAGGTCTCATATCTTTTATAAGAACCACAAAAAAATAGTTTTTTACAAGATTCTATTCCATAAATGACATAAGAATTTAGCGCTATCTCACTCTTTGAATAACCTTCTTCCGATTAGATTCAATCAACTCTATAACAGTCTAGAAAATATTACATATTGGAACATTCATCTTTCCCATATGGGTGAAAAACGCTTCCCAAATGATTACTCATTGATTGGAAATGTAATATCGAACTAATTATTCACAGAATTAGGTAAAACTGCATTTCTTTCCACATCTCCACTCTAAAACTGATGAAACGTGTAGGGCAATTTTGCATCTACGAAAAATCCCTCTTCTGTGACGCATTTTTGCAGAAATATGTAGTACAAAGCATGAGGCCACGGCGTAATCTAGGCTAAATTGTTATTAGAATAAACACACGCAATTAAAGGCAGAATTAGAGGGAAAATAAAGATAAATTTTTGTAAAAAAATTGCTTTTGTTTGTTAAGCGTAGAACTTATTGAACATGCTATGTACGTTTTCGACTTTTGACTTGTTGTTGAGTAATCCAAGCTCAAATCCGTGGAAGGTGGAAACGTTGCATTAAGATTCGAGAAACGTTTAGCGAGAACAAAGAAATTTACATAACCAAACAGGAAGTCGTAAGCAAAGCTTAATCACAGTATACGTCACATGTAAAATTATAAGCATGCTTGATTTAACAATAATTCTTTGAAATTTTGGTCATTTTGGAAGGAAAACGCGGTAGTTGAATCATTTACGTACGTTTTAAAATGTGTTTGTTTTATGCCTAGAAGTTAGAAATTTCAAAAAAATTCCCCATCTGGAATTCAAACATCTCACATGTCTTTTGTACATACACAGATATTTACGCATGCACATGATCAAAAAATCTAGATACACGGTCTTAAGGAAGATACTGTTAAATTATTGATGATTTGTAGAACACATGATAAGAGGAATTTTTCGCAAACGCTCAATGAACAACAACATTTATCACACATAGTGTCTTGTTACTGCATTGACCGTCTGGAATAGCCTATTTTTTCAACTAGAGAAAACTGCAAGAGAAAGGAGCACACGAACTCCGTAAATTACGGATCATCAAGACGAATCCCATATCAAAGTTGCAATTTATTCATGTGTTTAGGAAAGCAAATAGGTAATGCCATAATACAAGCATATTGATATCCACCGAGAGCTATAGCGAGGTCTCCCGACGATGAACACAGGTCACAAAGGTGGAGCTTCACGCTCTCGTCTTTCTAAGCTGGAATCCTTAAAGTGCCCGTCGGCAAATTGCATAACCTTAGTATCACATAACGCATTGGCAAAAGGCGGTGTACGAGCTGAAATCCTACTTAGCACATTGATCGGAGAGCATCTGCGCTTTTGTTTAGGTCGATAACCATACCATTGTACAGGCACTTCTCTTTCTTATACCAAGTTGCCCTAATTGCAACACATGTTGCTCTTACAGAGAATTGGGCGCGTCACTTCTACTACTTCCCTTACTTATCCTTCCTGATATTTTTTCGTGTTGTGTCCATGCTCTTCTACACCATACTATATACAAAAGCATAAGTTCAGAAGTATTGTTATTTTCATTAGTTGCATCACTGTTTTATCTACTGTCAAACAAATGATAATTAATACCATTTTTGCATTGCCCAGTGACCTTTTCACAATACCCTAAGCTTTTAAAAAATCTGCATTATATATCTGTATTTCCTTTAGTTCAGGTGATAGCTCTTGTTGTCAACACATTTACAGGTCCTTTGTCTTTTCATTTGAGTTCTCACTCGTTTTTCTGCTGCACAACTGCTTGGAAAAAAATTATTTCGTTGTAATATGCATATGATGGTAAAACCTTTCCAAGTAGTTTCTCTTCTTGGTGTTGCAGACTAATAAGACAGCAGAGTATATATGGCGTGTTCAACACAATAGCTTGCATGTTTTTTGTTTATTTTTAATCGCAAACCGTAGAACGGATTGTAAAAAATTATAGCAGCCGAAATAAATATTCATATCAATACTCAGCATATCTCTCAAGTGTTTTGTTTGCTTTAAGTTTTATAAATTACAAAATTTTCAGAGTTACATTTCAGACTTTAAAATACTTTTGCACCTCAGTAAGAAAGGTGAATAAATTATCATTCATGTTTTCCCTGTCTTGATACACACAGTGAACGGCAACTTAGCTTTCAGAAGTTTATTTGGAAAATAAATTTAATAAATATATTTTTTTTCTTTTTCGAATAATACCTTTGTTGTAATATTCATTTAATGTACGTAAGTCTGCCAGTCGTATAACAACAATAGGACTTTCTTAAAACGTTTGTTTGTTGAGTGGGACTTACGAAATTCCCTCTCTCTCATACGATTTCCACTGTTCAACATGATGGATCGGAACTGTTTATTTTTCAGCAAATCGTAGTTGTTAACTGTAGCGTTTACATCTTATCATTTATCAATATTTCTCATTGTGTACTGTAGTGTCTACTTTGTCATTTAATATTTCGTAACGTTTCACCTCGCGTTCGCCTCGAATGATAAGGTTGAAAATTTTGCAGCGGGTAAAACAGTTGCTCAGTAGTGAAGTCTTGGATTTTTCCACTATTATCGCTTAAATAAAATTTTTGGGTGTCGTTTAATGATTCTTAAAAACTATCATCATTACCTTGTGATTTACATTACCAATTGGCATTTAAATTCCCTGAATTTACTTATTGATGTTTACTGTTTAAAATGAGTTCTGTCTTGAATGTGAACTAAGTTGTGAAGTCTTTACTTCTCCTCTACTTCAGTTAAATTTAATTTTTCAGAGTGTCGTTTTAATGGTCCGTAATTAATTTTTGCTTTCTTATTTCATGATTTAATTGTCGTAGTCCTTATCGGTGATTTCCCGTAGTATTCGCAGTTTAGTTATTTTTCTTTTCAGTGTGAAAACTAAAAGTTATTTTAATTAGATTACTGATTTTATCGGTATGAAGTATTCACAGATATTTTATTTTTGTTCTCAGTGTGAAGGTGTTTAAATTAATTTATTTGGTTCGTGAAATAATTTGGAAAAAAATTGTGCACTGTGGCACTTGAGATTCTGGAGGGTTTATTTTTCTCATGTTGGGAAAGTGGATTTTTTTACTTTCTTCCTGTAGCTTTTTTTAAACCCACTTTGGTGCTGTGGGTATTTTCAGGTGTCGAGTAAAGTGGATCCAGCCTTCTGTTGGAAAGGCGATGCAATGCTTGTTCTACTTCTTGTTCGTCCTCTTCGGTCAAGTATGATATCGTATGAAAGATAGAGTGCATGGGTTGCATACCTTCAGAGTTTGATACCGTCCATTCCAAATTTATTGAATTTTTAAGAGAGCTTTTCCGTACACTCTGTGTATTAATTTCTGTGACTCTCTTGCCTTCCGGCGAGTGAGATGATTTCAGAGATCCCCAGACGGGACACACTCTGCAGCGTGTTACACGGGTGCCTTCATATTTGAAGACAAGTTGTAGTTGATTGTAATTCAGAATATTACACACAGCCACTTATAACCTTTTGTTTGAATTACTTAAACTTAAGGCAGTCGATACCGATCGTGGAACAAAATACTATTGAAAAAAACAGGAATTGAATTTTCACAATTTTACTGAATGGCACGTAAATATCAGACCCCTTCACAACATTTCTTTGAAATCAGTCGGCGGTGAAGCGAAATTAACAGACTCGAAGTAAGTGATTGGTGCAAACGATTAAAGACATATATGAATTTTATGGAGTTCGGTATATCTTCAATACGTGGGGGAAAGGGCTATTCATGAGAATTACGCCAAACAAAATTAAATAAATACGTAACTAAAAAATTAGTTCCTGAAGTAAGACGAATACAGTTGGGAAAAACGCCAAAGAAACGACTTACACTGTCGTTAAGTAGTATATCAGTAAGAGAATATGAGCTATTTCTTTTTATCGGAGAAAATCTTGAAAGACTATTTTAGTAGGGGTCACAACAAGGCGTATGCAAGAGGTGCATTAATGAAGCTTCAACTAATTGATTTCGAAGACTAGATCACAAAAGTACAGAAGGGTGCTTTGTTTCTTGAAAACTCGGCTTTTCATCCCGTAGATCTGAAGTTGAAAATTAAAATTGTCATGTTTATTAATTACTTATGTTTACTATTTGCTTAGGCTTAATACGCAGCTTTAAGTAATAGCACTTGATCCATTTTCTACATAATGTCAGTTTAATATTTGATTCCTGTAAATCAGTGGAAGACCATCTAAAGTTAGTTTCCTTAGTGCTGTTACTGGGATATCAAGAGCTGTAAAAAGCGCGAATATATCACTTTGTTAAACTGTATTTCCAGGAAAGTAGGTGAAATGTTTCATTTCTTATTATACTAGTTAATACTGTCATTCTTAAAATCGTTTTTCATATCTTCTGCTGTACCAAAGTACACTGCTGGACAATTGCTAAGGACGGATCATAAACGGCTATATAGCGCATAAAAAAGTAAGCGTGGTTGGATGCCAAGTGAAATAAAATAATGTCAGAATGCCAGGACATTACAAGAAAGACAATTTATTGTGCTCTGAAATCCAGAAGGCTTTGGAACGTGTTCAAGGGACAAACAGGCCATTTTGTGCAGAATACGTAAACGTGAAAAAAATGCAATTTATCGTCCGCAGGCGTTCCGGCTTAAGATGTCAATACGGGATATGGCCACCATGGAGGGCGATGCAAGATTCCACACGTCGTCTCATGCTTTGCACAACATTATCAAGCAGCTGTTGGGGTAATTTATCCCATTCCTCTGTCAGTGCACGGATGAGGGTGTCCTTGTTTATTGGAGGGCATTGGCGACCAGCAAGACTCCTCCCCAAAGCATCCCATACATTTTTAATGGGATTCAGATCTGGAGAACGTGCTGGCCATACGAGGCGTTGAATATCCTCGCTCTCAAGACACTCCTGGACAGCGACTGTTCGATGACATGTTGCGTTGTCGTCCATGAAAATGAATCTATCACCGACAGCACCACGGAACATGCGAACATGAGGTAGCAGAACATCATTAATGTATCGTTGTCCAGTCATAGTCCCAGTTGGAAGCACATAGAGGGACGTACGGCCATTGATCATGATGCCAGCCCATACCATGACGCTACATGTCGGATATCGGTCCCTTTCCTGTATGTTTGCTGGACAATATGCAGTACCACTATCACGCCAGATCAGTTGTCGTCGACAATCAGACGATAGACTGTATCTACTCTCATCTGAGAAGAGGACAGCAGACCAGTCGTTATCAGTCCAATTGCGATGTTGATGGCACCATTGCAAACGGGCGGTACGGTGACGTCTGGACAATGAGATGCACACAACAGGACGGCGGGCGTATAGTCCTCCTTTATGCAAACGTCTGGCGACAGTTTTTCGGGAGATCCGCTTGCCAGTAGCAGGCATAAACTGATTTGCTACTTCACTAGCTGTGCTGCGCCGGTGTCTTTTTGTTGATAGCACTATGTACCGATCTTCTGCAGGTGTCGTACTGCGAACACGACCTTCCCCGTGACGTTTGCTACACTCTCCATTTGTTTGAAATGATTTCCAAAGCCTTGAAACAACACTGTGGCTGAACTCGAACTCCCTGGCAACATCTGTTATTTTTCGCCCTTCTTCAATCTTGCCAATAATACGGCCACGCGTAAAATCATCTAGGTGATGTCGGGAAGACATACTGAAAATTGCAAGTTCGTCAATTGATTCTTTCCCTTTCAACTTTGCGTTTGAACAACAACGATCAATACGCGTCAAATCCTTTATATCTCTTATCAGCACTATGACGTCACGAACAAGTTCGGCAATCCAAAATTTGCATGCGCACAATACGTCTTACTGTATCCCGCACTTATGCTAATTTCCACATTTTCCTGCCTTCCATTTTATGGTTGCTATCGTTGCTATTGTCATCCGTCCTTAGCAATTGTCCGGCAGTGTACTTTAACTCGGATCATAGGAATCACAACATAATTGTTAATCACATGAATCGAATACATTGCAGTATAGAAATGATTCGTGAAAATCCCATATAAAGCTTTCTAAATATTTTAGAAGGCATGATTTTTTTGTAAACATCCTTTATGGTTACCTGTTACATGGCTGAAAATCCGTCATTGACCTGTGTGACAAATGATTCAGCATTGCCAAGGGATCTACAAATGGCGCTGTCCAGTGCAGCACGTGGATGCCTTACACACATAGTTTGCTGACGCTTGCAGTGTGCGAGCTGGCGTTATCTTGTTGAAACTCTACATCAGGAATACTAAAGCGATACGGCAAGAAACGCCCGGCAGAAATTCTCGACGTATCGCATTGCTTAAAGTTTACGTATAATGGCAACGAGCGGCGAAACACAGTTAATATTGGTATTTATCCAAACCATGATACCTGTTCGCGGATTCGTACATGGCTCACGAATGACAGCAAGGTCATTCGGCTGTCGACGCCGTCTCCCTACTCCCAATATGCGGTCGGCTGCGCTGAGATGAAAGCAAAACTGGTAGTTGGATACCGTGTGGTTTTATTTTACGGCCAGGAATTCAATATGGTTCCATAACTGCAAGCTTTTTCATCGACGTGCTGAGAGAAGTGCAGTCGTCGTAATGGAAATTGCAAACATGGCTCATATAATTGGGGGATGTTCTTAACTGTCTGAACGCCTCATGAAGTGTCCTTCACGTGGATTGCGGGAATGATACGCATTGCTGTTGAATGCGGAGATTGAAAGCGTTGCATGTTCATCTACGTGCACTTGTACTGCTACGGCAAAGCACATTATTATATTTCTCCAATTACTCTCACATATTCGACCTGATTTTTTTGCAACCTGATGCGTTTCCTTTGTGCTTGAACGCAGGGACCAAGCAGTGTTATATTATCTTATGATAAATACTCTGATAAAGTTGCCATTTGTGACGATATGATTTCCCTATGATATCACGCAGGCATGCGCACACCTTAAACGTGATTTATCCTTCCAGATCAAACGAAGCAGTAATCCATATGCCCAGGTGATAGCGACCAAACTTATTTACGCTGATCTCTTTTGCCCTTTATCTCCCTCACAGGCAATGTTGCCAGATACGTTTACCTGAAATCAATAGAGTAGAGGTCAAAAGAACAGTTAAATTCAGTACACTAGAGTTCAAAAATTCTATAAAAATCAGTACACTACAGCTGAAAAAATCGGTAAACGTCAGTAGACCAGATTTGTTTTTGCTTGAAATATGCACCACCTTACAAACGTAGTGTATTGCTTGCAATCTCAATACGTAGGAAACTGAAATCTGTTGGTATTTCAAATAAGAGCAGTTCTGCATAAACTGCTAGTAAACACTGTAATGGAATTCAAACCAATGCAATTCCGATTAGCTTTTCTCTATCATATTACTGATGATGAGCTTTATAAAAGAAGTGTCATCATTAAAATTATTATTTGTGTAAATTATCATGGCATTTGCCTTTTAATGTGTTTTCACAATTGGGGTGGTCAAGCTTGTTGTCTTCCTAAAACCGAGGGCTATATACAAATATTTACGCTGCTTACTAAACTACACCCAGATATTCCCAAAGTACAAGAGATAAGTGCTATACTAAAAACAAAATAATTATTAACACAAAATCATACGATATCCATTTTCCAAATTTTCTACCTTTTAGCAAAACTGAGAAAAATCTTTTTATAACTGAGTAATTAGTTACCTAGAATAAAGGAATATTTCAGAGCAACCAGTATGAATTTAACAATATGATTGGTAGCACGTGTTGAATAATTTTAGTCTTCGGCAGAACTTTCTTATCTGACCAGTTCTGAGGTAAGCCTTGTCGGCTGCATCAGTAGAGGGTAAGTTCTGAAAGTATGCAGACATTCTTAGACGTGAAAATCCTTTAATCGTCTCAGATTATGTAGGTATCTTAATACGGAAAAAATCAGTAGATTTCAAAAATGTCTAAGTCAAAATTAGTAGATCTACTGATAAATCAATAGAAAGGCAACTCTATTCGCGTGTCGTGAAAATGGTTTGAAACTGCAACCATTTTATAAGTCAGATATCTACACATACACATCAATTTGCACGGAACGCGGGCTAATACTTCTTGGGATTGCATGTTTTTGGTGGAGAACAGTATGTGTTTAAATAGTGCAAACAGAAAAGTATTCATTGGATGGATTTCTTCATAACCTTTGAAACTCGGTGATTTTTCTTGTATTTACATTTAGATAAAACCTTAATTTCAATAAGCTATAGGATTTATTGATCAAGCAACCGGTGTCTCTCTCTGTGGTTTTCAACAAAACATAATGGATTATATCTGAAAAAAATTCTGAAATTGTTTAATGCAATTACAGAAAATACTAACTTCATACTAAACGTTCGAATTGTTACTTGGAGTAGAAAAAAACGGGATGTGTTTCAATATGATTTCATATGGACATATAATACTTTTTCGCACAATCAAACCTTTATATACAACCACAGATAAGTGATAATCGTACAATACCTGTAAATGAAAAGGACAAAAATTGCTCAGATAATTCATATCTAAGTTTCTGGTCCTTCAGTAACTACAGATAGCATTAACTTTGTGTGTAGATAGTGAACTTTTATTGCTCTTATATTGAAAAATCCAGAATAAGAATGTGAAGAAACGTTTAATTGTTTATTTGAAAATTTAAGTATAAAAAAAATCATAAAAATATTAGTATTTTGTACAATAGGAATCAAGTTAAAGTAAAATTTGGCAATTTACCAAATAGCACTGATGTAATACTATGTTTCTAACAAGTGTGTGCAGGTGCAATTGTATGCTACTACGTTTCTCAAAATACAGTCTGCAAGCTGTTTACGCAGGAAAAAAGTACATTTATTCGCCATTCTAAGCTGTAGAACCGTGATAGCAAATGTCATTACAAATTTCATAGTTTACTGCGGTCAACCATAGTTTACTGTGGTCAACCATCCAAACAATTTACTGCGGTCAACCATCAGAACAATGTATAACATATTTTGGGTTTAATAATAACGAACATTGCCATAATGCGCAAATTCTTGGAATAGCTTAGCAAACAATTCCGAAAAAAGTACGATCTGATCAAGAATTTCAGGTGAATATGAATCAACCGTGTGATATACAGCCCAGTGATGAGAAAAAGGTTAAATGTGATTTTTCGACAGTAAAACAAGACGCATAAGCAGCACAGTAACTATAAAAAATTGACACTTTTTTCCCTAATGGCCTTATTCATGTACAGGTCGTGCATGTTTCTCGAGTTTTTTTTAACATGAGATTCGTGTATTAATATTACTTATGAGGAAATCGGACAAAATATAACAAAATGAGAAGGACCACAATAAACGTTCGCACACTTTTGAAAAGTTTTATGTATATGTTTATCCAAGCCGTCTAATTCCATTTATAAACACATACACACGTGCAATCTTTTCTTTTAAGCGAATGTATCATTCGGCTATTTTTTTCAAAGTAGGCATTTGCTTATTTTTCACGATTTTGTTTAGTAGGGGAAAAATAGTAGAGGAAATTAATTTCTAACCTAAACTATGCCTGAAGTATACTATCTGAATGTGAATATTTAATGTATTTACGAGATGTTCAAAATTTCCCATCGGTCTCTTAGTCAGCAGATATAGTAATGCTGGTAACTTTTGCTCATAACGAGCCGGAATGGTAAAACCTTAGTTCTTAACGACGTAATCTGTGCTGTTTTCCCAGGAGTGGTCGCATCAAATTTTTGAGCAAAGTAATCACATAGATATTAGTATTAATTAGAAGATCTGCATTTGGGTGTTTAAAACTCCCTCTCCCACTTTAATAATTTCTGTGGAGATTAATCAATCCTCAGAAAGTTCATATCTGTATTGAAATCGGGCTGTTTAAATAAAATTTAATGAATCCCTTCTGGTAGTTAGTCAACTGAACTTCAAGCGCTTCTCTTGAATTATGCATGCACTTGAACATATAGCATAACATATCCCCTCCAAAAAATTAATATGCTTTCCTGCGAAAAAAGCTGTTTGATTATGACTGCTCTGTAAAGCTGTTAAGACACTGAATACATGAATTTTGTGAAACACATAATTCCTAAAATATGTTGTTGTGTCTGATAACTCAGAACTGCGTGATCGTTCTGGAAATGTTACTAATTAGTTGAATGGACTTTACTGCATAGGAACACACAAAATTAATCTTAGTAACGTACATAACATTAGAGATTAAATTAATCTGTTGATTCAATATTTTGAATATATACGGATATGATTTTCCCAGAATGTTTGAAATAAGTTACCAAATGATTTCGGAAAAAAGTTCCAAACATTTTCCTATTCTTTCCCAGAAGTTAAACAAATGTGTTACATTATTTTATGCGGAAAACGTAATTAAATATTTAAGTTTGTGTACAAGGAATTTCCTATCACTGATAAGGGTATTTCATTTCTTAAGGGGATTATTTTACCGCAGAATTTAAGTGAGAATTATTAGTTTACCGAGACGCCATCCCAAACTTTGGGAATTCTTCCTCAAAACTTTCTTGCTCTACTATGTCATTATAAAACGTTATCGGACGCTGTCTTTTCATTTTACTGTATTTATGACCTTTATTAATAAATTTATTTTTACATTTATTTGTAAACTTTTATTAATATGGTAGGTATACTTAAACAATTTTCATTTCGCCAATTAAAGAAATGGAAAAACCCCGTTAAATTTATTACAAAATACAAATTTGAATATTTAATTCTTTTCGTATCTAATGTGTTCTGGTTCTGTCTGAATTTCATTGCAGGCGGAGCGATAGCCAACCTGAACGCTCAAAACTTTCTCTGTGACACTTACAGACGTGTTTACTCATGTACTGGAATGCGTGGTACAAGTTAAAGCGCCATTCAAAACCTTTTATTTTGTGAATTATGAGAGCACTAAGATAACTTCATTTGTACGCATTTGGTCCTAACATATTGACGAACCTCGAAGTATCAGCAGATGATTACTACCGTTCTGTAAAACTTGCAAATGAACGTCGTACATAATATACTTTAGTTTGTACTATGTTTAATAGAAAGGTTTGAAAAGCTTTTGATGAAACATAGTATAATCGAATTTGTACAATAATCTACGTAAATTTGCTGACTTTTTTTTTGTAAAACAACTTAGCTTACGTCTACAAAGTGTTTAGAATTGTAGCACTGCTTAGATATGTGAAGAAAAGCTTCACCTGTAGTGAAATAAAATTACGTCAAAGACGTCTTTTTTCCATGAGCATTGCAAATTCATTTAAGACGAATTGTAGTAGATGTCATATATGATGGAAAATATTTCTAAAAGATGAGACAAATGTTCTGAGATGGTTTGGGCACTTTGTAAAAATTAATTTGGAAGTACTAAACTGGAGAAGAAAATGCATTCAATATCATAGGAGAGACGTGAACCGTAATTCCGAGGAATTTGTCGGAACACTATTTTCAATATATCTTCAAAAGAAGGCAATATATTAGAAGTACAAAACTCGTGTTTCAGAAAGAAAAAGGAATGCCTTTGAACTTCTTTATTAATGTTTACTATTAAATTATATAACATTTTATCGAGTTCCAAAAAAATATTTTCCACCTTTTTTCACGACTCACTTCTGTTGTGATTCAATAAAACTGGCAATGGCGTGAAACGTCACTAATTTTTAATAACTATAAATCTCTAATTGATGCCTTCATTGAAATGGAATTTCATTTTAGAATTCACAAAACATTATTATGCATACTGTATTTGGGAAATTTCTACATAAAAAAGAAACATAAATATGAAGAAATAATCAGCTGCTTCTCGGCTTTAAATTCCATGCACTAGTAACAGTCGTTGGTCCTAATTCCTGTTGTAGACAATGGACAAATTCCCAATACGACTGATAATGAATTTTACGTAGCTAGATGAACTGCCGCCACCAAACCTTTCGTTTTTCAACTAACAAATAATTGAAATTCATAGAATGAAATGTTTGCAACATTGCTTGACACTAAGTGTATGTTGAACATTGGAGCTTTGAAATGAACTAAATGTTCAAAACTTTCCTTTTAAAGATTCAAAGTTGGAAAACAACAATTTCACCAAATTCGGACCTTTAATGAGCACATACATTATATTAAAAATATTAGTAAAGTGTAGAGTTAATTTCCTCCTCTTGAGGAGGAAACGTGCATTACTACAAATGCCAAATGCGCGGTTCTTTCTTCTTAGTAGACTTTCCGTTCATCAAAAAGATATATTTTTTAACAAAAACTGTTAAATCTGTTGCAAAAGTGTTTCATGATATAGATAAAGAGTAGCTTTCCGTATTCTGAACAAAAACATAGTGTACAAATAGAGTGGCAAAACTTTAGCCTAAAAAACGTTCAGACACATCTGAAAATCTAATTAAATTTGTCGCCTTCCATGCACACACAAGCACACACAAACCTCGAGAACAACTAGTATTTATAAAAGAAAGTATCATTTCTTGGTCAATGATATTCGACTAGAAAAGCATACATTAGCGAGTATCATGAAAAGGAAACGTATTTGATTTGTTTTCAATGGAAACCGAGGTAAGGTACGAAACTGAAACGCCATACAAAGGTATGCATGATGTTACACGAGAAATGTCAGTAAGAAATAGGAAAATAACATATTGTCGTAGCAGTAAAGTGAAAAACGTAAAATACCCAGCAAACGGAGGACAATTCAATTATAATAACAATTTCCGCCGGAAGGGATAATTCAGAGAAATACTCAAAATAGCATAACTATACTAAAAATCCGAAATTTCTAGGCGTAAAATACAAATAAAACTTTCCAACCTTTCGCACATCAGCCAGATGGCATTTTCAAGGAAGGTAGACAGCTAACTGTAAACTGGACAATAGAACGTCTCAACACGTTGAACGCTGTTACTTTGCTAGACAATAAATGAATAGGCTCAAACGTGATATTTCGAAGAAGCGAGGTCTGGTTGGTTGGGCACACGGTAATATGGTAGAAAAGTCAGCATTATTTGAAAAATTGATTCCAAACACGTGGTAACTCCAGAGAGCCGCTGTCATTGTAAGCATTGCAGCTGGTCCAGATTTCCAAGGTTTCGCAATTGGCAGTACATGTGGGTTTTTTTTTTGATTGAAGGTTTAACGACCACCGTGAGCAACTCAATGGGCTATAAGCAGTCGCCCGTCCCTAATTTAGGGTCACTGGTTCCAGGGAAGGGAGAGAGCCAGTGCCGTAAGACAAACAAAACATCCATGCATCACCGGGATTCGAACCCGGACCCCTTTCGGACGAATGATCAGAGGCCATCGCTTAGACCACTGCGCCACCGGGGCGGCCATGTGGGTGTGGAGTATGAAGTTACTTTCTTTACATCACTCCATATAGGATCGGTGGACTGGAACTTGACTTCTCTTGATAGGGCAGTGGTTATTTTTCCGTTCGTTGTATTCCTTTTATGTTCGCTGATTCTAATTCCAAAATAACGTTTGGTCATTCCGATGTAGTATCGTCTGGAGTCGTCCGGATATTTTAGTGGGATGGCATAAACATCTGCCTCATTGAGAAGAGGCGGTTTGTCAATATTCCCCTTAAGCATCGTATATAACGATGCCGGAGACCTTATGCCGACACCGAAGCTCATTCTTCTGAGCGCGTTTTTGAGTTGATAGGTAACATTTTGTATATAGGGAATAGAACCAAGGTAGCGAATTTGCGGCATAGGAATATCAGCGCGGCTGGTTCTGGCTTTCCCGATAAAGTTATGCATCTGGTGTACAGTTCATACTTATTGAACTTCTTGCTGTCTTCGAAAAATGTGGATCACCTTTATATTATTTAGACAATTTAGACTCAAACTGGAGAAGGAACGGTCCCATCTCGACTTTCTAACCGCTTGCAAGACATTCGGCTTGATCCCAAAGTTTCTTAATTTTAAGACGTCAGTAAATGGATTATGGTTCGAGAAGAAAAATGTCAAATTTCTACGCCAGACCTTGTCAAGGATAGTGAAACTGACAAGAAAGGACGTCATGTCATTAGAAATCAGGTGCTATAACCTATATATAACCTTGCATAGTCTTAGACCCTATTACCTTCAACAATCTCACCCTCCAGTTAGATATGTTAATCAAAATAATTCAGTCTTCGTTTTCATCCAGACAAAGCAAGAAACTGGATTACCTGAAGTCTTCCCAGACTCCTAAACCTAAAGATTTCACCATTCAGTTCGTCAATATTTCTAACCGAACGTTAACCCGAGGGGAAACTAAAGGTTTAAAAGAATTTATATCCAATTCTGGATCTATAATCTTCCGAAGGAATCTTTTAAATTCTTGAATTGCACAGGTAAATAGAATTGCAATGTCAACTAATATTCCAGATGATCTCAAGAAATCCACCAAATTACTGCCTGGCAATCAGATCCTAAAACTCTGCGGCAGAATTAAACCCCACAAGATCGGCAATCTTTTGAGACCGATATCCACACCGATGAAGGGAAAGCGTTAACCAAATTCCTAACTAATCATCTACCGAAGTCGGACTTTATAATAACTTTCGCTCTAGATTTTATCACAAACGTCAGGCAGCTCACCGTTCAACAACGCGGGATTATCGGCAGTTTCGACGTAATTTCTCTTTATCCATCGAATCCCGTACCGGAAGCCATTAGAACATTGAAAGAGGCTATGTCTAATTCATTGGTTTATTCTCAGGAGTCTTACCTCAGCATATTCAAATAAATGGACTTGGTCTCAAATTCCAGCTACTTCAGTTTCCGAGAGCAAATTTACAAACAAGTAAATGGCACTCCGATGGGATATTCGCTTTCAGCCGACCTCGCGGAAGCAATATTTCGCCCCATTGAGCAATATATTTATTCACCAACATCACCCCTAGACCTACCACCTGGCTACGATATGCAGACTACGTATATTTCATATGGCCACATGGAAAGGAGACTCTCCCGTTTTTCCTCGATAAAATAAATTGCATACACCCTACCACCAATTTCACCATGGAGCTTGAACACAATATTAACTTACATTATTTCGACGTCTCAGTGGTCTTCATACGGATGTCTATTATAAACCCACTTCCGTTCTGAACCTGATGCTACGCAGTTAATTCTGCCCTGATATTTACAAGACCGCCTTATTCCGTTATCGAATTAGAAGAGCCATCGCTGTCTCATCCGATGTTCGTTCTAGACAATCCGAAATAAGAAACATCGTCGAAGTGGCCCCGAGGCAGGTTATACTTCGAAACAGATGCATAACTTTATGAAGACAGCCAGAACTAGCCGTGCTAATATTTCTATGCCGCAGATTCGCTATTTGGGCTCTATTCCGTACATAGCAAATGTTTCCAATCAACTTAAAAACGCTATCAGAAGGATGAACTTCGGTGTCGGCATAAGGTCTCCGGCATTGTTATACACGATGCTTAAGAGAAATATTGACAAGCCCCGTCTTCTCAATGAGGCAGATGTTTATGCCATCCAACTAAAATATCCGGACGGCTTCAGGCGATACTACATCGGAATGACCAAACGTTATTTTGGAATTAGAGTCAGAGAACATAAAAGGGATACACGTGACTTAAAGAAACCACTTCCCTATTAAGGGAAGTCACGTTCAAGTCCACCGATCCTATATGGAGTGATGTAAATATTTTAGCTTAATATTCCACACCCAAATCTACTGCCATTCGCGATACCTTGGAAATCTTGACCAGCTGCGAGGCTTGCAATTATAGCGTCTCTCTTGAGTTGCCACGTATTTGGAATTAATTCTTCAAATAATGCTTAGTTTTCTACCATAGTACCGCGTACCCAACCAACCTGACCTCGTCTCTTCTAATTATCACTTTTGCGCCTATTCATTTATTGTCTAGTCAAGTACCCGCGTTCAAATTGTTGAAACGTTCTATTATCCAGTTTGCAATTAGCTGTCTACCTTCCCTGAAAAAGCCATCTGGTTGATGTGCGAAAGCTTGGAAGGTTTTATTTGTATTCTACGCCAAGAAATTTCGAATTTTTAGTATAGTTATACAGTACTATTTGGAGTATAATTTTGTGTACAGTTCCTAATTATCCAATAAATACGTTAATTAAAACTTTTACTGCCCCCACGGAAACCAAAATCAATTCGTAAAAAAATGCCTCACGCTGAATAAGGGGGAAAAATTTACCCAGACAATATTAGAGGAATATTTCGCTGTGATACTGATAACTGGAATTCTGGACATGTTCCAGCATACCTGCAATGATCAGGTGCAAAATGACATGTCTATTGTCAACTGTAACTCATAATATGTCCATCTGTCTGTAACTCATAATATGTGCATCTGTCCACCAATGTCTGTAACTCATAATATGTGCATCTGTCCACCATGTCTGTACAGAAATGTCGGTTGCCTTTTTTTATATGGATTCGCAGATATCCCCCATATGTACTATTCACGGACGTTAACGCTGCACGTGTTAACTGTAGGTAAGCTGGCATACCTCCAGGATTTCAACTATGGATATCTCAGTGGAATATTCCTCTAAAGCGCCAGGGTAAATTTCTTGGTAAATGTGTAGTTTAACGTCCTAATTTATTTGGTTGAAAACTTCGAAATAAAAGGATATACATATTTTGAAGTATGTAATTTGATGAGAAATTGTTAATAAAATGCATGTTTACAAGTCATTTTAAAGATTTTTACCGTAAAATTTACTTTCAAATACGGAGATGTGAACACACGCTACAGCGAACTTACTACCAGCACCGCCGCTGCGTCAAAACAATATGCGGCTTTTGCTGCGGCGACACTTTTATAGGCAGAAAACAACGAAACCGAGCAAGCTATCCCATCTTACAAAAATACGCTTTGTTCTGGAAGAGTTCTCAATGTACCATTATTTACTGTTGAAAGGGACTTACAACTCAGATTTTAAATAGAATACATAGAACAAATTTAATAATAATAATAATAATAATAATATTAAACGATGTAGATCTTCCTTTCGACAGATCCAAAAATATCACAAAATAGCTGTAGCTGCACGACTTGAAGTCCATCAACTTACCGGAGCCTCGGACAACACTTCGGCGGCGATTGGATGTAAGCTCGCAATAGCGCGTTTATACATTGCCGTAAGTGCGGGTAATTTGTACGATAAAAAAGTTTTAAATGCCTTGAAAAGCCAAAATTTGTTCATTTTATTTCAAATTTCATGTTTTAAAAAATGTATATAACTTTTTCTCCAAATTTTTAGCCGAACAATCTAGGGACGCTAAGCTACGCAGTTGTCAATTTCATTTTACCTAACTCGGCGCGGCATGTTTTTCACTGGTGGGCTTTGGTTTACGTGGGGCCCGTATAAATATTTAATTTTCGTATCTCTCGAAAGTTATTCAATTCGGGAAGTGCAATTGCAATAGCTGAATTGTCCTCTGTTTGCTGCGTGTTTTGTATTTTTTACTTTACTGCTAAGATCAAGCGTTACTTTTTCTATTCCTTTCGGACACTCTTCGCCACACACCCTGTAAATATTCATTGAGCAGATATGGAAAATACGTTGAAAATATTCTGAACAACTAATAATACACAGTGCAAATTAAAATTTTCAAATCGGTGATTTAGTAGAAAATACTTAGAGAAAGTAAATAATTTATATATGGCAGAGTGAAAATCTCCAAATATAAAAAAATAATATTTGTAACGTGTTCTTGGCTATAACGGAAACCGAACATAAAAACTGGTATTTTCAAATTCGCTACAAATGCGACAGAACGTATCGTTTTCGATACTTTTTGCAAATCTGATGACAATTGTATCAAAATATAGGAATTTGGATAAAACTCTTACACATATTAACTAACGGCAGCCATGGAACTCTATTATTAAGAACAGGAAATGTATACAAAATGTTGGGCATACCGAAGAGTGTCAACCTTATTCATTATGCAACATGGACATCGTTGCAAATGTATTGCAAATAAGATAAATTCCTGTGCGCGCCCATTGGCAAAACAACGGTAAAATTCTTTTTTGAATCGTACTTTTGAAACGCAAATATAGATAGCATAGATATTTTTAGTGGCGATTTCTCACTTGTTGTCATTTTGGAGAAAACATTTTATCATTCATTCATTATGGCATTGCATTCTTAGATATTGATATATATTTTATTTTATGTATGCTCATTTTTGAAGGATCGTGAACGTTTCTTTTTCACAGATTCTTCGTGCTGGTTAAAGGAATGGAATGGAAAAAAAAACAAGACCTTGTTGACAGTTTATCATCGTGTAGTAAGACGTATTAATTAGTATTTCAAACTGCGGCCGAGGTAGCCTGCTTGGTTTTCCTGATTGAATATACATCTGATTGTTCTTACTGCGGAATTACTGAGGATTTTTCAAACAAGGTCTCTTCTTTCCTCAATTCACCTAGCAGAAATCAAGATTCCTTAAGGAAAGGTTCAAGTTTTCTCACCTTGTATTTTCTTAAATGCATATACATCTAAGTGTTCTTACTAAATAATTACTGGGGATATTTTGAACAAAGTCTTATTTGACCTCAATGCACCTGTAAATTGTAAAGATTCTTTGAAGAGCCCAACGATTCGGCTTTTGTTCATTATTTCCTCCCTCCTCCATTTTAATCATGTGTAGCCATTGAATTTTGCTGAAGCATCGGTGCATGGAAGCTTTGTCTTAAATATTGTTGTGTTGTGTCGTGAAATTTAGAACGCAGAGTTCCTGTGACTATTCCTACTTATCTGATATTGCTGCATTTTTATATTCTATGATTTCAGGCATATGCCGTCGGTAAAACAATCTCTATATATCTTCATTCCACAGGTAAATTATTGGCAATAATTGATATTGCTACTTTGTACAAAGAAAAACCTCTACTCATCTTGTGATGTTCACCACTTTTATTTAACAGTTGTTTCTTGTGTATAATTGCTCTCCTGTATTAGCAGAACCTTGTTTAATTAACAAGAAATGTTGGATAACCGTTGTCCATGATTATGTATATTCTGATTTCGGTATGTTTGTTATTTTATTTAGGTATAAAGATTAACGTCATTTCAAAAAAATCACCCATTTAGCCAACATATTCGTTAATGATAAGAAAGTCACAGTTTTATTCTTAAGTGCCAGAACAAAATACTTAAGGATTACAATTGGTTTAGGTAAAAATCTCGAGATAAATGAAAATAAATTTAAAGCAGTAAAAACGGGGCTATCTTGTTTTTCTTGTTCGCACTTCAATTGAGTGGTAAAAAAGTGAATTAAATAAGTTACATTTCGGAGTAGCTGAAATTATCGATAGTAGATCAATCTAATAAACAATTTAGAATGTGAATATTGAAGCTCAGGATACTAAAAATTGCATTCCATTTAATAACAAAAGAACGCACACGAAAAATTTATATAATTGGCCATGATTGCCATAATACACTGGCGGAAAGTGAAAAAAGAACACCAAGCAGGAGACATCTGATATCAACCAAATTTATACATCATAATAACAGAATACAGAAGATAACGTGATCAAAACATTATGGCAAAATACAGCTGTATTTGCTGGTAAACTGAAAAATAACATTTCCATGTAACATGGTTAGTACGAGGATGAAACGCCATGAACTGCGTCACACTGTGCAATTCTGGCATAGAGTCTGTCGTACAGATGTTGGATGTAAGTTTGGGGTATTGAGTTCCAAGCATCCTAAACCTGGACGCGTAAATCGGGGATGGTCGTGGCTGGCCATGGAGACCGGATAAGTCGTTTTCCCATAAAATCCCACACGTGCTCAATGGGGAACAAATCTGGTGAACGTGCACGTCATGGAAGTTGTCTCACACCCTGAAGTGCTTGTTGCGTTACACGGGCCGTGTGTGGGGGTGCGTTATCTTGCTGGAAAACACCACGATGGACCGACCTTACTAACGGCACAACAACGGGCTAAAAGATGTTGTTGATGTAGGAGGTGCTGTTTAACGTGCCCGGTACAAACACTAGTAGTGTACGGGAGTGATAGCTGATAGCTCCCCACACCAGGAGACCAGAGGTAGGCCCCGTGTGTCGCTGGAGGATGCAAGAAGGGTGGAGACTCTCCCCTGTGCGTCTGCGAACAGGCATACGGCCATCGGAGGCTCCTAAGCAGATTCTGCTTTCACCGCTGAACACGCAATATCGCCATTGCGTTCTCCAGTGCACACGTTGGCGACACCACTGCAGCCGTTCCTGACTGTGTGCTGGAGTCAGAAGTATGCATGACAGAGGCACACGGGCTCGTAGTCCTGCATCCAGTAGACGGTTACGGATTGTTCGCACAGTCACCTCAGGTGCAACGGCAGCTCGGATTTGCGTCGCAGTGGATGTTCTGCTTGACAACGCCGCTCTCCTTATGCGTCGATCGGTCCGCTCATCAGTCCGTCTGTGACTCTCGGTTCCCACTTCTCGTGTGGGAATGTTCCTCGAATCATCTACGCCACCATTGTACCACCACCGATACTTCCCGTCTAATTCACTCCGCAATACGATGATACGACCACCCTGCCTCGCGGAGTCCGACTAGACGACCTCCCTCAAAGTCCGATAACTGCTGAAAACTTACACGTCTTCCATGTCCAGGCATTGCTGCTTCTTCACGGTCTTTGCACGTGTTCGTACGCCGACGACTGATTACATTCACTTCGCCGTACTCCTTAAATACCACCCACTATAATTTGCATATTATGCCGTGCTGTGGTGTAAGCACTCACCGGTTGGTCCCGAAATTAACATCACACCTACGTTAACATGACCCATTAACATATGTAAATGTCATGATTGTCCACCAATTCCTTCTTGGTGTTCTTATTTCACATTCCGCCAGTGTATAAATTTTTGTTTACGTACTCACGGCTTTATCGGTGTTAAGTATTTTTCATGAAACATACTTTTAGAAAACATACTGAAACGAAAATTACACTATACTAAATAATGACAACCAAATCGGTGTTCTTGTAAACCCCTAAGGGCGCACGTATGTCTTGTGTTGATTTCATTTTGAAATACTAGCGTCGCCAACAGGAAAGGATGTGTGTCAGAGAAAACCAGAGGTAATAACAACTGCGGTAAAAAAAATTCTTCAAAGTGAATGGTGTTTCTTATGTACTTTTTAATGCATATTTCGGGAAAAATACTTAAAGAAGTCTTACACATACAGTTTCGACAGAAATCAAAAATTTCGGTATGGAATTATTTTCACACTGTATAATTTTTGAAATGTTTTCTTATATACACTGAAGAGCAGTTTAATTAGAGGCAGTTGGCGTGATGCAAATACGGCGCTGTGGGCGGCCCTGTAATCGGAAACGACATGACGTATGCAGCGATCCGGCAGTATTAAGTGTGATGCGACGGGTATCAGTAAGAGCCGGACGCAGTATGGGTAAGACAAAGGATCTAAGCGCATTTGATCGTGGACAAATTGCTGGGGCCCGACGAATGGATCACTTCATCTCGGAAGTCGTCCAGGCAGTGGGATTTTCACGAGTCACTATGTCACGTGTGCACCGTGAGTACATTGAATCCGGTAAAACCATCCTAGCAAGCGCCAACTGCCCCGGACAGCAGTGTGTGGATGAGTGGGGTCATCGTCGGCTAGCTCGCATTTTAACAGCGGATAGACAGGCCACAGTGCAAGAAATCATTCGGCAATTTAACGCTGGTGCACAAAAACGGGTAAGCAGCTACACCATCCAGAACCATCTCTTTACTATGGGGTACGGAAGCTATCGTCCCACGAGGGTACCGCTGCTGACCGCACATCACAGGGAGCAAGGATTAGCATGGGCGCGGGAAGATAGCCACTGGACACTAGACATGTCGAAAAATGTTGCCTGGACTGATGAGTCGAGTTTCACTTTGGGGCATGCGGATGGCAGGATACGAGTACGGCGCAAATCACATGAAGCGATGGATCCTTCATGCCAGCAGGGTACTCTTCAAACCGGTGGGGGGTGCCATTTTCGTCTGGGGACAGTTTACGTTGACTGAAATGGGACCCCTGGTACGTGTGACGTCCCTCACAGGTCAACGTTACCGGGATATCCCGGACGACCATATGCTCCCGTTTGTGCGTCTTCAACATCCCACTGGGGACCTCATCTTGCAACAAAGCAATGCACCGTGCCGTCGCTGACGAATTGTATCCAAATCGTTGGATGAACCTCGATTCCTTGGCTAGCTAGGTCACCTGACGTCATTCCCATTGAGCACATCTGGGATGCCATCGAGAGAGATGTTCGAGGCTGTGACACCCTCCATCAAATCTTCGTAAATTGTGGGAGCTTGTTCAGAGGTCGTGAATCCGTATGCCTTCCCAAAGCTTCTGGTGTCTTGTCGAGTCCAAGCCGAGACGAATTGCCGCGGTCATGAGCACAAAAGTTGGTGCTACACCTAACTAGACAGGTATCTCTAATTCAACTGCTCTTCAGTGTGTATTTAAACATTGTTTTGAAGGTAAGCATGGGCCTAAAAGGGATAAAGTGTGTGCATTTACGACTGTCATGGCTTCAAGAGGTTGTGTCAATTCTGCTGACAGCTTCTGCTATATCTGTTGCGAACTTGCAGTGAAAAAGCAACAGCGGAAGATTATGGACTTTCTTTGAAAAACGTATGTTGCATACTTCGGTGTAAGGGTTGGAGACCAATACAGGTCATGGGCCCCGCATCGGGTGTGTTCAAGTTGCGTGGAATGACTCCGCATGTGGTCTAATGTTAAGGTGACATCGTTTCGTTTTGGAGTGCGCATGATAATGAGGGAGCCCCGAAACCACAGCGATGTCTGCTGCTTTTGTTCGTGCAGCATACAGGGGTACAGCTTAAAAACAAAAAAATAAATCTTCTACCCGAATCTTGAATCTGCACTCCGCCCTGTGCCTAACGGACCTGACATTCCCTTACCATTGCCTCCGGAAAGGCTTGACGATGTGCCTGCACTCTTAGGGACCGAGTCAGATTAAAATGCTGATGACTATTTTCAAGTCGACAATTGCAGTACGCCCCAGCTGATTTCACAATCAGAATTGAAGATATTGATTCGAGATATTACCCTTCCAAAAGATTCTGCTCAGGTGCTAGCACTAGATTCCAGTAGATGAAATTGTTAGGCACTGGAACTTCTTTCTATTGGTTATGAAACCGAGAGAAACACTACGTGCCTTACTTTTCTCATGACGGTGAACTTGTTTACTGCTCCGATGTCCCCGGTTTGATGCAAATGTTCAAAATTCGGCATGAGGCGGGATATTTGAGATTCGTCATTGACTCACCACAAAGAAGTCTGAAAGCTGTACTTCTTCACAACGGCAACAAATACAACTCTATACCGGTTGGACATTCTCTCCATTTGAAAGAGAGGTATGATAATTTAGCCTGGATCCTGACCAAGCATAACTACAAGGAATACGAATGGACCATCTTTGGCAATCTGAAAGTACTCTCTATGGTCCTTGGTCAACAGGGTGGCTACACCAAGTATCCCTGTTTCCTTTGCGAATGGGAGAGTCGTGGTAAAGCCAAGCTCCGTTCTTTTCCCCTACTTTCAGCAGGACGCTCAAAGTAGGAGAAAAGAACGTGCACTTTGAATCTTTGGTGGACCAAAAATCAGTATTCCTGCCTCCACTTCACATCAAACTTGGTACCATGAAGCAGTTTGTGAAAGCCCTGCCAAAAGATGGTGATACTTTCAAGTACCTGGCAAATACGTTTCCAATGCTGTCAGAAGCAAAGCTAAAAGAAGGGGTTTTCGTCAGTCCTGGCATTCGAAAACGAAATCTTTGAAACCAAAATGGATGACATTGAGAGATGGGCTTGGACATCCTTTAAAGACGTTGTAAAGACCTTTTTGGCAACCAGAAAGAACCTGACTTCAAGAACATCGTAGGAAACATGCTGGAGAACTTCAGAGCCTTGGGCTGCTGAATGAGCTTGAAGTTCCACTTTTTTAACTCCCATGTAGGTTATTTTCCAGAAAATCTAGGCGCTGTGAATGAAGAACAATGAGAGTGATTTCACCAGGACATAAAGGAAATGGAAAGCAGGTATCAAAGCTAGTGGAATGTGAACATGATAGCAGACTATTGTTGGATGTTGAATAGGGATGAGCCGCAAGCAGTGCACAAGAGAAAAAGTAGTAAACGGAGCTTCGAGGGGAAGAAGAAGAGACATTATAAATATTTTTGACTTTGCGGTAGCTATAACAAACATAACAAATTAATGAAATGTAAAATAAAGCTTATTTTTAAGTTTTTTCTGTATTAATAAATAAAATATTTTGACTCTGCTAGATCTTCTGTGTGATTTAACTGGATTTTCATGCTCACGTTGTGGAAAAACCTTACGTGATAGAGGGGAAAAACTCAGCATTTCTGAACTCAACGTATCGAAAAACATTAGAAACACCTAAAACGGCGCAGAAAAAAAGTATTATTTCGCATACCTGTGTAATCGAAAATTAAACGTATGTTATGAAATAAACCTACTGGGGTCCTGTAATTACGCTTTATAAACACTAAATTACTTAAAAAATAAATTATCTCTATAAAGTGTTAATTTTTTGTCCAGTGTAAATCGCAATGGTTGAAAGACAAATTCATCCTTAAATGGTTTGAGAGATATGCCGAACATTATTTTTGTTAAAACAATATCAGAAACTTTTATGTTGCACAAATATTGAATTTTAGGAGATTACTGTTAGAAGTGACGATACAAAATTACCCTATCAAGTGTATGGACAGTTTAAGAATGATTATGTGCAATCTGTCTAAAATATTTTGCCAAATTTGGGAATTTGCTCTACCATCGGTTTTGATAGCAATACGTGCGGAAGATATAAGTCATAAGTCAGGGAACCCTTTACTCTTTCTGAGAGTGAAATAAATGGTATAAACGAAAGTCGCACACCAGACATTACTATGTGAAACCAATTGGGTTATTGTAAATACCAGACGCTTCGGCTCATACATTCAAATTTAGCGCACCTGCTATTGAATTTATTCCAACAAAAATGTTCAGTACAACGCCAAAATATTTTTCAAACGAGCAGCCATCTCTTTTAAAAAATAAACACATACAAGTTATACGACATAAAATGGTACAGGTCGGCTGCCGTAACCGACTGGTAAGAGGTATTATTTTTTCAGTTTTCATCAGTCTAACTCATGAATTTATGTACGCGGTGAATTATGATATGCTTGAATTACAGCCCTGATTTTCTACTTAACACGAAATCAGTGTGCCAAAATTAAGGACGGGCCACTTTATCTAGCCGCAGAGGTTCTCTCTTGGTCTATTAAAACCTGAAATTAAAACACAAATTAAAAAAGATAGATAAGACCTGTTCTATTATCGGTAGCAAATGCTGTAAAGCTATATTTCTTCTGGACAATGCATTTCCTGTCTTAGTTTCTGCTCATTCTGTTTGTCTGAACTGTTTTTGAGTTCCACCAAAATTTGGAAAGAATAACGCCATTGGCTGTAATTTTTAGCTTGCTCTTTTTTTTTTCTTAATATATTGTCCCCGCTGTCATCTTTTGCACGTGGATAAGTAAAGCTCCTAGAACGGAAGAGATAAACGGGACTGTCTCAAACAGCGCTGCTGCTTTCTGACAGACGAAGAAATTGTGCAATTATAGGTTCCCGACAAAAAGACTACTTTTGTGACAGTCAGGTTTGAAACTGTTTAGACGGAGAATTTCATAAACTGCGGAACAATGGTTTACCTTACACTGTCTTTCTTGTATGTGTTCGAATATTTTGTCCTCTTTTTGTAGAATAGCCAAACTGAAATAAAATGGAAAAACAGTATTTATTTGGCAGTACTTCTTGAAACTCCTTAAGCAGTACTTCTTGAAACTAAATCTACCGTCACCGATTGATTGCAAACAAGCAAACCACCAAAAAAGGTTCATTTTCGCTAATTCGAACACCATGTTTTGAGCACCAAATCTGTGAAAAAACTCTGTTATTACTTTATACCCCAGTTATTCGGTGTTACTAATGGTTTAAGAAAATAGAGCATCAGTAAGGAAGAAGAATCAGATTTCTTTGACGCACACTTTTTTCTTCTTTGTCCAGACTACCAGAAGCAACACGGTGTACACATCCTAATATTAGGTCCACAAACTACAGGAGAGGGAAGAAGCAGGTGCCGAAGAAAAACTAAATATTCATACCGCACGGGGTTCCAACCCGGACCCATCTTGGATGAATGGTCAGATGCCAGATCTAAGACCACAGTGTCACCCACACGGCTGAGGATCTCTTAAAACTCCAGTAATACTGTGTTTTTATTGTTATTGTATTGAGATCTCATCATCGTTAGTTTGGCTATTTTACTGTTAGGACGCTGGTCACATTAGTCCGTATGGTTTGATTTCGTTTTGTAGTAGAACTAATTATTAACATTTGATATTCATTGAATGCAAAGTTTTCTAGTCATTATTCTACCGTGATTGTGGAGTTGTTTTACAGTTTAGTTATTCGTGTACTTTGCAGAAACAAGAAACAAAGCACCTTAGTGAGAAGATTGCATAAGCACTTTTCCTTTCGATACCTTCGTTTGGCGTGGTTACTTTTCTGCGAAAGTGGAATAGTCTTCAAGTGTTGTTCTTTTGTAGCTTATAGAATAATGCAGTAAAAGGCTGAGTTTAGAAAATAACTTTAAGTATTCTTTATTTTGATAGATTTATCTTTAGTGCTTTATTCTACTAAATGCTTGAAATTGTTTTCAATTGTTTATCCTAGTTTACGGAGTCGCCAAATAATCACAGTAAAGAAAAGAAATTTTTGTATTTGCTGGTTTGTAACATTACTTTCTTTTTTGGAGTTATCTGTAAGTGTCGAATTACGTTCAAGTGTTATGCTTGGCGTACATTATACACGCACAGCACTTTAGTAAATTACGAACTGTAAGTCTTATAGCTTTGACACACAATTTGATCAGTGTTGAAACTTGAAACAATATAGTACCACTGTTTCGAGAACGAAATTGTCCGAGGTGAAATATTTAAAGAACACCACTGAGATTGTAAAATTTGAAATTCAGGAATTTTTCAACATATTCTCAAAACGATATGCTACATATATCAGCAGCGATAAATATTCAGATTCTCCAATCTGTTATGTTTGTTAACTTCTTGGAAAGCGTTTCTTCTGAATGCTTAAAAAATCTCAAGTTTAAATATGTGGCGTATATTTGAATAAAAACACATATGGATCCTGATTGGAGATCATAATGTGCATCATACTATTCATATAACATCAATAATACATGTACTTCCTAATGAGCTCATTAAAAAGGTACTTCCTTCCTGACCACATAAAAACTGCTCAATTTCTAGGAATTTATCCATCGCTGAATTAATTTCCTCTTATTTTGTATTTAGAGACAAAGCACAAACATAGTTCATGTTCAATCATCAAAATTTCGTTCTTCAATCCGATTTTTGTACGATTTTCGCTTTCGGGAAGCATAGTTGCGGAGAATTGTGTTCAGATTTAGCTTGCTAGAAAAGAATATAGAATCATGATTTGATAATTTCGACCTTCTATCCGATGAACTAAACTTACTCCTATCTGACTATCAGGAATGATATAAGAATTTTGTGAGCTCAGACTGTTAGTCGTGGTGTTCAGTTTCGAGTAGGGAAGCATGTAAAGAATGTTGAACAACGTAAAGTGCTTAAAATCATAACTACTAATAGTTATGAAAGATAGACGACCCAAAAGTATTTTAAGAAAGGTTATAACGCAAACTTTTTTCGTGTGCCGGACTGGTGTTACGCTATGTCTAAAACATGACTAAAGAAATGAGGAACTAAATGGGACTGCAATGCAATAGTTGCACGGGATAGCTCAAATTAAGGTTTTATGGCCAGACGAAACATATACAGATGCCAAACTTACGATAACATTTTATTGCTCCAGCAAAGATTGATGAAATCTACAATAAAGCACTGCGAGTTTTACATTTCACATATAACACCTTAATTATCTATCGTATAATTTAGCTTAACAACGATCGAACATATCCACACACGAAAACCAATTACGTTATATTGGCGCCCGAACTTCAAAGATGAGCAGGCTGATAGGTTTCTGGCAATGGTGTGATGATCTTTCCACACGGCGAGATAGGAAAACTGATAATCCCTCCTTCAGTGCTTCAAAAAAGTAAATCAGTGTGATGGATAATATTTTGAAGCACTGAAGGAGGGACTGAAGCACGTGCATCTGAGGAATCCCACACAAAATTGTCTGGGATTCTTCAGATGCACGTTCTTCATTGAATGACTGCCTACAGCGACACATGGTCCCTGCTGACACGTGGGCCATGCCCCTGCCCTCTTTCGGTTGGGAGGTGTGAAATGGCTGCCCCTCAGGACCCATATCAGATAAAGGCATGTAGAAGTAAGAGCACATGCCTGTGTAGTACAGTGGATAGCACTCGGAGCTCCGGAACCGAGAGTTGGCGGTTCGAATCCCTGTCCTGGAATAAAAATGATGGAGGAATTTACTTCGTCATAACGTGAAATTTTTTTGTTAGGATGAAGCGACTTATTTTGGCATAAAAAAGGCTCTGACATTTACATTGAGTCTATCTCTGTTGGCAGAAAGGCATTTGCTTTCTCTGTGCGGGATTCACAATTCCGAAGGGCAAAATTTATTGAAAGTGCCAAGAAAAATCAATCCTTCTTATGAAATTGCACCGAATGTCATCGATTATGCTGTGTAGCATGAATGTTACCAACATAAATATTAAATTTTAAGTGCACGCGTTTTAAAGACAGCGATGCTTTACACAAGCGTGCTAAGCTGTTTCTCTTTAAACTTATTCCCAGATGATACCCTCCTTCTAATACAGATACAGTAAAACCTCCATTATCGGACCCCTTTGAACAACAGCAACCTCCAAGAAAGGGAACGTTCTGACTGGTACAGAACAGCTGCCGTAGGAAAAACATTAGCGATAACTTCCGAACAATGAGACCTCTTTGCAGCGGTCAACGTACACCTCAGCCTGTGCTGAAGGAGGTCTAATGGAGACTTTGCTCGTAAGGATTATACGCAGTACCTTCAGTAATGCGTAAGCATTTAAATAATGTTGTTACACCTACATTACAGCGGGTGTAGCAGAATGCTACAGCAAAAATGAATGAGATAAAGTTAAATTCGTGGGAGAGTACTTACTTAACGGGAGCTTCATTTCTTGTGTATGCCTCCTTTACCCCTTCGCCGTGTTAGGTGACGGTAGAATGGTTTCTTAAATGTTGCCCGTTGGGTAGGTGTTGATTGGTGTTTCTCTGGGGATTCTGTTTCTGTTTTTCGCCGGTGTCCGGCAAAATCTGCAGTTACACTTCACTGTCTGCAACATTTTTTCTAAGAGTAACGTAACGTTAATCACATCTCAAATGGTTGTTTAAGACCAAGGGTCAGGCACTGCGTTCCTTAAATCCTCTACAAAATGGGTGATTGATTGTAAAAGATTTGCTAGCGCCATCTAGTTCTAGTGAGAATTACAGGAAGGTAACTAGAAATGATAGTGCATTTAAAATGCAAGTCATTATCGTTATTCTTTTTTCTGCTGAAAAAATTCAACTGCAAGAAATCAGTTCTTTTACTGTCTTGAATCTCAACAATGCCACTCTTGAATAAATTTGGTTTTTTTAGTCTAACACTTTCTATTGCATTCTGATCCCCGCGTCGCTACAGATGCGAAAAACATGTCTCTAATTCCGTATTGACTTTCAGGTATTTCTCAACTGAACTAATTGATGAATTGTTTGGCATACAGATACTATTTTCCCATGTGTGTGTGTGTGTGTGTGTGTGTGATCTGTGTCTTTTTTCCTTCCCATTTCACAGAAAGCTCGCTTCACATACAAGTAAGCGGAAGAACTGCAGCATTCACGAAGACTTTTCGACAGTCGTAAAAAGCGCACTTAAATTAGTGATTCCGTTGACTTTCATAATGAGTGAACAACAAAAGTGGAAGTTTTCGATATTAGCAAAAATGGAGCGGAAAAGGAATAAGTGTTCGCCGTTCAGTAGAACATTATGGTTGCAGAAGGACGTGAATCAGTTTTTTACTGAAGAAGAAATGATTACTTCAAAGGTTTCAGGGAACCAAATCGAAGATGAAGTTAGTGAGGTAGAGACTGAAAATGGCAACTATGGTGTCAAAACCTACTAAAAGTTTTGCAAAATGTACAGCAGCGAGTTTTTTAGGTAACGATTACACCATGAACGTTAACGAGGCGCAGTCAAAAAATTTTGTTTTAATTTTAGCAGGTTGTAATTTCACTGATACATGAAAGCAATGTCCCAAATATAAATTTAAAATGTAGCGATATTGCCTTATCACCCCAAAAAAAGGGACTTTTAGTGATGAATTATTCAACTACCTAAAATATGCTCAGCCTCTTTTGTTATTTGAGAGGTAAGGTGTTTACGAAATTTATGTTAAAAAACTACCGTCATTATGTTTCTTCCTTTTTTTCTATGAAAATTGAAAAAAAAATGTCTAAACAGTTCCATAACATCGGTTTCGTGAAAAAAGCAAGAAGAATGCACCGAAGGGCGAAAATGCAATTCGGGGCAAATGTAATTTTCTATCTGTTGTGGAAAAATTCGTTTTCAAACAAAATGGGACTAATGAAAACCCTATCAATTCAGCAAATATATTTCTCTCTTCAGTTTTTCTGTAGAGAATTTCATATACAGTCTTTACGAACTTGTTTTCATCCGAAGTACACCTTGTGTTTCTGTATTTGGTACCTCAGGGATGCACAAGGATGCGGATTTGGCGTTTTGAAGCAAAAAATGTTCCTAAAGCAAAATATGTGGAAACCATGATAATGACTATGAACTGGTGCTTAGAGTAAACCACCTAAATTACAATAAAACTTATGAGCAAAACAGAAAAAAATCTGTTTTTTACACACTATTTTCACAAAATTTGGTAAAATATTAGTACCGGCAGACCATCGTCGCAGACACTTGATAATGTTTGTCGTCCAAAGAAGGCATTTGTATTGTAACACGCTTTCAGAACCACGTACCAGGAGAAAGAAATGCTAAACTTTTTTGTTTAACATACGAAATAATAATAATAATTTTACCTAAATACGATTGGTTAATTAAGTAATGCAGTTGAACAAATTTCTGCTTGAATAAAACATGCCGTTAAATACGTTGCCCAGAAGTGTGAGTAGCCTACGCTTTTAAAAATTTTGCTTGCCTGTGGTTAAAGGAAACAATTCAAAACAAGTTCTCATAACACCTTTGTATTCCGGCAATCTTTTTTTTTTATTTTGTCTAATTCTGTATTATAAATTTTCAGGTGTTTTCAATCAGTCTATTCACTAGCACTTATTTCGAAGCATATTAATGCCTTTCCCTAAAAGTGCAGTAATTTATTGGTAAAAAAGTATTATAAATCAATTTCACAGAGTGTTCTGTTGTTCTACGATATAACTATTTTACCCAATAGTGCGCAACGCACAATTAAAACAATTAGCAAAAGAATGTCTATTGTTTTTCGAATGGGTATCTACCCCAAGCGGTAAGGGATAACAAAGAAAGTTCTTACTTAAGTGTCATTTGATCTGTTTTTCTGCTTAAATTTCCCAGCGTGTTCTTGTGGCGGTAATGTGTGTGAAAGTAGCTCCTAACCATCCGCCGGATATCGTTTCCAACTCGAATCCTAGATGAGACATTGCACGCAATTAACTCTCTCGCTTCGTTAGACCCAGTGTTACAAACTTAGGATATGAGTTAGAACAATTAACATATCATGAAATTATTCAAGAAATTTGGAATCAAGATAATCCTGATTCTGATAAATTGAAAGCTATGAGTGACTGGTTTAAGAAACTAGACGAAGCAGACAAAACTCAACGGTTCTCATTACGCAGAATTCGAAATATTGCTGCAGTAAAAGCGAAAACAAAGAGCATACAAAAATGTATAATACACTACTTTTGATTAATTGTTTTTTTTTTCTAATATGATGATTTGTTTCAAAATTTGTTTTTTCCGGTCAACTGTTGTATTTTTTATTTCAAAGGTTGTACCGAAAGTAATGCAGACGTGGGCATAACTTTTTTATTAACTGACAGAGTTCACTCAAGAAGTTTAGAGAAGCCATGCTGAAGAAGAGACCGAAAAATAATCTGAAAGCGAACCATATTCACTATGATAATGCTTGACCATACACATTTTTGACAACAAATCAGGCGATGAACAAATAAGGGTGGTCTGTGGTACCCCGTCCAACATACAGCCGAGATCTGGAACTCCTCCTACTTCCACCTGTTCGATCCAATGAAGGACAGTCTCTGGGGACAACGGTTTGATGACACAGACGAAGTGAAAGTGGCTGTGAAGAAATGGACGCAACAGGCCACACCTGAATTTTATCAAAAGGGACTCAAATCCTGGATGAGACATTCCACTTAATTAACTCTCTCGCTTCGTTAAACCCAGTGTTACAAACTTATAATATGAGTTAGAATGAATTAACATATTACAAAATTATCTAAGATTTTTTGAATCCAGATAATCCTGAATCTGATGAATTGAAAGTGGTGACTGACTGGTTTAAGAAACAAGACGAAGGAGACACAACTCAACGGTTCTTATTACGCAAAATTCGAAATATTGCTGCAGTAAAAGCGAAAACAAAGAGCACACAAAATGTATAGTACACTACTTTTCGTTAATTGTTTTTTTCTGTAATGCGCCGATTCGGCTCATTAATCATTTCTTACGGTCAACTGTTGTATTTTTATTACAAAGGCTGTACCGAAAGTACTGCAGAAGTGGGCATAACGTTTTTTATTAAATGACAGAGTTCACTCAAGAAGCTTAGATAAGTCATAACGAGGAAGAGACCGAAAAAGAATCTGAAAGCAAGCCATTTTCACCATGAAAATGCGAGACCATACACATATTTGACAGCAAATCAGGCGATCAGCAAATAAGGCTGGTCGGTGGTACCCCGTCCAATGTACAGCCAAGATCTGGCACCCTCTGATTTCCACCTGTTCGGTTCAATGAAGGACAGTCTCTGGTAACAACGATTTGATGATAAAGGCGAAGTGAAAGTGGCTGTAAAGAAGTGGACACAACAGGCCACACCTGAATTTTTTCAAAAGGATTCGATAGTTGGGTTCAACGTTTGGGCTAATGCTTTGATTGTGATGGAGACTATGTTGAGTAGTAACTTCTTAAAGAGGAAGAGTTACTTTCCCAACTTTTGCAGTTTGAACGATTTCTGCTCTTAATAAAAAGGTTTTGCCCACTTTTGCATTCATTTCGGTACAACCACGTATAGGGAAAAAAGTATCTGTAAACATAATTTTGAATTTAAACATGCTAACATGCTGAATTGAGAACTGACAAAAAATTATATTCATTTTCACTAGATGGAATTGTATTTCATTTTTGCTTATCTGTCGCACCAGAAACTCGGAGAAAGACGGGTAATTGAGAGTTTACTGTATTCACTTTCTTCAAATTTTCTTATACTATCCACTGACCAAACCTGTCTTAGAAATGTCATCTTTCCATTTACGACGTGAAAGGAGGTTTTTTTTCTTCAACAAGTAACAATGAAATATTACAAAAATTCAAGCACCACTCCAGGCCATTTAACGTCGATCCGGCCAGAAAAAGTGAACTTTATGAAACCCATTTATCCATTATTTTTACGGTTTTACAGGAGCATGTAGTACGAAATTCATCTGAAAGTCCAAACATTTTGGAATTTCATTCGTAACTGACTAACAGAAAAAAATGAAATTTCAAGGATTTTGTAGCACTTTGAAACATTTACTCTTTGCAAGAAAGAAAACATAAACATATGTACTTTCTTTAAATACGAATATCAGAAGCACTTTTTTTAAATGCACTCAAAACAACTGTCTTCTTGTGTTTTTAATTGACATTCATGCCAAAGGCGTTTTTCAAAATTAAGGAAAAGCAATATGCAATTGTAACATTTTACAACTGTAATTGCATATAAGAAAATCTTTGAACAAAAAAAGGAGGAAATAAAGAAAGGTTGTGTCTATGTACGTGACACGACGCCACCACTTGCCTTTCAAATAAAGCATTGGCGGCTTAACTCTTTATCCCAAAATTTTGCAATGCCATCCTAATGGTGTGCTGTAATGACAGTTAGTAGATTCAAGACTCGAAATAAATTGATTCATACAATATTTTTCATTACTATTGGTAAGCAAGAGATATACATGGATACCCCTTACTCAGACTGGATCAGACCCAAATGAACTCAGACGATAAATAGGACAACAGCAAAGCTTGTGAACAGGGTATCAAAATCGATGAACTCCTGTAAATGTGCTGATATTAGGGACTTTGATCGTCACTGCATTGTCGACGCAAGACACACGGTCATTCCGTCCCCCAAGTTGTAAAAGCCCTAGGTTTCCCGAGGGTAACCGTACCAAATATGTACTGCGAAAGTCCCATCGCAGGATGTAACAGCGCCCAGAGAGAAAGTGGTGGCCGACCACACACCATTGATGGCTGAGGTGGCTTATAGTATCAGGCTCGTACAGACATAATACTTTGTAACAACGGTGCAAATCACATCCAAGTTCAATGTCGGAGATCTAAGACAAACGAAAAAGTTGTGCATTTATATGTTCCCGACAAAAACCCTGAGCTAATGGTTACACGCCCGGTTCGTGCGCCATTCCTAACTGCTCGTCATGTGGAATTTGCTTCCATTCTTGCCGGGAACATTAAAATTGAATTCCTGGGGAGTCGCGTCGCTTCGTGTTGTGATATGGATCCAGTTTTCAGCTCATCCGAGCTGACGAAAAGGTGTGAAAGTTGCGTCGACAGTATGAGACCATGGCAGCGTCGTGCAAGGCCGGCTCTGTTCAATTTGGAGGTGACTCTGTCGTGGTTTTGGGAGCCTTCTCAGGAAAAATAATAGGTACCTTATTGTGTCTGGAGAGATCCTTAACTTCAATGCACAACGAAAATGAGCTGTCTGGCCACCTACACGCTTTAAAGCCTTCGTGTATCCTGTGGCCATTGGTCTGTTCCACAAGACAATGCCCCACCCCATTGGGCCGAAACCACAAAGACATGGCTTGAGGAACACACATATGTGTTTGGAAGAACGGAATCTCTCTGGAATGCCGTAAAGCGAACATCAAGTCCATGGTGCTGTAGCGACCTCTTTGGCAGATTTGTGGTGGACAATGCTGCAACCGGCAGGGATGGCATAACCCCCGAAAACCTCTAACATGTGATGCTTCGGACGTGTACAGGCAGTACTTTTTATTAGTTGGAGACCAACACGTTAGTAAGTAGGTATCTCTTATGTTTTGTAGATACAGTGTTTATAATGAGTCCGTAAATTTACATTAGGTGAAAAAACATGACCATTCGGCAAAAGCGCATTGCTTCTTCTTCAAAGACGTACGTTTCAAATCCTTCAAAATCAGCTATATACGTGTACAGGCAGTAATTTGTATTAGATGGAGACCAACACGTTAGTAAGTAGGTATCTCTTATGTTTTGAAGATACAGTGTTTATAATGAGTCCGTACAATTACATCAGGTAAAAAAGCTTGAAAATTCGGCAAAAGCACATTGCTTCTTCTTCAAAGACGTACGACTCAAGTCCTTGAAAATCCGCTGTCTTGTGTGGAGTTAAGATAACGTGGTGGGGTGGAAAACTAGAGTAGTGCGCTCAACTCCCCTTTTTAAGGAGGACTATTTTTTATGGTTGATGACACTAAATCCTTGTTATTCTCAGAATTATAATAATCTGTAAGAAAAGTAAAATGTTTACATCCTTGGAATTTCAGTTTAGCGTGCAAAGCAATGCTTTTCATCAGAGTGCATTATTCTGCTCCATTGCTATTATTTTTCAAATAGAATTATGAAAATCGCACCGTTTAATATTTCAATTTCTAGGGGAACATGTGTTTCAAAAAATGCTTTCACTATAATATTGAGAATATTTGTTATTTGAAGAACACCTTTTGAAACTGTTTAGCTTCTGGTATCACATAAATAAATTTAATTTTGTCGAATTTAATTCACTATCAATTTTTATTTTTTTTACTTTGTGGTTTGTAGATGAACCTGTTACTTGTTTTTTAATTCCTGAACTTTTTACAGATTAACTAAGTATACACACTTTTACCCCGAATGAGATATCTTCGCTTTATATCTATTAGTTATTATATCAATGGATGACGTCAATCATCAATGTCATAAAAGGAAAAAAATCTTGTAATTTCTTTTCGAGTTTGGACTGTCCTTTAAGACATTTGCGCTGCCAATTGCGCGAATTGAATAGAAAATTAGAAAAACCATTTCTGCTGCAAGGAGAAAGAGGTGTTTTATTCGATTTCAAAATGACTGAATGCGAGTTTCTTTAAATTGCAAGATAGACTATTAAAAGAGGTATTTTGGAAAAGTAATTGCTGCTCAAGAAATTTGTATAATTCAGTAATAGAAATAATAAGATTGTTCAGTTATAGAAATAATAAACACTTTGTTTCCTTGTAGAAATAATTGCTTAATCCCAATTTATTGCGGTATCTAAATTCCTAAACATGGCGACATTCAAATTTTCTGTTTCTACAAACTTCTCTGTTGATTCCTTTAAATTTAGGGATTGATGCAGAATTAGTCTCCGTAGAACAGGACAGCAAACATCCGTCTTGCATACTGAAATTAAAGTATTTTCAATATTTAAATTTGTCTTTGAAATTGAGTGCTAACTGACAGAACAATTATGAATTATGTGAGTTAGCACTCAATTTCTGAGAGAACTGCAGTCTTTATGAAATTTTGTGCTCTAAAATTTTAATACATTTTACCGAAGGTTTTATTTCTTAATTTCCGTTCGGCGTTATTTACATTTGGCAAACTTTAAATAAGAGAACATAACTTTATCAAAAAAAAATAATAATAATTTGCCTTGCTAATCTCTTATGTCGTAAATATGCTACCTGGACTCTTTTCTGTACATACCAAATATTTAGGATCAACTTGTGAACGCGCTCAGGAAGATGAACTTAGGTGCCGGCTAAGAACTCAGGCAACTTTAAATGCAATGCTTAAGAGAAATGTCGACACGCCCACTTTTCGACGAGGCTGTAGTTTATGCCCTCCAACTAAACTTTCCGAACGGTTCTAAGCGATATTACAAGGTAACGACCTAAGCGTTCGTTCAGAAATAGGTTCAACGAATATAAAAACGACTCGAGGTACGGAAAAGAAACCATTCCCCTATCGAAAGGAGTCAAGTTCAAGTCCGCTAAACCCTGTGTAAGACGATAGAAAGAATTTAGCTTCCTACTCCACTCCTGAATTTACTACAATTCTCTAAACCTTAGAGGTGATTAAAGAGAATGAGGATTGCAATAATAGGGTCTCTCTAGAATTACAACTAGTTTGGAACTAGTTTTTCACATAATGCTGCGTTATATCCGAGGGTACCACATGTCCAACAAACAGCACGCTTGTTTTGCTTGAAGGAATAATTGCATTCATATCTATTCAAGTATTAGCTACTCAAATCACCACGTTCAAATTCTTGAATTGTTTTATCATTCCTTTTGCACTTTTCTGTCTACCTTCCTTCAAAAAGCCACCTGCTTAATGTGCAATAGCTTGGAAACTGATTTTTATTTTACCCTAATAAATTCGGATTAGTAGAGTGATTATATTGTTACGAGTACAGTTATCGTGCGTTTCCTGGTTATTGATTACATAAGGACAATTTTGGTATTAACAGCATCATTTCATCAAAACCTTGAAAACAAAAACGCAACAGAAGATCCTATAGACATAACTACGTATTAAAACGAATACGTGTTCAGAGCTCTGTGTATCACTAAAAGATTTATATCACTTTGTAAAAATACTGTACCGAGTAAAAAGTAATTTTGAGAACGCTATGTATATGCGAATTATGCGAAAATAAATTATTAATGGTGGAATAGTTAACGTAAGAATGTGTCCTTCAATTACTGCGTAAAGCTGAGTGGTGCATTAATACCTTTGGAAAATTATGTCGTGACTTTGTAAAAATTATTTCATCGGAACACATAATTTGAGCAAAGAGTGTTTGTCAGTAAATTATTTAGATAAAAAATTTATATATAAATAATCTTAAAAATTGAGTTTGAAATTTATAGCCGCGGATGGCTTAGTGGTTAGTGTTTCAGACTATCGATGCTGGATCCCCAGGTTCAAGCCTGGGCTGATCTTTCAGAGATGGTGTGATTTACTAACAATCGCTGAATATCCGCCGTGCATCGGACGAGCTCGTAAAGTGACGGCCCCCAGGCTGGACCCACTGGTTAAATGGGTATCCTTTCCTATGTCCTCCCTGAAATTCTCTCACCCATCTATGTGCAATATCGTAATTGTACGGTGGCGCCATCTACTGTACTCTAATCTCACTACAAACTGTTCTGTCAAAAGTCGCTAGACTTGCTCTCACTCCTTCCATTTCTGTGTCCTGCCCAAAAGGCGATCTCGCTGTAGGCGGCTGGGACCTAAACTCTACTACCTGTGGACGGAAGTCCTACATGAAAATGACAAATTCTCCTCCGGCGTTATAAGAGTTTGAAATTATAAAGAAGGGAATAGAATGTAGTGCTTTACGCAATTAATTTGATTAAAATGGCTTGTCGGTTTTATTGGCAGTTTACTTCAAAACGTGTCTTTTAAACCTTACCAGCTTTTCATCTTTGATATGTACCAATAGTTAGCTTATATTGGAGATTGCTTTTTTCCATGGGAATTGTTCTAATATATCTGCGAAGGTAATCCCTGAGGTATTCTGCTCTTTTGCAAAAAAAATAATCACAATGGGTATTATTAGGACTTGTTTACGGATATCATTAACTGTATATATATAATCCTGTGTGATACAAGCATTTGAATGCGAAGAATGATACTGCGGGCGTAATGTACTGTACGAAAAAGTATGAGTTTACTTTAGTGGAGTGCCTTTCATTCGTGCGGGTAACTGGGTGACTTGCGTGCTCTGTAATCTCTTGCTATCAGTTAGATCGAACGATACACTTACGCAGAACTCCAGGACATGCATTTCATTTACGCACGACCTTCCTAAACATTCATCGAAGAAACATGTTCCTTGCCTTCAGTACATCATGTAGATCGTCCACGACAGATTCGAAAAGTCGCTGTAGCAGAAAGTGTTATTTTGCGTGCATAAGACCAACCGTCTACCTGTACACGTGCTATCGTTCGTCACGTGGCCATTTCATAAGGCACTGTGAGGTGAGTCTTGCATACTAACCAGCTGCACCCTTACCATCCACAAAAAGTGCACGTATTAGCAGAGAAAAAATTACCATGACAGGTTCAATTTTGCTTATTGATTTAAAAAAAGCGTAATCAAACAAGTTCAAATTTTTTCAGGGATGTAGCACCGTTTGCCAGAGACGGTGTCTTTAATTTTTGTAAGAGCAATGTTTGGGCGAAACATAATCTGAATATTGCATTCAAACACCGCCACCAAGAGGCGTTTACATTGAAAATATGGGCAGGTATTATCCATAACCACCTGATCAAGCCCTACGTCTGTCCACGACGTTTGATAGAATCTGAAATTACGAATCTTAAACGTCAGGATGTTTTTACACCTCTCAATAAGAATACTAATCAACAAGTAGAAATATTTAAATTATAAATCTTTAATTTTTTTAAATTTAATATATTTTTAGAATATATTAATGTCAGTGATTTACTGTATTAAAAAACCGGGGTTCCTAGTGTGAATTTCTATTTAATTCAACAATACAAATATTTTTCTTTCTGAAAACAATAACAAATTTAAAGTACGAATGCGATTAGTTTTCGGAAGGAATTTTCTCTCCGTGTCAGGCACTGGGAAGGTAAATGCAAAAAATATCCCCTCTGATTAATGAAACATTTCCTGAGCTTAATGGATTAGTTTAACGAAAAACGAAATGTAAAATTTTTTCACTTCTCATAATGATCTGAACATTATTACTCAGGTATCAAAATCGAATCCCGATATATCAATGCATAACGATTATAATCATTCCACCGTATTTTTTTTAATTGCAGATTAAATTGGTTATAATGTTAACTCTATGACAGCCTCTTTTAACCCGGTATCACCGATACTTATCCGAAATTTAACAGCTAAATTTTAAAACTACTGAGAAGAGAAGACTTAAAAACAATATAAATGAACCTAGTAGTAATAAATTAATACATCGCTCTTTCCACGTTCCAGAAACACAAAGCAACCTAGTAGTTCTGAATAAAAAAAATATTTTTAGGGATCCATTGAATCTGCAGAAAAAGTGTTTTCTTTAACAAATCTTTAAAAAAATTATCTGTACTTATGCAGAAATTTTCATAATTAATGGCATGGATTTTTGTGGCAAAAAACAATCTAACAGCTTCTTCATTTCCAAGCCCGCATGAAAAGTGCCCAAGCGTTTTCTCCTTTAAATACGTGGAACTCTTCACAGAATGAACTTAAACGGTTCTCAAAAATATGTAAAAAAGCAATGATACATTTTAGAGAAACAGGGCTCAAGTAATCCAATGATATATACCTCTAGAACTTTTGAACTACTCAAAAAAAATTTCGAAATGCAAAATTGCAATTTGCATTTCATTATATTTTCTTACTACGGTTATGTTTGATTTAGAATTTTTACCACCAGTTCGACTTGTTCTCATATGTTCAGCATTTAATGCTCATGCGGGACCATGAGTACTGCGGACTTGAACTTAGGAAGAAAAGTTTTTATGGGCCAACACTCGGTCAGTATTAAAATAGTTCGTGGGATAGCAAAGTCTCTTCATTGTTCATATGTATTTTATCTTTTTTGATTCTTGTGACGCCATTTGATTTTTAGTAACGATCATGTTTACACAGTCTTTTTTAACAGGTGCCTTTCTGGTTTTCACGTACATTTAACCCTGATTCGGACATGAAAAGGGTCAGTTTTTCACAGCAATATATATAAATTTTACTCACAAATCGCTATATATGAATTAATTTCTCAACGTGCGTTGATATTTATGTTTGATTGGTAAAACTGCTTTAAAAAATTCTAAATAGGCTTTAGCTTTCTATGGAATTAGATTTGGAACTATTGACTGGTATCGCACTGCAGCTGTATCTTGGTTGTAACGAATGTTTTTATCAGTAAATATACATACTGCAGGATTAGACAAAAATCCAAGAAATGTAAAACCGATGCTACTACGACACACCCACCCACACATACACACACACAAATTTCTAAAACATCTTTGAGCGAGACTAAAATTCTTAGAAATGAAAGTGCGAATGTATAAAATTCTTCAATGGAAAGATTAAATTCTTAGATAGTGAATGTGATGGTTTCCCGCTGTGAAATCAGACCCCCAAAAATCCAGTAGTGAAAGTTTAGGCCCGATCACCACATAATGCAATACACAGAATGAAGCAAAATGATTTCATCATGTAAGACACTCCTCGGTTTATACTGCGTTTAAAAAATCAATTCAATTTTGCAACCTATAAAGCTGTGCATATAAAATATCATTAAACAATATTATTAAGTTAAATATTTTAACACGCAATAATTTCAAATTCGAAAATTTCTTACTTGTAGATCAAATTCCATGTTTATTCACAAAAATCGATTCTAATGTGCGAAATGCGATATTTAAAGTCTCTGTGCGTAAGAACTCGTTTATGTGTGTTATTAAATAATATAAAATGTATTACACAAGTTGATTTTCAGTAATGTTTTTGGATAATAAGTTATATTTATTATATGTTTAACCAAAGTTGTTGTTTTTCTATTTTGATACATTTATCATCTTGTAAAAGTGCTAAGCACTGCTACTCGTGAGACAAAATCCGGTGCATTGTTATCATGCAGTTTAAGAAAAAAATAGTCACATAAAAGAATTTCTGTGTATTACAAAAGGACCACGCAAAGATGAAATAATAAAGTAAAACATGCATGCAAATATGATCACTGTTTCAATCCTTCCCTTGCAAACAATCCCCTTCGCTTTGCAAACATATCTATGCCAATTTCGATAAATTCACGGTCGTGCAGGAATGCTTTCTTGAGACAGGTCTGGAAGAACTTGACTGACCTGCAAAGAGCTCCGAAGTCAATCTCATGAAATACAATGTTGGAAGTTCAAACGCCGACAGTAATAAAGGTAGTGCGACTCTAGCCGACTGCAATCGTGCGGTTCAACCTGAATAAAAGTTCTTGTGGCAAATTGAACAGCAATTTTCGCAGCACCATACCAAAATTTAATGATAAACCTTTGCAGTTGAATGAATAATGTAACAACAGCAAAGAGTGAACTAACTCTATAATCTTTCCTTCCTTATAACTTTTTCATAAGCAAGTGTCCGGATACTTTTGACCGTATATTATATTCTGATATATCTTGAACGTTTTGTTAGTATGAAACCTTCTTTAAAATTCAGTGGCTGCGTGGTCCAATCGAATATAAACAAGCTCCTTAAAATGATTCACATGTGACTTACGTACCTACCAGCTAATCGAAGAACGTAAGTAAAAGTGGTTTCAAAGTTTTCGCTGTTTTACATTCGGTCAGCATTTTATGATGAAAGGAAATTTTACAGGTTTGTAGGCTAATTAGCCAGAAACAGTTCTTCTTTCCCCAATAAAACGTTTTTTTATCTTTTTCTTTTTTTTGTGATTGGCTCATTTTTTTCCTTTCAACACAAACTCACAGAGCATTTAAGAAAATAACTAGTACAGAGTCGAGTCACATTATTTTGACCACCTGCTACTTTTGACATCAACAGCGCGTAGCCCATGAACGTAGGCACATGTCGTGAGCTTGCTTGGTGGTACATAAGGTATGCTGTAGGCATTCTGAAAACATATCACTCGTTGCTGTCATGGATGAAAGGAGCGATTTATCAGATTTGCAAAAAGGGATGTTTCGCGGCTCTTGGGGACAATAGTGGCAGTGTTTCTGAAAGAGAGCAGTGTGTGAACTATTCGCGCAGTGCTGTGGTTAAATTGTATCGTGATTGGAGAAATGACACTATTGCGAACAAACCTCGTGTAACCTGAGAAGCACCAGGTGCCGTTGATGTGACAGGTGAACTTTGTTTCGAAGGTGCGCTAAAGTCGATTGACACGCTACAATGGAGTAACTCACTGGCCGAATGAGCCAAGGGCTCCCGGAATTGTGTCTATTACGAAAGTTCCTTTAACCCTGCTACGTATGGGGCTCCGAGGCAGACGGATGGTCACTGCACCAATGCTAACAAATGTGCAAAATAAGATTTCAAACTAAGAAATTTACAAGTCACGAAATATCCTGGAAAGGACCAAAAAGACATATGATACTGACATTTGACCAAGATCAACAAACATTTGGAAGTAAGTACAGTTCTGTCTGCGCACGATAAGTTAATAAATAATACCCCTTTGGACTGAAAATTAAAATCACTTTATTTACACTCCAAAAAGTCTAATTAAAACATGCAAGATCTTTCAGGGCCACGGGGCCCCAACCTCAGGCTAAGTCCGAAGAAACACCGAGAGGAAATTACTATATACATCATACGGCACCTACTATGAATTTTGTTATTCGCGCAAATGATGCCACTGAAATAAGTAAAAGTTCAAAGGAAGTAAATAACAAAATATTATGTAAACTCCTCGTCTTAATGAAGTTGGGTGTTAGGTGTACCTAGCTGCCTCCACTGTCGAGGGACGAATGCTAGAAATTCTGTTTTCATATATATTCACGTTCTAAAATCATACCCACCCTCTTCTTCTAGCCCCCTCGGGTGCCATTGGACAGCACCTCACGTACCACCGCTTGCAAAACGAAGGTAAATGATCTTGCGGTTACAAACAAAATCATAGACCTGCGTCTATGATCTTGGGAGAACAAATATGAATATGAACAAAATATGAAACTGTACTTTTAGGTAATGTATGTTTAAGTAACTTAACATTAATAAATACATTTCTCCCAGTATTTATTATCAGAGGAAACGCTAGTGCATTTGCTGCAGCTGTATACAAGGAACACATTAATTCCCACCAAGTATTGAATTTACAGAAAGGGAAAAGTTTTAAGAGTTCCTTCAGTTTCCCTCCGTTTAATTTAGCCTCTGTCAAATCCTCTTATATTGCTTAATATGTATTCTACAAATTATTTCATATACCATGGAATGCTGAGAAATGATCAAAGTTTATCATTTTTGTGAAAAGAGGTGTGAAACGACAGTCACCTAAACATGGGGAATGCAACATATTGTGAAATTATTGAGTATGGATATCGTTCAGGTTATTTCTTCCTTATTGAACACATCTAATATCTATACCAACCCAACCGGTTTGTAGATATTATATTCGGAAGAAACATACACTAATTTCTGTAATCCGCTGCACGAACATTTGCCGAATATTTATTTCATTATTCTTATTCTTTACTCTCAAAATAGGGCGTATTTTCCTATTTGTTTGGACCCTTTTGCTATTTCTTTTATTGCAGGAAATGATTTAAATATTACTTCAGGACCTTTTACGAAAAGCGAGAAAATGACGGTTTCCAAGTAAATGGTAAAAAAGACCTACATAAATCCTGAGGCAGTACGAACTGTCATGTGAGGGATGTTTAAGGCAAGGAAAAAACATCTAAGTGTCACGAAATTGAACATGGTCAAGAAACACACCAAAACCTGTTAACCTTAAGGCACGAAAATAAGCTTTATACAAGGTGATTCGGAACAACTAATCAATAATCTGCAGAGAGGTTTTGAACATAAAACCAAGCAATAATAGCTTAGGGACATAGGGTCGCAAATGCAAAACAGAGGCGCTACACGATCACAAAGGCAGAGACAGCTATCACAACGTTGGAGGAGCAAAATGATTTAATTCTAAGGCTACAAAATATAAGACATTATTTTAACCGACTTTTGGGCAGAAATTATCATTTCACAGTGCCTTTACAGGAAGTGTTCGAAGTTGCGGCCTTGCGCAGTAACACACGCTTCTTAGCGACGGCGCATCAACCGGCAGACGTGGGCGAACATGCCTGGTGTACCACTAACAACTGCAGCTGCTGCAACGATTCGTGTCACCAGGTCAACGTCGGAATCAACAGGGGTATCATACACCATACCTTTTAAATAGCCCCACAAAAAAACGTCAGTGGGGGACAGATCAGGTGAACGGGGTGGCCATGGAACGGGTCCACCGCGACCAATCCATCGCCCCGGAAATGTTGCATCCAAATACTGGTGAACATTACTGGAGAAATGCGCAGGGGCTCCGTCGTGCTGAAACCACATGCGCTGTCGCACTTGGACGGGTACTTGACTCAGAAATTCCGACAGGACCTCTTGCAATAAGATGAGGTAATTGTGTCCATCCAGCCTCGATGTCAATACGTAGGTCCCGATCAGACAGTCGGAAACCACACCTTCCCATATGTTGAAGCTGCAGCGACGTTGCACGGCATGCGGCCGTATGGCTTGGGGATTTTCAAGTGCCCACACGTACACATTGTGCAAATTACAGATGCCTTCCGGTGTGAAATTCGCTTCATCAGAGAAGAGGAAGTAGGACGCGAAGTTCGGCTCCCCGGCACTCTGCTGTGAAAACCAACTTGCCAAAGCCACACGCTGCGGGTAATCACTGACATTCAGAGACTGCACACGTTGTACATAGGATGGGTGAAAATTATTCTCGTGTGCGACGCGCCATACGGTGGATTGCGACACATGCAAGCTAGCCGAAATAGACCGGGTATTGGTCCCCTGATTGCGTGCTATTTTATCCAAGACGGCTTTTTCCAAATTATTTGTCCGCGTCGTTCTGTCAGCTCCAGCATCGCGCCTTCGCACATTAAAACTTCCCGTTTCACACAATCGGGTATGCAGCCGTCCGAACATCGTATGAGCCGGAATGTGTCTGTCGGGAAACCCTTCCTGATACAATTGCCTGGCAGCGGGTCCACTGCAGTTCGGTGCACCATACATCAGATGCATATCCGCAGTCTGGCTTTTCGTGTAGCGAAATATCTTTCTTCACAATCCTGACACAACTGACATCCTCCGCTGATTCCTCCTGCCCAAAGCACGGGCCGACACACAGCGCCCTCCTGTGACTCTGTTTAAATACATTAGTCATGTTTGCCCATGTCCGCCGGTCGATGCGCCGTCGCTGTGAAGGGTGTGTTACCGCGCAAGGCCGCTACTTCAAACACCTCCTGTAAAGGTACTGTGAAATTTTAATTGCTGTCCAAAAGTCTGTTAAAATCATGTCTTATTTTTGGTAGCCTTAGAATTAAATCATTTTGCTCATCCAACGTTGTGATAACTGTACCTGTCTTTGTGACCGTGTAGCGTCTCTGTTTTGCATTTGCGACACCATTTCCCTATGTTATTATTGCTTGATTTTGTGTTCCTCACCTCCCTGCAAATTATTGAACGGTTATTCTGAATCACCCCCTCTCTCTGACTCTCTGTCTTTCTCTCTTTCTCTCCCTCTCTCTATATATATATTTATAATAATCTGAGACTTTATATTTCCATAGTATAATCAATATTTCTCATGTTCCATATTAACGATATAGGTAGTGAACACGGATAGTACGAGGCACTTGGAACCTCCAACGGCGATTAAATCATTACATGTAGTTAATTCATCCAATAAATGACAGATATATTTCCGTTTTATAAGCAAATTACCTAAAATAAGTGCTTTCCATAAAGCTGCCAAGCTTTATTTCCGATCTATTTAAAAACTTTAATTAGTTATATTTAGCCTATTTTTCTGAAAAATAACTGAAATTATTAAAATTTGCAAATTTTGCAACCTGAGGGGTATTATAAAGTAATTTCCCCTCTACTAAATTTGTTCCATAAATCAAACAATTCCGTAAAATATTGTATAATTGAGAAAGCATTGGACTGCAATGTCGTGACTTTATTCAGATGTCTATGCGGTGCTTGAATACTGCAATACAGCGAAGTTGGGGTCAGATGAAGAGAATCCCAAATTCTCTGGAGAATAACAATTGGAAGACATAACTAACCACTGACAACAATGCTAATTGTCAATATCATAGGCAGTTTTACTAATAGTACAAAATACCAAGTTGCGACAATATCAGAATAAAATGAAAATCAAAATCAAAGTGTGCTTAACTCTTGTGAAATTCAACCATCTGTCAACATAACACATATCGAATTTCGATTATTAGGAACGCTGGTTGACGTCTGACGGACTGTTGATATTATTATATAAAGATAAGTTTGGGGGGATAGAAGAATATAACCATAGGTCTGAAAAAGAATAATCGAATGATAAGTATAACTTACATTTGGGAATTAATTTTTGTATTTAAATGTGCTGTGGAACGCAGTAGATTTAAAAATTATGCAGAGAAGGTTACAATCATACACTCCATGTGATTTGATAATGTCCTCGTGTACCTACTGGTCTCTCATCTATAAGAAACACCTCATTCACGTGGGATTTGATAAATTCCGATCGAATTGTTGTACTCATCCTGGGTCTTTGATCCAAAAATGTTAATTTTTTTATAGGTTTTAAAATCAGCCTAAAATTAAAAGTTCTGAGAATTTTAAAAATTTTGGATGCAAAGTCACGAGAAAACTGAACACTGGCAAATTCTCATATAATGAACTTGCAATAGCAGCTAACGAGGAGGGTGTCTTCCGTTTCCCGAATTTTTGAAATTAATGATAGTGTTGTTTATTTTCTGTGATGCAGCATGTTTAACAAAAGGAAGTTCATTTTTCAAATAACCTTCATCGGAACATTTATATACCGCACAATATACATATATATATATATATCTGTAAACGCTTTTAAGGTCTTGTTTACAAGGTTGATTGGACTTTGAATGTGGTGGTGACGAAGTAGCGAAAAGCTTACGATGAATTGTAGTTACAAGAGATCCATTCGAGCACAAACTAGGACGTTAAAGAACGGTAGCCAACTGTTGTCTTCAATATGGTAGCTGAAATAAAGGTGATGATCAAAGTGATTATAAAGTTATACTAATTTCGTAATTTTAGTTATTTGTTTGAACGACATTATTGTCTACATATCCTACAGATACATCAAATTTTTGGAGTTGAAGCAGCATTTTTTTTCAAAATGACATATGTAGATTTGGAATTATATTGATGACGGTGTGCTATTCATGGCTAGACGTTCTGTCAGTTCATAGAACGTTCCACGGAAAAGAGAAACCGTTTTGTTTTGTAAGCCATATACCATATTATTGTATCTACTATAGAGAGAGCAAGGCACAGTGGGAGGGAAAGAGACAGACAGACCGAAAACCAGAGAACGACACATAAAGCTAGAGAGACAGACAGGGTGCCAGAGAGAGACAGTGAGGGGAGGGATAGAGGGGTTGGCTTAAATATTATTCTTATTATTCTATACCTCTTGCGTTCAGTGATTCCAGAGCTTGTTTTGAACGAACGCTAGTGAACAATATACGGCATGATAGGGTAGCATAAATAAATCTACGTATAAATAAAGTTTCAGTCAATTGCAAACTCATTAGAATATTTCACAAATGTACTGTTTGAAGTGGCAAAGTTCTATAAATTTGAAAACACGAATTTGGAAAACATATGTACTGCTGTGTTGATATTACTCATTATGAGAAGTCAAGGAATGCGTGATTTATGTACTACAATGAAAGCATAGAATACCGAAAAACGGGCGTATAAGCTTTAAGTCTATTTTTTAGGATTTGGTGCAGTTTCCGAACTTTTGACTATCAACAAAGAAGTGACTGTCAACAAAAAAGTGTTTAAAGGATCATTTTTCATTTATTTTCAAAGTCCTCCTGAAGTATGGTTTTTTTGCTTAGCTTTCATAATATTGTATTCTTGTTTTTTCTTCTATAAACAACTCTTCACTTCCTTTGCCACATCTAGTAATGAGTGAATTCGAGTTTGAAAGCAATTCTATATGAGCATTTTCTTTCATTGTTAAATTGAGTTTCAGCAAAGTATGATGTTAGAGATTATCACTTGGCTGAGAGAATGTCTAAATATTTCATTTGCTTCAAAGTTGAGACTGCCTGAAATCACCTACGAGATCAATCCCAAACTGATTTGACACCTTTAAATTAGGGGTGTTGCTTCTTACTCAGTTCAAGATTTGATATATGGTGATTTTCTGTCTGCACCTTACTTCATGTTATCTAAAGAATTGGGAAACGTTTTTTCATAATATATTTCATCTTTGTCGAAGTGCCTGGAAAAAAGGATTTTCTAAGTCATACTCTCTAAAATAAATTATGCGTAGTGTCTTACTCTGCAAGGTGCAGAATTTATTTACAAATATTTTTATAAACGAATACCATTTTGAACAGTACTTTCAAACAAAAAAAAATAAAAAAATCCCTATTTTCAGTATATTCCTTCGAAAATAAATTATATATATTTTACATGTTTGGCATTGTTGGATAGATCTTCATCTTACAAAGAAAGGGTAAATTTTGTTGACTCGGTATTTAAATACTGTTAAGTGTTTTCAGAAATTACTCTACAATTAGTGTAAAAGGAAAAAAATATAATATTTTGAATTTAATATGCTACGAACAACAGATATTTGTGGGAATTCGCTGCACAGAAAGAAAACTCCGGTTTACATTTAAATAGAAATTTTCAAATTTCTTCAGAAGTGCTAACAACTTTAGAAATTCTACTCCACGTGACGTAAGAAAATTACATTTGCAAAAATCATTTGCTTGAGCACAATGTGTACACCTTGATCTCCCACTCCTTTAAACAGTAATTTCACTTTCGCATTGAACAAATACGTTTTGCGAATGATATACTGAAACATTTCTGACCAAATGTTGTACATGAAATAAAAAATAATGTTGCCTTTATATTTCACTAAAAGAAAAGACTTTAATGGAGAAAAACAACTGGTAATATCTTTTAGCTTTGTTTTTCACAATATCTTTATCTTTGTAGAAGTGCCTTAAAAAAGGATTTTCTAAGTCATACTCTCTAAAATAAATTACATGATATCATACATACTCTCTAGATAAATGCGAGCAATAATTTTCTTCTTTTGAGATTATCTATAAGAGCGCATGATTTGATTTTTCCTATTTACATGGTGATATGCAATTCTGGATATATCCAGTTATCTAATTGATAGAAACGATAAAACATAGAATCTGTGACACTGTAAATTTATTTATTTCAATACCTCCGCTGGATCATAGCGACGACAAAAAAAGAGTGATTCACTGGGAACTTTACACTCACCCCCCGAAAAGAAAGCGTTAAAATTGTGAAAAGTGGAAACATTTGAAGCTGAAATTTGAAGACAAAGTGCCGTACCTTCTGACATTTGCATCTATATCTGCGCCCTTTGGTTCCTATGCCCATATGGCGCTAGAATACACGGCGTCTGATGGGAACGGTTTCGCGCCATTCTGTTTGTTTTGTTGGCTAGCGTCGAGTACCAGGCTGTTTACGATTGTTGAGGGCGTGTTTGTCGTTCGAAGTTATTGGAACCCGGCTCTTTTAAGGAGTGTCAAGAAGAGTTTAACAAGAAATAAGAAATTTCCCGGTCAGGAACCAAATACGAAGCCAACGATTTCATATGTTGCAAAATAACTTGAGACGACAGGAAACATTGTTGATATGAATACAGAAGGGAGACCCGCAATATAAAAAAGCACTGTGCAGTGTGTGAAAAAGAGGTTGATAATCTCCGTAGAAATCGTTACGCAAGCTTTCGAAAGAAACAGGACTATCACCTTCCGCCTGCGAGAAGGTTGGAAAAATGGGTAAACTGAAGCAATATCATGTTACAGTTATTAATTAGCTGTTACCAATTGACATGTCGAAGTGAGTGCATTACTACCGGTGGAAAGGAACTTGTCAGTCAAAATACAGGTGTATTAGAAATCACGTGGTTCACAGGCGAAGCCTGATTCCACCTTTTAGACTATGTGATTTCACAGAATACACGGGTATAGGCGAGTGAGAATCCCAATGTCATTCACGAGGAAAGAATGTATTCCATACAGATTTTCGTATTGTGCGCCATTTCACACAAACGGATATTCGGTCCCATCATCTTTAAACAGACTGTCAACAAAGAAGTGTATCTCACTATCTTAACGCATGTTTGTGGACCAACTGGATGTTAGTGAACGGCGGAATGGCTTCTTTCAAAAGGACAGTGCGACTTGTCGCACTTCCTGTGCCAGTATTCCAAATTTCTTCAGCGATTGGGTTATCCCCAAAGGTTGTGGCCGCTCAGGGGTGCAGATCAACTCCACCCGATTACTTCTTATGGGTCATCTGAAAGGTACGGTTTACAGCAAAGAGCCTAGGACAATACACTAACTGGAAAACAAACATCATACAGGAAATTGAAGCTATAAATACCAATATGCTGAGGCGTGCATTTGACAATATGCATCGACGAGATGATCTCTATTTGGAGTCAAACGGCGGACATTTTCAACATTTTCTCTGATATCTATGTGATTGTGAACGGAAAGGCACTTCGTCTTCAGATTTCACTTTGGAATGTTTTCCCTTTCAAAATTATAGTGCTTTCATTTGGTAAACTCCCGAGTGAATCACTCTCTACTTCTCTTCCAGATACGAATAGAGGTCAGTACAAACCTCTGGATGTGTTATTTGGTTCATCTCACATGTGGTGCCTTCCACACCTGAAAATAGTGAACTCAGCTACGAAAAATTTCGACCAGTGATTTTGATAACCACATGTGATGTAGCATAACTGTGAAAGAAATTAGTACAAACTCTTCAGTTTATAATATTTGGCTATGTGTGGCTATAGAAAAAGCCCATATCAAAGCAAATGTTTAGCAAAAGGAAAATTAATTTCAAATACATTAAAAACAACAGCATTAGATACGCCAACGATAACATGATACACAACTAAGATCCTAAGCGTTACTACCCTCGCGTCTTTTTGCAAATCGAAGAAAATTCACGTAAACGACGGCATATGTAAAAATCATGAAACTGTCCTAATAATACCCGATACCGAACTCTGTCAACCACTGTTATTCTTGTTCATCTGACTGAAACAGCAAAACGAGTTTGACAGAGGCTAAATTCTAATTGAGAGGATATTAGATCAGGCGTTTTCCGATATGGCAAAGCTTGTGAGTTGATAACGAAAGGATATGGTTTGAAATTAAAAAAGTAAACCGTGGAGCGGAGAACTACAAATCAACGTAAATGTGTAGGCCGACGACAGCTTATCGTACTTTCAAAAGGGCGACCGCGGAGTGGGAAACTACGAAATAACGTAATTCTGTTGGCCGACCACGGCTCATCGAACTTTCAAAAAGTGGACAGCAGAGGGGAAAAACACGAATCAGAGAAAATCTGTTGGCCGACAACGGCTCATCGAACTTTCAAAAAATTAACCACGGAAGGGAAAACCACAAATCAACGCAACTGTGTTGGCCGACAACAGCTCATCGAACTTTTAAAAAATGAACCGCGGAAAGGAAAACCACAAATAAACGTAAATGTGTTGGCAGAAAACATCGAACTTTCAAAAAATGAACCGCGGAAGGGAAAACCACGAGTCATCGTAAAAGTGTTGGCTGACCACGGCTCATCGAACTTTCAAAAAGGGCACCGCGGAGTGGGAAACTACGAAATAACGTAAATGTGTTTTGCCGACCACGGCTCATCGAACTTAGAAAACGTGAACCGCGGAAGGGAAAACCAGGGATCAACGTAACTCTGTTGGCCAACCACGGCTCATCGAACTTTAAAAAAGTGGCAGCGGAAGGGAAAACCACAAATCAACGTAAATGTGTTGGCAGACAACGCCTCATTGAACTTTCAAAAAATGAACCGCGGAAGGGAAAACTACGAATCAACGTAAATGGGTTGGCCGACCACGGCAAATCGAACTTTCAAATAGGGAACCGCGGAGTGGGAAACTACGAAATAACGTAAATGTGTTTTGCCGACCACGGCTCATCGAACTTAGAAAACGTGGACCGCGGAGGGGAAAACCAGGAATCAACGTAACTCTGTTGGCCAAACACGGCTCATCGAACTTTCAAAAAGTGGACAGCAGAGGGGGAAACCACGAATCAACGTAAATGTGTTGGCCGACCACGGCTCATCGAACTTTCAAAAAATGAACCGCGGAATGGAAAACCACGAGTCAACGTAAATGTGTTGGCCGACCACGCCTCATCGAACTTTCAAAAAGGTGACCGCGGAGTGGGAAACTACGAAATGACGTAAATGTGTTTTGCCGACCACGGCTCATCGAACTTAGAAAACGTGGACCGCGGAGGGGAAAACCAGGAATCAACGTTACTCTGTTGGCCAACTACGACTCATCGAACTTTCAAAAAATTAATTGCGGAAAGAAAAACTGCAAGTCAACGTAAATGTGTTGGCCGACCACGGCTCATCGTACTTTCAAGAAAAGAACCGCGGAAGGGAAAACCACAAAACAACGTAAATGTGTTGGACGACCACGTCTCATCGATACGGAGAACGCTATCTCGTATGGTACGAGAGAAACAAATGGACACCATGACACAACTCTCCGGTAATTAATTATGCTGATCACGGCAGTAATGTGTTTAAAGAGACAGACCAAAGCACCTTGCCAAAAATGTGGCTGTGTAGCCGCACAAGTCTTCAAGTGCAAATGTTACCTGCAGTTCACTGCCGAAAGCTCCTAAAATCGGCATTAGAGCACCAGAACATGATCTTAAATTATTGAAAAGGTCTTAACTGTTCCGATGAATGTCGTATCCTGTGCATTATTTGGACGGCCGGATATGCGTGCATCGTTTATCAGACGAAATTTCGCGTAATGCGGTTTAAGTTTTTCCATACTGATAAATGTTCCAGTGTTTTGATTGGTGTTTGTTACGTGGAGGCACATTTTGGTTTCGCTTTGTGAAACATATTTATGGATATAGGAAGGGCACATATTTTCTTTTTTTACACGCACAAATACGGGGAACTTACCTGTAGAATTTTTGGTCTCCCTACCACCTTCAGACGTTTTGTCCAAAAATAGCTGTGTACCAGAAACTTGAACTTTCTAATTGGTAGTGTTTTACGTATACATCGAAACTCCTTTCAAAATAAAGAGAATATAAAATAATTTTTAATTCACGGTTCTAAAGCGGAAAGTGAGGTCTTTCTGTGTGCGATTGAAAATGCATGTAGTTACTCAGTTCCATTACTGATGGTCCCGCAGCTGTGATAATTTGACATCATCTTTCAGATGTGAAATTAAATATAGGGTAAAAACCAAATTAACAATGATTCTAGGAGAACGCCATCCCTTCTCACATTCAGTTAAAAAAATGATTTTCAGATGAAAACACTGCTTAAGTAGGGTCCTCTCTCCGGGTGAAACAGATTCACAGGTATTTACGGTAACATATCTGAGTTTGAAGAAATTAATGTGCATTAAATTTCAGTCATATTCCGATTTTTTGGGTGAACGGCATTTCATTTTCCTTAAAGTCAGTTTTTAAATTTGAAAGTTCTAACGAAACTTTTGTGACCTGCTCTGTTAGAAAGCAAATAATTTTAATGGGAATTAAAATAAATTTATATTCATGTGCACACTTGTGATGTGTTGAGGAAAGAATTCTGAGGAGTTGGAAAATTTACAAAACATTGAAAAGAGATATAAGTACAGATGCAAAACCTCTAGTTACCTGTTGATGATTGTCTGAGGAATCATAATATGTGCTTTCTACATGTCCCTTTTAATCAGCTTTCTGCATCTTAGTTGGTATTCCCATGAACTATTTACAGAAATGATCATTCGGGATTATTGAGTTTTCTTTGGTGTGGGGGAGGGGTGTTTTTAACATGTATCAAAACAGTCCGTGTCATCCCAATTTAAGCAATATTTACTGAGTACGTTTTTCAGTTTTTAAAAGAAATACAACTTACAAAATTACGTATCAATTTTATATTTCACACGCACATATAGAATTTGAGAGTTCAAATAATCATGGGGCTGATATTTTTACGACATATAATTTGGTCATTAAGCTCCTAAATCTTGAGAGTTTGAAGAAACTAATATTTACAACATAACAATTTATCAATCAACATATTTTAAAATAGAATTACTGATCCCAATGCATCGAAATTTAGTACTTACATACACTATATATGACGTAAAAATACTAACATTTTTAACCTTAAAATTTAATTGGTACTGGTAAATATATGGTGATAGTAATCAAATTTCTTCTTCAAATTCCACTTTCAGTCTGCATTTCTTAGCAAAAAAACTTATGTAGTTTGATTTAATGACACAAGTACTTCGACGTTCGTTCCTGAAACTGAAGCAGGGAAATCTGTGGAAAAAATTGTAGTTCATAAAAATTTATTAAAACTTAAATTTCAGTAAGAGAAATGTGTAAGCTGTTTTAAACTGCACTCAATTATAGAAATCTACTAATTTTTAAATAGTACAGTGCTTCATTAACTTAGAGCACTTGTTTCTGATTTGTCATCTTCAAAATTTTTATTACATGCTGTAATCCCGTATTTCTTTCATGATTTATCTGCTACTCCGGGCAATCACGGGATAGGATTCTTAACCTCGAGATTCGCTAAACATGAATGCTGGTTGCTTTGACGCGAATCCTACGATGGTTTTATTCAAATTAATCGGAAACTTGAAATTTGGTCGTTCTGGGTGGTGTAGTGGTTAGCATATCCGGGCGCTATCTGTGAGACGCAGGTTTATGTTCCGCTAGAGGACGATGAAAATGTTTCAGTTTTCGGATATTATCTGACTTACCATCCTTGTCACATTTATACCAAAAATCAGATTGTCATCTTTAAAATTTGTATTACATGGTGTAATCCCGTATTTCTTTCATGATGTATGGTATCTTACTAAAACATGGAAAACCGAAGCCAAATGTGTTATAGACAGCGAAATGTGCTTATTTTAATGCAAATTAGCATCTTTGACGTCAGAGTGCATAAATCACAGAATAGGATAGAAATTAATGCTTTCCGGGAACACCCTTATTCTGCTGCGTTTCTATTGACATTTATTTTATTAAAGTCTTAGGTTTCAACGTATTCTGAACAGCATTGGTTGCCCGAATCAATGGCGTGGAGTGCTATTAGCAGTCTGGAAACCAGTCAGATGCAGCGGGTTGTAGCACAAGCCATTGGAGTTTCACGAAATGTCATTTTCGCACAGCAGTCTCGGCAGCAGTAACTTTTGCGGCAGCCTCGGCAGACTAAGATATGCCTTACAGTTATACAATTATCAAAGCAAACATACGCTTTCATATCATATACATTGTACAGTTACTGTGAACCAGAATGTTTTGATTTACGATTTTCTTGAAGCATATTTTCTCCATTTGAGCTAGCTTAAAAAGCAAGACGCTTATCCATTTCATATCTATGACTTATTTTTTTTTTTTTTTTGACTTTTTCGAAGATGCTTTTACTTATTACGAAGCGTATAACTTTACTTTAGGTTTTATTACTTTTTGTAAAAGTACAGTGTCTTTAACGAAAATGCGAATCATTCACCTTGAGGGGTTGCCCATACAATTCTTTCGGGTGAATAATCACAAAAACATAACGAACAAAACAAATTTAACTCATCTGAATTGTGATTATTTATTTTAAAGCATTCGAGGAATTACATCCGTTTAGGAAAGATATCTCGGATTGATAAGTGATGTCATTTTCCACTTTTGCGGTACGTCCACATTCTTGGTTTGCATGTGTTATGAGTAATAGCATCGGCGATTTGGTACGTTCAAAATTCTCAACAATATTTAATTAAAATAATAAAAAAGGGATACGCATCGGGTGTTTTAAATTTCTTCTTTTTTCTGTTTTTTTTGTCTGAGTAAAAAACGTGCACTCTTGAATCATAGGAAATAATTTAACAAAAAACAAATTATGCCGTGAAACAGCGCTACCTTTTTTGAAATAGATATAAATTCTTTCTTTTAAGGAAACGTTCCGTATCCTTATTATTTCATTTCAAGAACTTCAGAGTTTTTAAGAATTTACTATTCATCGAAATTTCAGTCTTAAATCAAAGAAGCTACTCTATGTTTAAATGATTAATATCTCTTTCTTGAATATGCTGATACGACATCACTGTTTCTCTAATGAACTGCACTAATTTCCTGTTTTGAGAAATTAGAGAAACCTGAGAACTTGTTCTTAACATTTGACTATTTTACGGCTACCTTGGAAGTTTAAATTTTCTTCAGAACTCGAAGAAGTACAACTGACATTTTCCAAGTAAATATCCTTTACAATCAGGCACACTCCTGAAATATTTTAATCTATAAGAGCCTTCTAATCGGATAATCGGATTGAAAATTAATTGGTTTTGTTGACTGCTTCACAATCCATGCATTGTGCGGTAGTTTGTCTACAGTCTCTGTAGCTCTGTAGTCACTAGTGTTTTTCATGGAGAAGATTTTTTTATTTTCTGAACATCTTTGATTCCGAAAATAGCTGCAACACTTCCCAGTTAACATTGTTTCATACTCGGGCTCATGTTTAACGGTTGCATGTCTATTGATTTATAGAAATAATTTATTTGAAATATTATTTCATTTGTTTCTCAGATGTCTCGGAGTATTTCTTTATTCGTATCTATATGTTAGCAATTGCTCGGCAATTTAAATCACTGAGACAATAGACGTAAATGTTTTCTTTCTTTGCTTTCTGTCTGCAAACTTTACGACACGGTGTAATTCACGAGTAGTGTTTTTTCACGGTTTATATTTTCTGATTCCCTATTCCGGAGGAACTCAAATAAAATTTAACATGCGTGAGAAATTTTTAGTGTTTGCTCAATGTTTAAACGTAGCAAAAGAAATCTCTAACTGATTTTCCCATTTCTTTACTCCCAATCATAACTTTATCAAAGCATATTTAATTTTTGAATTCAGTAGTTTCTACCACTGATGTAAATTCAAAAAGCACTCTTAAAGTGTGTTCAAAATCTCGTCCCAAAATTTCAATCATTTTTATTAGTAAGAAAATACTCACCCAAGTTTTTGTTTTTTTTAGCAGTACAAACTCGAATTTATGAAATTTTTCCTTACAGATACATATCCAGAGTAAAAAAATATTTTAGTTATTGTATTTATAATAATTTTTTTAGAATGTTTCACAAAAGCTAAATATAATATGAATAATCTTCCTTTGAATAACTACAAATTTACAGCCACTTTTATATACTGCTTATTTTTAATACACGTTTTAAAAGAAAAATACCAAATATAACTTTACTGTAGAAAACTGCGAACTGCAGTAAAATACTTACGAAAGTTTTTAAAGCGTTTTATAATTTAGGCAAAGTTCCCTAGTTCTCCGTTGATCTTTTGCTTTAGGAATACAAAAATGTAGCGATTAGGATTTTTTTTTGTTTTCAACGAAGAATCAAACAAAGTATTATTTCCTTTGAAAATTCTGTCACTAAATATATTTTTTACTTTGGTCTCCAATTTCTCACTAATATCTAGAGAATATAACTCATCCTGTGGTTTAAAGAAATGATATACTTAGACATGTCGAATGAGAAAATGGAAAGTCATCCACAGTAAAATACACAGATTTGTGGGGAAGAAAGCATTAGCGTTATGTTACTGTTCATTTCAACACACATTTCAAATCACTTAAACTCTTTATTAGATCTGCAAAGGAATAACAAAAAAGGAAAAACACTGTATTGTACTGCAGATGTTGATCCTACAGTTTTGCAATATTTGGATCACTTTATGTCTTCATGCGTATCTTTGCAATGAAGCCTGACTAGATTTCAATGTATAGTCCATATTATTGGACCGTCTTCAGCGATCTGTGTGCAGATCTTCGATTCTGCAGCGGCACCAGTTTTTTTCCTTCGAAGCGAAGAATTCCTTCATCCCCGCTGCCACCTCCTCCTGGTTGTTGAAGTGCAGCCCGCGAAAGAAGTGGGACATGGACCGGAACTAGTGATAATCCGACGGCGCAAGGTCCGGATTATATGCTTGGTGTGGCATCAGTTCGATGCCCTCAAGTTCTTTGAGTTTTCCCCTGGTCATTCTTGCAGCTTGAGACCGAGGTATATATATATAAGCAGTCTCCCATTCCTAATTTAGGGCAACTGGTTCCAGGTAAGGGAGAGAGCCAGCGCAGTAAGACGAACACAACATCCATGCCTTACCGGGATTTGAACCCGAACCCATCTCGTATGAATGATCATAAGCCATCGCTTAGGCAGACCACTGCGCCACAGGGGCGGTAAATATATTTTGAATATTAAACAGTCGTCGCCATCGTTAAGGCAAACGGGTATTACGGTGTGCTAGGTTTAATAGATCATCTTCTCTGAGATGTAAAGTTACATTTAAAGAGAAATGGAAATAATATGAAATTTATTTTCGAATATTTGGTGTATCATCCTTAGTTATACAGGCTTAATTGTTTTTACCTTGAGAGTAATATATAACATTTTAAGCAAATTGAGGAGCTTAGAGTAGATTCAAGCCCTGATTTTAATACGCCTATCGCTTGGAGGGCAATATCACTAAAATACCTCACCACGTGATATAATATTTTAATTTTGAATACTGGGAGTCATGTTTTATCCAATTTAATGAGAACAGTCTGTTCAGATTTAGAGGACACTCTATTTGAAGAGTTCGTCATTCCGATATATAAGAGAAAAATTAAAAACCTAGGAAAAGTGCCGTAAGCTTATTTGCCTTCTCATTTTACACGTTGCACGAGAAATAAAAGATCCTTAGATAATGGCGAATGAAAACCGCGGGAGGAGATTCCTTGGGCATGTTTAAGAAAACTGCGCAGTAATATGTTTGGATTGAAGGTTCATTTTGTTCACAAAAAAATGGATCGTACAAAAATTTGTGACTTTATTCCGTTTTAGATACTGGTCCAGGTTTAATGATAATAATAATAATAATAGTAATAATAATAAAATCAGAGTCATATCAAGAAGCCGTTCGCAGATTTCTGAAGTCTGAAGGCGCATTACTACAGCACGCACCTAGACGGATATAGAAGCTCTGTTACTTCTGTTATTGTCCACAGCAAGTAAACTGTTCTCCACACGAAAATAAAGCTACTCTGCTGTCTTGTGTGAAGCGGCAATGGCATTTCAATATAAATACAAGGCTGAAGAATATTCTATGTAAAATATTCCATTGAAACTTTGAGAATTATAGTGTTCGTATTAGGGGCAAGTTGTGGATACCTTTCGATTTGTTAGGTATATATATGAATAAAATAGCAATAATTCTAATTTCCTTTTAATTATGCGGGTTTTGCATCTCATGCAAGTTACACGGATAACTGAACAAGGCATACGTTACATTTGTTATTTAGAGCTACTGGTACTGCATAGATATTATTTGTCAGGTTGCTGAATTATCTAGATTACTGTGGGAGGGTACATGAAGAAGTTGCAACATAATGTATTCTATTGCAATCTAGTAAACATAGATAATCATTGCTCCAAAAACAAGGACAGCATTCATATCATCCCTATTGCGAACAGAGGAGTATAAAGATAGGCCTTTTAAACCATCCACTAACAAAGGCTTTGATATACGTATATGGTTCTCATTTTACCTACGTATTCTTTGTGGCATCATAGAGCAATGACCTATTCTATTATGACCACCACCAGCCCAGAGAAATGAGAGCATCTGAAGACGAAACGGTGTCCCAGGTGAAGTTCACAGAACAGTATACCCTCTATTGACAAAACTCGCCGGACACCTAGAATAGAAACACAACATAGAATTTATTGACATACATTAGTACGGTGTAGGTCCTTCTTTTGTCTTAATGCACGCACTGACACTTCGAGACATGGTTTCTACAAGGATTTTAAACACAGCGATCGCTATGCGCTTCATTTAGTACACAGTGCTGCCGCTAACTGTTACTGCTCTCCTGTTGCCCAGCGGTTTGTCTGTACCAGCCTGGATAGTCAACGTCGACCCCAGATTTCCATCGTATGTGCTCGGCCCTCACACTCCCTATGGGAGCCAGTACTTCCGTCGATGGTACACTCGCTATAGACCTTTGATATGGCTGCTCTCTTGATCTCTACGATTCCTACAACAGAGGAGATAGAAATACCCGCATGTCTTACGTCGGCAATGCGTGACCGATCAAAGTGCTCGAAAATACCACATATACCTATGATCATAGATTGGATTTAATAGTTATGAAGCCCTGATATCCGCCTATTTTTCGACTGCGTTCGGGTTTGAGTCTGGTACACTGTCTTGGGGTCGGCGCTTGTCAATTGCACATCACCCCTGTCAAACACTTTTTGTTTACTGAGTGTATACCTCCACACATTCTGAAATGGATCACATCTTTTTAAAACGTACAGTCATACTCACTTATGTACTAAAATTTAATACGTCAGCGCTCCTCTTCATTTGAAGGCTATGCAAAAATACACTAAAGCCTAAGGAGTAAGAATCATATAAATATATTTGAAACAATCAGGGAATTAACACTATAAGGTTTCATTGTTTGCTGTAGATTTGATGAATTGTGTAAGGTCGAATATTGCACTATTGTCTAAAAGATATGTATTATTTTACAATTGGATTTCAGATTAAAGTGCAATCATTATTGTGCTCTAGGAATGAGACAACTTTTCACTAGTTTATTTCAAAAATAAAATTTATTTATTCTACACCAGAAATTTATTTCTTAACTAAACGACTTAGGTTGGTTTACATTAAAAGATTTCTAAAACACCTTCAAGTATCAGAAGATTAAAGCTATTTATGGTTTGTCATTTCAGAGTCCAACACACCCTAATACCTGCGCCAAAGTTCCTGATGTGGCAGTGCGAGACGTCAATGCCCGCCGCACAACATGCCGGTTCTTGCGTTTGGTGGTGTCTTGCGGATGCGTCAATTGCTCATGTCGGTCCGTCCGTCCCTCCTGCACCCACCGAATCCATACTCACCTCATTGTGGCTGGATATCGTCCCACACGGGCGCCGATGTCTCGGAACAATAAACCGCTGTCGCGATAATCCACTATTCGTCCTCGGTCGAACTCCGATTTGTGCTGGAATGACTGCCGCATTCTGCGACGAGGAATCAGGAAGCTTCCCACGCACAGGTCCGGCAGCACGACACACTTCCACTACTTACACCCCACCTTCTGTGCATCCTTCTTATAGTGCTTTTCGGTAACGTGCCGGGGGCACATAATTTGCGTATGCCCTGAAATGCTAATCGTTTGCATGTCCTCTCGCGGGCGACCCATGCTGCGAATTTCAGGCCAATCGGATGCTTCCACCTTGGTGTTACATTTTGGTTGGCCAGCAGTGTATATCTCGACAACACCTGCAAGAACAGTCTTTTATGATACAGGAGATTGACACTTCAAAAAGCTCTACCAATTGAAGAATTTAAAATATACTGTTGGGCTGCATTATGTTTCTAACCGGAAAACATCCATTTGACAATTTGTGTTTATATGCAGTTTAAATCTAGAAAAACCTTATGTATGGAAAAGCTTAATAAGAAACACTCATTCTAAAGAAATTTCAATGTATTTTTCTTAATAATCCTTCAATACACATAAATAAATAATTTCGGAATATAAGATCTTTGTGATGTGATATATGACGCATGCTTTACACAACCCTGCGTTTTTCGTGATTTTTTCAGTGCACTTACGATTCCCATTTGAATGCAAAGTGAATGACGATTTACATAACAGCCTTTGGAATTCTGAAACTGAAATCAAATTACATATAAAGTGTTGGACAACATGCATCAGTGTTTTGTACTAGTGGAAGAGTTTTACATTGTTTTTAGGTGACGCTGAAAAACCCGTTAACAAAAGAATAATTCACCAGTGGTTCTATGTCGTTAAATATGTGTAACAGAACTATCAGCAATTCTGGCCGTTAAATTCAAAACTTAGAACAGGACACATATTATTTAATTCACTCTTTTTTTAATTTCGTTGTGAATGAGACGGGAGTTAAATGAGTGTTTTCGTACAAGAATTGCTTTGGACTTCTAAGAGTTTCACAGGAATTCCGTACCTAATATTTATTTTATCAGTTGGAACCGAATTAATTTCTTTTTTACCCTGTTAAGTGGTTCCATCGCATATCTTTTGTTTCGTCTTTTACCGAGAGGAAACCATTTGGGAAGTTGAAATAGCCGCTCTCCGAGCTCCCACGATCTGTTCTTTCACCAAGTCCGGTAAATCCTTCCGATTACCCGTCACGCTGCGAAGTTTACTACTCACACTTTATATATCCTAGGTTGATAAACTAACCGCTTCATCTCGGAAAGCACGTGGTCAACGGGCCGAATACACGTTTCATCAGCGAGTTCATAATTCAGTGATCATTCTGTGTGTAGTCATATACAGGAACGAAAGCCTGAACCAATAGAGTCCGTTGCTGTTCCTTTTCTGTAGACAATCCTTATTAGAAAACTACCTCGTTGGATATTGCTTTTAAAATACAGGCAATGCCATCTATTATAAGGGTAGCATTATGCCGTTCCAAACATATTACTGGAAATGCCAGAAAAATTCCCATGCGCAGTTTGTGTTTCCAGGAAATTTAATTTGGCACCTAACGGAAACATGCAGTATATGTAGAATATACATATTTTATTACCTCTGAGTTTCCAGTAAATCTCTGAGTCTCTGAGCTGGGTATAGGTGTTCGTCCATTCAATGATGCATTTTAGTGATAACGATTTTATGCAGCCAGATGAGATATTTCTTATGTATTAGTATCCAATCCTGTGTTGTAAATTTGATTTCATTGATATCATATGCTGCAGGTTTCTTTGTTGCAATGATTTACGAGAGAAAAATGCATATAGGATAATTGCTTTTCCCTAGCATTTGATTCATGTGATCCTTTACAAATTCTGTCACATTTAGAAATCCGAATTGTATATCGCATGGTAATGATTCACAAAGGAAATGAAATGATAATAAATTACAATACCAGTCCAAAGTCAAAATTTTATATCATGTATCAAGAAAAATATCTAACTCCATTTATGTACCTTAGCTGAAGTGCTAAAAAATAAGTTAAATTTTGAACATATCAGGATTTCCGTTTCATTTCATTTAATCTTCATTAAACTTACTACATTTTAGGTAAATTTCTTATATCTCACATTAGTCACCTTTGTAGATGTAACCTTTATACGCAGAATAATTTGGCTTTTCTCTTTTGCTAAAGATAACGTATATATGCATGTCAATGCCTGAATTTCATAAGTTACCTGGAGTGAGAGTTTTATTAATATTCAGAGTGAAGAAGCACTCTTTGTAAACTTTTTGACTTTAAACAATTCCTCGAATGTCCATTACATACGTTATTCCAACCCATTTTCGAAAAACTTAAATGACACGTTTTACATGTTTTTTCTTCTTTTTTAATTTTATATTTCTTTATTTGTTTATTTTTTGAACAAATGCTTTTACTCTGTGTTCATTCACATGAAAACAATGAACATTTTGTCCCAGTAAGTTATTGTAATAATGGATTTAATTTAAAAAGTCTGGAGATTCCAGTTAGTCATTGAATTGTTGAAATACAAAAATATCTGGAACGAAATCCCGTTACCGGTTTGTTCTGATAAATTACTTGATGTGAGAGTCACAAATTTTCATTTTAAATATCTGAGTGAGAGAAACAGCACAGAGTAGGAGACCCAGAAATAAATCTTCCATAGGTGATCATGGCAACAATTTGGCGTGACGATCTAAATAGAACAGCGCTCCAGTGGACGAACATGGAACTAAAGCGTCAAAACCGTAACCGTGAGAGTCTCCATTTTTTTTTTTAAGAATTAGCATCTCTCTCCGCGATGCTGCTTATACACGGAGTGGCCACTTTATTATGACCACCTCACAATTTTAAGCAAATGAGCTATGGCTAAATGCTGTTACCGCCAGAGGGCGAAGCTAGTATAAAAAGGGAAAGCTTAGTGCTGGCGATAGTAGTAGAAGATATTTTTGGATGACGAGATGGGTAAAAATGCGATTTGACGGACCTTCAACGTGGGATGATTGTAGGAGCTTGGAGCGATGGAGCAAGTATCGCCGAAACTGCCGATTCGGGAAATCTTTCAGAGCAGCTGTGGTTAAAGTGTTTAAAGACTGGACTGTCCGCCAAAAAACTGGGACTCTACGTGCAACGTGTGGTCGTCATCGACTAGCGACTGCTCGGGCGGTACGGAGAGTGTCCAGACTGGTAACAGACAACAGAAGGGCAACGGTGCAGCACATTACAGACCATCTTAATCAAGGACCCTCTCAAATGATCCCTGCATGTACTGTTCGCCGTACACTGCATCGATGGGATATGGCGGCCGAAGGCCTGTTCGAACACCTTTGTTGTCTACAGTTCGCACAGGAGCACAAGGATTGGACAGTCAATAATTGGAAACAAATTATGTGGTCCGATGAATCACGTTTTCAGTTGCACCATGCCGATGGCCGAGTGAAAGTTTGGCGAAAACAGCATGAAAGCGTGGACCGCAAATGCATTTCTATAACCCTTCATGCTGGTGGAGGCAACGTAATGCTTTGGGGAATGTTTTCTTGGCATGCTTTGGGCCCTTTAATTTGTATTGATCAATGTCTGACTGGCGCATCATATCTCAATATCGTTGCGGACCAAGTGCATCCTGTCGTGTGGATGGTTTGTACCAATGGCGATTGCTACTTTCAACAAGATAATGCGTCCTGCCATAGGGCTCGTATTGTGCAGGATTGGTTTCAGGAACATGCCGGTGAGTTTACTTTGCTTAGGTGGCTCATACAATATCCAGGTCTCAACGCCATTGGGAATTTGTGGATGAAGTTGAACTAGCCATCAGACAGCTCGATCCACAACCCTGCAATCTCACACTCCTGGAAAGTGCTATTCATCAAGCATGGTCTCAGATTCCACAAATCACCTATCAACATCTCGTGGAGTCCATGCTGCGAAGAATCGACACAGTATTAAAGGCAAAAGGTGGCCCAACGAAGTACTGAGGGGATGCTCATAATAAAGTGGCCACTCAGTGTATAGCAACTGGTATCATATCACGTTACAGACGATTTCCTGGTTTCATTTGTGACCACTTTAGAGCTGTTTAAAGAGCAAGAGCTGAACCTCTGTATTTTCTCCTCTGTGAAGTGGCAGCTAAGCGTATGCAGTCAATTGTATAATTCAGTCTTGTAAACGAAAAACGGCTTGTCTAAGTAAAATGTGAAACCAAGAAATTCTTTCAAAATCGTTTAACAGGACTGGAGAATTTATATTTATGGATTTCCCCACTGATATGTGCAGGACAAAACTCTCTGATTTGTTTGTCGAAATTCGAATATCATAGCTGAACGTCGATGATCTTGACAGGGAAATGTTTCCTGCAGTGAGAGATTACATTAAGCTAGCGGCCACCTTAAAATATGGAAAAGCCATGTACGATCATAATTTTCCGTAAAAACTTTGTCGACGAGCAAAACGCTTTTGTTTTCTGTGCAAGATGATTGCCCTAGGAGATTTCAGAAATGGAAATGTTTTTTGTTTCTTTTTTCTTCCTACAATGGGCGAATGTAAGACGAACGGAAAGTGCAACTACCATTATATGTGTGATCCCTTACAAAATTGGAAAATTACTTCTGTTACGAACCATAACGAAATAATCGTCTCTTAGACGTGTACACTACACCCTAGAATTCGGCAAATGTTTCATTTTTTTCTCTGCAGAAAGATTCACAGCACAGATCCAGAGTATTTGGATAATCGAACGCTAAATAAAGCTTTATTCCAAATTTAACTGCATGAAAATAATTCCCCATGGAACAATGAGCCGAAAGAAGAGGTATAACATTACAAGTCTAAGTGTTATTTTTTTTATGTAAAACACAAATGCGCCCTTGAATTTCTTTTCCGTAGGTGTAACACAAAATTGATATCTTCGATTTCCTAGCTGCGTTTCTCATTTAGTCTACGTTGTAGGGATGGGTAGCAATAACAGTACCTGTTATTCTATCACCGTTACTGCAGACAGCAATCACCTGTTGTTATTCGCCTGGAAGAATACCAGTTGCTTTTAATAACAGAGGGAGCCACGTATGCTATCCCTTTATTGAGTCGCTCTTTGGAATTGTTACTGTCGACCTGTTACTAATAGCTGCCTTAGCCAAACCTACTATTGTTACCTATTACACTAGACCCCCTTTTATCAATCATAGTTAAAACAGATGATGATTTATAGTTTCCCACATTTTTCCTCGCTGGTTTCTTGAGAGTTTAGAGGGTAATTTCATAAGTGTTGCTCTTTGATTTCAGCTCTTGTTAAAATGGAAAGAAAATCTTATATGTGGACGTATTTTAAAGTCTGAACTGCTGACACGTGTAAAGCTACATATGATGTATGCAATCAGACTTTGTCCTATACGTCGACAATTACGAACCTAAGAAAACATTCAAAGTAAACCTCCTTTAGTGAATTTGAAATCTGAACTGACTAAGGAGAAAGATAATGTGTTTATTCAGAATGTACAAAAAGCAATTTTTGCTGACCGTATGTTAGACTGCACGGAAGTAGAAGCATGCATCATTAATGATCAACCAACAACGACGACCCGCTATACTATATCTCTTATTCTGTCAGAGAAGGTTCAAAAGAGCTGAAGACTATTGTCTTCCCTTTTCTAGCAAAAATGTTTGGACGTAAACTACTTGATTTAAACCCTCTGGAAACCCAGTGGAAACTCTCTGTGATACAGACGGGCGTCTACTTATATTCCACCGAGTTGCTTTTGGTGATTGATATCCTCCCTCTCCCGTAAAATATAAAACTTTATTTAATCATGATTTTTGTTCAATTTTGACGTCATATGCTAAAAACTGCGCCATTTCTCGTGGCATAAATAAAAAAAAAAAGTAACTGAGAAATTTGTTTTATTTTGTTAATTACTTAGTTACATCTGTTGATAGATTAATTACTGAGTTAGTGTCAGATATTTCAGACATTTACAGGTTTTCTTGAATAGGTTATATTTCTGCTTTCAGTTAACAGCACCCAAAAGTGCGCTTTGATATAACAAAATGTCATTCTCAATGTGTCATTTTCTCTGATAAATGATTCATTATCAGTTATTTTTAGTTTAAGTAACTATGCCATTTTTAGATACTGACAGAAAAAATATTGAAGTATATGAATTGCGTGGAAATGAGTAAAAATTGTGTTTAAATGTTACAAAAGAAACATATTAAAAGATCCTTAACCGTTCTTTACCAGTTCCTCATGGTACGTTTTCTGTAAAGCCTGGCATGACACTAAAGCTAAAGAAACACATACTGAACCTGAAAAATAATTCGTTAAAATGTTTTGGTCACCCCGTATTAATGTCCATTGAGAAATTTGATGATTCCTAGCCCAACACTTTTAGATGACAATACTGCTGTCTTTCTACTGGAATTATTGTACCCATAATGAGGCTGAAGCAACTCACCAATAAACCATTAGAGCTTCAAGCTTTTCTGTTCACTTGCCGTATAGTAGATGGTAAATAAATAGACTGATGTTCCCGAATCATCTAGTACGATCTTAAACTCTTTCGTATATTCGGCTATTTAGTGAGCACCGGGTAGTTACTCCCTTAATCTCATTCCTTAAACAGACTCCGCAAACTAAACGAAACATAGTGAGGTTGCACGCGATTAAAAATAAAAAGCATTTATCAGCGATTTGTGGAAAATCCAGGTGGTGCGAGATTAAACCGACAATTTGCTGCTACGCAACTTGTTGGAGCCGTGCCTTGTGTTCGAGATATTAGCTGCGAATCCATCAAACTGTTTTCGAATGATATACACTTATTGAAAATGGAAAGCTTCGGGAAATGTATCCGTGTGCTGTGGAAAATCTCTTTGTAGGACTACTTACTGTACTTAATGATTTCAATTTGTTCAAGTTTTTTGTTAGAAAGAATATTTATATTTATCTTAGTAAAAATGTAACTGCATCTTCAAGTGGAAAAGAGGAAGTTTACTTGAGGCTCCTGCTGAATTCATTGGTGGGAGGTATTTGTTTGAAGTATTCCAGTTTCTAATACAGTGTTTCCGAACCGGAGCTTAAACAAGGGTTATACGAATTTTTTTGAAAGGCAATGTATTTACTCTTGAGTAAATGCATATGTTGTTTATAAGTCATAAGGATAATGACAGTTAAATGTAAATATGCTTTATATTGTCTGTGAAGAGCGCACCACCATGATGGAATAACTTTTGACGAGGTAAATTTCATTCTTCAACTAACTCCTACATCAAGAGCATGAACACACTTAAAAACAAGGTGGTGAACCACCACGTTTCCTCTGAAAAACCACCAGTAGTTACAAGAATCGGTAAGCCCTTACACTTCCTGCTCGCCAGTGATAAGGCTTCCATCCTTATCAAAATCCCGACTGTAGATATATCCAGGCTCATCAGTTGTAAAGTTCTACTTCAATGGCTCCTGGAGGTTAAAAAGTTTGGAAAACTGCGTCCTCAGGTATGCATTTTCAGGAGTACCGTTAAAGTAAATAAAATATGTAGAATAAAAAATAAATAAATGTATATAATTGATGGAAGCAGACAACTTTACCATCTATAAGTTTTACTTATGGAAGAAGACACAGAATAAATTAGTTAAAATTCATTTTACGTACAATAAAGGGAAATTTCCATCATAAATAAATCCTTGGTTTGTCTTGAACAAATCAGTTTTATGTCAATTCATCAATGCATGCTGTTTCTTGTAACATTAATACAATTTGCTTGTACTTCCTTTTTAATGTAGCTTGAGATGAATAAATTTTCATCATACTTTAGAATCACGTTTGCAATGTTTTTTACCCAGTTTGGCTTGAGAAAAGTTTTCAGAACTAACCTCTTCATATTCAATCAAATCAAAGAATGCAGACCTGTTATTCTACCTGGAAACTTGTCATCCAATCCTTAAAAGGGCTATTTTCTAAAGGAAACGTCCAGTTAGTAATCAAGTGCATTCGATTTAGAGACTTGCTGTTTAATCTTTGCATTGGTAAAAACTACAGCAGGGTTTCTTTCTGAGCTAGATGCACTGTCAATATCAGGTTTGAGTGTACTACTTAAAGTCCGGATTATAGCGTTACGTAGCACAATATTTCCTAAATTAGAGGGTAAAAAGGTGGTTTTGCAAAATTTCGATCATTTTATGTCTTCATACGTAACTTTACGATGAAAGCTGAATAATATTTAAAGTATAAACCATCCTGTTGCACCGTCTATCTTCCACTTCTTCGATTCTCCAGTGGTACCAGATCTTATCCTTCGAGGGGAAGAACCCTTTCACCCCAGCTTGCACCTTGTCCTGGTTGTTGAAGTGCCGCCCGCGAACGATGTGAGCCATGTACCGGCCATGTAACAATCCCACAAGGCAAGTTTCGGACTATATGCTGGTTGTGGCATCAGTTCGATGCCCTCAAGTTCCGGGAGATTTCCCGGGTCGTTTGCGCGGTATGAGTCCGAGCATTGTCCAACTGTAGAAGAGCGCACTTTCTGTTAACCAGTACTGGGTACTTCTCCTCCAAAACGTCACACATGCGCCCCAGCTGTCCAGAGTAGATGTTGGCGTTGACAGCCCGACCATCTGGAACAAATTCGTAATGGATTATCCCCTAGAAATTCTACCAGAGGCAGAGCATCAACTTGTTCTCGAAGTGGCCACATTTGGAACAGGTTAAGGAAGCTATCTCGAGCTCTACCACTGTCGTTGTGTGTTAGGATTAGCGAAATAGACTCACTTTTGATCGCAAGTAACAGTTCTCTTGATGAAACGTACATCGTGCTGGTTTTCTAGGTATTTCGTGGATACGTCCATTCGATGGCGTGCTTCAGTTGGCATTAATTCGTGAGGTTCAATGAGGAAGCCTGTAGACACTGCCATGCTCCTGAAGCTGACGAAAAACAGTGGTCTGTGATGTGTCCAGCTCACCTGATAATCTCCGAAAGCTGGTTGTCGGATTTGCCTCTACTGCCTGGAGCGCGGCCTCCAAATATATGGTTCGCGGACTACCTGTCTTTGGCTTGATAGTCGAGGTTTCTGTCATCTGAGCTAAATTTCGTAAACCATCTAGTTTCAGTGTTGTGGTCGACGGAACCTTTCTATGTCGCATAACAAACGTTTCGTGTTACTCAAGCAGCCTTATGGGCGAGTTAAAACTCGTAAAACAAAATTTCTGCAATTAGCCGGTTGTGACTGTTCATCTTTTTGGCTTTCTAACCACAGAAAATGACGACGTGCAATGCTGGTCACAGCAACGACTGCCACTTTATTTCTCTTTCGACTGATTGCAGTACGAGACTTGAATAAGTTTAAACACAGGCAAATATTGCAAAACATTCGACTTACGTATCTTCCTACGTAAGTTATTTAGAAAAATGTTTAGGAACACTTTTCGAATAACATGTTTAAACTCAATTTGATTTCAAAGCTTCCAAACTTCGATATCGCATGGATTCAGTGAAGTGCTGATAACGTCCTTCAAATATGTTCAGACAAACGGATGTGATGGAATCTAAATTGCAAGAATTTTGCTGGTGCAGTGTCTTGCTTAGGAATCAGCCAATCTCATTCTACTGGCTCTCAATGGGATGATATGCTGGGAATGACAGGTGTGCCTGGATTTCATATAGTACATTTTAGCACTTTGAATTCACCGTAATTCTAGTTATAACGAAGTAAATTTCTCCGTCATTTCTGTCCACGCCAGGATTCGAACCCGGATCCCCTCATTCCGGAATAAGTCACTCTACCAATTGAGCTACGCGGACGTTTTATTCTGATTCCTATCTACCTTTATGTCGTGTGCCTCCTTCTGGCAGGTACGTCACATCTCCTGGTATGTTACATAATCTCCCCCTTATTTTTTTTTCGAAGTGCTGGAGAAGGGATTCTCTTATTTCTCCTATCTCGCGGTGTGGAAAGAACATCACACCAATGCGAGATTTTGAACGGTCGGGTCATCCGGATAGTTCGGGCGCCATTATAACGAAGTAAATTTCTCCGTCATTTCTGACCACGCCAGGATTCGAACCCGGATCCCCTCATTCCGGAATAAGTCACTCTACCAATTGAGCTACGCGGACGTTTTATTCTGATTCCTATCTGCCTTTATGTCGTGTGCGTCCTTCTGGCAGGTACGTCACATCTTCTGGTACGTTACATACTGAAACACCTATGTGACGGTCCGAGACTTCTGGCATGGTTCATTATCTTGCTCATGTATCCCACCCTATTAAGAATCATCATGGCCATGTTCCGGTGTTCCGATGATGTTAAAATACGTCGTTGCATTCAAATGCCGTTTAGAGCAATTCGAGAATTCCATGACTGCATTAAAAACAGACCTCATACTGTTGCACTCCTTACCCCAGCTGTGTGACCCAACATCCTGACACGTGCATTAGCGCGTTTTAAACTAAAATATGATTCTTCCGAAAAAGCGACATTTTGCCGGTCCTTAATTTCGAGTTGTAGCCACTGTTTGCCCACTTCAGAGGAATATGACGGTTTGTAGCAGAGTTGGCCATGTCCTGAGGATTGTACATGCTAAAATGTTTGCAAAGAGATAGAAAGTAATACCTATTTGCTGAGGTCCATCTGACGTGAAGGATTTTATATAGCCTGGAGCCTTCGCTATGACAGGCATCCTTGGAGATTTTCACCATTCATTTCAATGGGAGTGCCATAGGTTTTCCAAAAAAAGGACTTCATGTCAGCTTCTTGCACAATATAAAACGGTATGAATCGAGTAAAAGAAAAGCTCTGCAACAATCCTGCACAATTTTGTGGGCTAAATATATTGAAGTAAATTTACTATCAATATTACTTTGTTTAACCTTCTGCTTGCAGTAAGCAGCATATAAGCTACGGTTCAACATGTGTGCTAGTAACAACCATGTATGTGGCATTAATAAGGAAAAAGTAAAAAAAAACATAATGTAACTGAGAGGAAATATTTCATTAAAATATATTTCAAATGCCTTTTAAGAAACGGATGCGCTTATGTTATCAATATGTCGGTCCATCAGTCCGCTCGACTCTTGGCCGTCATATTTTCTCAACTGTCAACCCTACTTGAAAACACGTTTTAGCAGTGAGAAGCATCACATGTGATAGCGATGATCCTTGCTTTTCATCCGATGCATAATGCTGCCGCTATAGTGCGTAAATACGGTTGGGTTTACAATCATATCATCGCTTCCCACTATCCGTTTGGAAAAATATTTCTTTCCTTCAATATCATTTACAAGAAAGACCATTTTTGAACAGTTTCTTTTTCAAATAACGCTCAGTTTCCATCTAGATGGCGTAAAATTAAATTGTTTACCGATATCTGTGCTCTTGAAAGACCGATTTGAATATTCTTTTTTAGGTCGCATATCATTTGTGATGAGGAATATTGTGCATAAAAATCCTAACATTTTGTGATGAGGTATTATTCCACTGGGGGTACGTAAGGGTATATTTTTTCTTTCCTATGTATTTTTTTCATTGGAGGTTTACCGACCACCGTGAGAAACTCAATGGGCTATAAGCAGTCGCCCGTCTTTAATTTATAGTCACTGGCTGTAGGGAAGGGAGAGAGCCAGTGCCGTAAGACAAAACACAACATCCATGCCTCACCAGGAGTCCAACTCAGACCCCTTTCGGACGAATGATCAGAGGCCATCGCTTAGACCACTGCGCCACTGGGGTAACCAAATCTATTTGCAGCAGAACCTGCGTTTTTGAAAGCTTCATTGAAAAATTCTCTTTCTCTCAGATACCACTTTGTGGGAATAATTTCCGCATATTACATGCGCAAAACAGTGCACGGTGTTCCGCCAAGAGGTATAGGTGTAAGTAATATTTTATTTGATATATCTGATGCGAACAGTCCAATTTGCAAAATCCTTGCTTTGTCGAATAACGTTTCTATTGAAGAAAGCTTCAAATATATATTATTTTATATCTTCGTAACTTACAATTTGCAACTAGATGGCGTAAGGTCTTATTTCTATTTAAATCCCATTTGCAGTAACATCTGCGTTTCGCGAAATCGGATGGAAAATATTATTTTACTGTGAAATACCTATACTCCGTGTTTAGAATTCACCCTACCTGTAGGAATAATCCAAAGGTAACACTTCAGACCGCTCTGCAACGTGATAACAATTTGCTTGTTAGAAAAAATGATGCGAAATAAAATACATTTCGATTACATCTGTATTTAGACTCACAGAGGCGAAGTTATGCATCGGAAAAAGGCCAAAAGATTCAAGCCTCCGGGTGCAGATATAATTTTCCAAATCGGATAAATATGTGCAGAAATATATACACTGGCGTGCAAAAATTAAGGACGAGACGGTTTTTCGAATGTAACGTCGTGCAGAAGTGCTTCACATCGACTCAAATTATACCATAAGATCCTAAAGATATAAGAATATGGGACAAGTGAGCAAAACCGTTCAAACAAGGTATCGAAAAAGAATACAAAGGCACTTTATTGAAAAGGTAGCTTCGAGCACAACTGGACAGATGACAGAAACGTCCATGTGACAGGCGGCTGCCATGAAAAATCCAGTCCTTAGTAGGGGACATGATCACCCCTGACTGCGTTGCAGGATATACAACGTCTGTCCATGCTGAGGACGAGGATGTCAAGGAGCTGTTGAGGCATCGCGGCCCATTCCTGTTGTAGCTCCAATCACAGCTCTGGAATCGATGCTGGCGTCTGGTGAGGTGCTACCAGCGTCTCCCGAGAAGGTTCCGCACGTGTTTGATTGGATTTTGGTCCATGAACCTTGCGGCCCAATCCATGTGTTGAATATTTTCACTCTCCAACAGCTCTGCGACAGCCACTGTAGCGTCGTCGTCCATGAAAAGGAACTCAGGACTCTCAGCAGCTCTAAACAGAGGCACGTGAGGCAGGAGAACTTCGGTACAATAGAGGACACCAGTGACTAAATCTCCTAGAAAGATGTGGAGGTGAGTACGTCTAACAAGCATGATACCGCCCCAAACAAGTACTACGCCGTCTTCTAACCGGTCTCTTTCGATGATGTTGGAGGTGTGATTGCATGGTCCCTGCTCTCTTCAGATGTGTATACGTCCAGAATCTTTCGTCAGACTAAATCGGCTCTCATCCGTAAAAGAGAACTCGACCACATTGCTAATGTGTCCAGTTCTCGTGTTCCCTGGCTCCACAGAAACCGCCATCTCCGATGAGCAGGCATGAATGGCCCACACCGTGCTGGTCGTCGTACAAATAGTCCACCTTTGTGCAGCCTCCTGGCCACGGTAAAACGCGATAATTGACGTCCAGTTATCACTTGCATGTGCCTTGCGATTTCTCGCGCTGTCTGCCGTCTGTGTCTTCTCGCTGCAGGAAAATATACCGGTCGTCTCCCGCCATGGTTGCTCGTGGACAACCATTGCTAAACTCTCGGACAGCTGTACTTGTCGTTTGAAATGCTCTAAAAAGCTCGTCAAACGATGCTGTGAAACGATCCCGAACTCCTCGGCCACACTAGTCACACTTCGAACTTCTTCCAACTTCCCAAAGACACGACCTCTGGTAAAGTTATACAGATGTCATCCACCGGATTGCCTATTGGCCATATAACACGGTGGCAGCAACTCGTGGACGTTTAAACCGATATACTCCTTTCAACAGTTTTCACCGAATTGCTGAGCGTACACCTCACGTGTGCTTTATACCCTTCCCAAACTCCCCGCCCCCCTCATACGTGATGCTGCGTATATGCAAATGCCCTACCGTACCGGACCCTAGTCTATCTCCTGAGTGGTCTTTCCGGCCGTTCTGCCTGCTCGTTCCGCTGTTATGCTAATGTCTCATCTTCGTCCTTCATTTTCAAACACCGGTGTATATACACTGCTGGCCACCCAAAATGCAACACCAAGAAGAACATGAGGTAGCAAAGCTAGATTTACTGGACACATAACAACAGATACAAAGATGAAACGATTTACCTTACAGGCCCGTGCGACTTGCGGAACACGCAGACATCAATAGTTCGTTTTGGCCCCCATGGCTGGAAATAACGGCCACTACACGCCGCTGCATCGAACGAAAGAGGCTTTGGATGTCGGCTTGGGGTATGTCGGTCCAGACTGCTTCCACACGTTTCCCCTGTTAATCAGGCGTAGCCGCGGGTGCTGCTTGCCGAGCCACTCGGTTGCCGATCAGTGACCAGACGTGTTCGAAGGGCAAAATATCGGAAGAACAGGCTGGCCACGGCAGCAGTGACACCTGGTGGGCCATGAACAATATTTGCAGAATGTGCGCCACATGCAGGCGCGCATTGTCCTGTTGCAACGAGGCCGCTGGCAGGTCCTGCAGGTAAGGGAGAACTACATGCTCCAAAACGTCGGAGATGTAGCGGTGGTTCATATCCAATTGCTCCCCAAACCACAACGCCATGCGACGGACCGGTATGGCGAAGCGTAATGCAGTTGTCATACAGTCTCTCGCCGCGGTGCTGCCACACGCAAGTCCGACCATCGTGGTGTCGCAGGCAGAAGCGGGATTCGTCGGAGAAGACAATGTCGTGCTATTCCTTAGTCCAGGTGCGGCGTTCAACGGCCCACTGTCGCCGCACTCGCCAGTGGTGTAACGTCAATGGTAATCGGGAAAATGTGCGTCTTGCGACAAATCTCTGATCCTGCACACAACGTAGAACGATACGTGCTGACACATGTTTTTGCGCAACACACCCTAATTCCTGCGCTAACGTTCGTGATGTTGCGGTGCGAGCCGTCAATGCCCGCAGCACAACATGCCGGTCCTCTAGTTTGAGGTGTGCCGCGGCTGCGGCAATCTCTCACGTCGGTCCGTCCGTCCCTCCTCTACCCACCGAATCCATACTCGCTTTACTGCGGTTGGATGTCGTCCCACACTGGCGCCGATGTCCCGGTACGATAAGCCACTGTCGCGATAAGCCACTCTTCTTCCTTTGTCGAATTCCGAAACGTGCTGGAATGACTACCGTATTCTGCGATGAGGCATCGGGAAGCTTTCCACGCACAGGTCCGGCAACACAACACACTTGCACTACTTACACCCAACCTTCTGAGTGCCCTTCTTACAGTGCTTCTCGTTGGCGTGCCGGGCGTACCTGATTTGCATATGCCCAGCCATGCCATTTTGTTTGCATGCCCTCTTGCGGGCGACGGATGCTGCGAATTTCAAGCCAATCGGATGCTTCCTTCTTGGTGTTGCATTTTGGGCGGCCAGCAGTGTATAATGTTAAGTATGTGTCTTTGCAACTTTTATGAAGACCTTTACAAAATCTGATGAAAATTCGTCTATAAATTTCTTTGGAACAGCAGCTGCTAACAGAAGCTTCATACATGTAAAGATAAGACGCTGCTATAAAACTTTACGACCTGATAATATGTGAGGCACGTCAAAGCAGAATAAGTTTGAATATCACCCTACGACGATTTGCTTCTTGCCGTTTTGCGAGATACTAAGCTAACAGTCTGTATATTTTTTTATTACACTTCGTATGATATTTGTACAATTCAAGAAAAGTCGTTTCATCCAACTTGTGTTCTGTTTGAAACGTGCGAGCTTTCGGGTAAGTGAAAAAAAACCCTGAAATTTCTTCAAGTTCCTTCTTCTCTAAAAGTATGGCATAGATCTCCCAAAAAGATCCTAATACTATGACATTTGTTCAATTAATTCGTCATTTTTAAACTTTTTTAAAGATTCACAAAGGGATATATATTTATTCTCTGTTCCAGTGTCTTATATTGCCAAATGTGCGTTATTAACTTTAGGAAGAGCAGTTTTTGAGTACCGAAGGGAAAAATATCACTGAATGAATCGAAAAAAAAGATGGTGAACAATAAAGCCGAGTATTTGAAAATTAGTTTGTCCCATGGAATATATTTCAAGCTTTGTAGCCTAATCGTCACAATACTATTGCAAACCAACAAAGGGTACATTCATTTCGGATATGTAATTATTAAATTTTTTTACGGTATTCCGTTGAAAACACGACTTACATAAAAATACTTCTAACTGAACTTCCACAACTTGAATCTGATGTCTGTTTTAGTTAGAGGACTTAATTGTTCCTTTCAACTGAACATAAATTAAAACCTAGAGATATAGCGGTCTAATGAAAATGGATTTTATAGTAACAGAGATAATCTTAAAATAATTTATTACGTTAAGAAAATACATATTGACCAAAAACCGAGTCTAGCACAATTGGTTCACAAATTCGCTTGTGTGGAACGATGAGTCGACCAATTAATATAATGTAAAATTAAGAAATTTAACATAAAATCGATTAAATAATCCGAGTTTCCTTAAATGCTAATATTGTATTACCAGTGGACCTAATGGTAGCTACCCATATGGTGTTTTGCTGGAGAACACAATGACCACAACGGATCACATTACAATCACGACAACCGATCACATTAATCATGATGCAGATTTTCCATTTTTAAATTTATTGAACAGGAAGACGCAATACAGTACCGAACAGGTTGAAAGCACTTATTTTCCACAAAAAATGTATAAGAATATAACAGTATTAAAGAAGTGAGGAACATACGCTGTAAACAAACTGAAAGCAAAAGATCTCGTGGTCCCTTCCTTTCCAACTAAAATCATGCGTTATTACAGAAAAAACGAGTCGTGTGGTGCTCAGAGCTCGGGAACACCCCCTTCATCTTTATATAAGCTTACAAGTAGAAAAGTCGAATTTTATATGTTTGATATATAAGTATTTATAAGAAAGGATTGTTGTAAGCTGTTTCGAAAAGGGTATGTCTTTGGGAAAACAAATGTAATGCAGATTTTATCTTTTGAATAAATTACACTTTTATTTCAACAGATTTGATGTCTTACAATAGGCACTTACACAGAAGAGCAATTGAATTAGAAACATCTGGCGTTATTCAAATGTGGCGCTGTGGGCGACCGTGTAAACGGAAACGACTTGACGTATTCAGCGATCTGACAATATAAGGACTGATGCGACGGATATCAGTAAGAGTCGGACGCACTATGGGTAAGATGAAGGATCCAAGCGCACTTGATCGTGGGCAAATTATAGGAGCCCAACGAATGGGTCTCTCCATTTTGGAAGTTGTGCAGGCACTGGGATTTTCACGAGCCACTGTGTCACGGGTGCACCGTGAATACATCAAATCTGGTAAACCTATCCCTGCAAGGGCCAATTGCCATGGTGAACAGCGTGTGGATGAGCGGGGTCATCGTCGGCTAGCTCGCATTGTAACATTGGATAGACGGGCCACAGTGCAGGAAATCACTCGTCAATTTAACGCTGGTACACAAAAACGTGTAAGCAGCCATCCCATCCAGAACCATCTAATCGCTATGGGGTACAGAAGCCATCATCGCACGAGAGTACCGCTGCTGACTGCACATCACAGGGTACAAAGATTAGCAAGGGCGCTGGATCACCGCCACTAGACCCTAGAGATGTGGACAAATGTTGCCGAGACTGGTGAGTCGAGATTCACGTTGGTACATGCGGATGGCTGGACACGAGTATGGCGCAAACCCCATGAAGCGATGCATCCTTCTTGCCAGCACAGTACTCTTCAAGCTGGTGTGGGTATCATTCTGGTCTGGGGATTGTTTACGTGGACTAAAATAGGACCCCTGGTACGTGTGACATCGTCCCTCACAGGTCAACGTTACCAGGATATCCTGGACAACGATTTGCTCCCGTTTGTGCGTCTTCAACATCCGACTGGGGACCTCATCCTGCAATAAAACAATGCACCGTGCAATCGCTCCCGAATTGTATCCAAATGGTTGGATGAACACTCCACCGATGTGACCTCGCTTCGTTGGCCAACTAGGTCACCTGACCTTCATCCCGTCGAGCACATCTGGGATGCCATCGATAGAGATGTTCGAGGTTCTGACCCCCTCCATTAAATCTTCGTGAACTGTGGGAGCTTGTTTAGGGGTCGTGGATCCGTATGGCTTCCGAACGCTTCCGGTGTCTTGTCGAGTCCATGACGAGCAGAATCGCCGCCGTCATCAGGACGAAAGGTCGTGCTACACGTTACTAGACAGGTATATCTAATTCAATTTCTCTTCCGTGTATATAATAGTAAAATTGAAATCCATTTTACAGGCCACTAACAAGGAAACAAGTACTCCCAACGAGGATATTATGTGGAGGCTTTCGCTTTGCATAGCACAAGAATTTAGAAACACGCATTCCGATTATTACACAGTTTATATCTACTAGTTTGTGCACTTTCAATGTTAGCGAGGCCGTTATTTTTAAATTTATGAAATACGATTTGAATATTATGTGACTTACTTCTCCATTATGCAGTTTCTGCAAGAAATCGATTTCTGTCAATCATTTAAGTTCAATATTAGCAGTTGTTATATTTGAGCTGGTCGTTTTCCTGTACATCTTGAGTCTTTGCAATAATTACCTTCAGATTTTAAAATTTAATGTGCTGAACATAATGTCAATGCCCGTTCTTTCAGTTAGTTTGAGCAATGAATTTTCTACCCGTTTATCAGTTCAGGTTAATCAAACGCAAGCTAGAAATTTCATTGTCTTTCGATCATTCTGTAAACATTTTTATCACGCTGCCAAATGTTTTTCGAATAGGGTGCACTCATGTTTCTTTCAACATGGCGAGAGCCTTTTCACTCTGCGGAACAAATATGGACACTCTAAAAGGTACACCAAGTGTCAGAAAATTACGATGACATGCCTAACATAATGTTTGATCTCCAGGTTTCGCGAAAACACGTCTTGTCAATCCAGGGTTTTGCGCTAAAAGTTTTTTTTAAATTGTCTTGTTGCATCTTGGACCAAACGTTACAAACAAACAGAACCTTTGAATCTTCTAAGTTAAGTGTTTCAGCCTCCACAGGTCGGTTCTGCTGTTCCAACAGAACAGACCGTTGTTGGAGGGATTGCGAGCAATTCTCTAAAAATTTATCATGCTCTACGAGCTATTCTCCAAAAAGGCGGGCGTTGTGGCATGGCGCATTATATTTCTGAATGATACCGTTACTGGCACTGAATACCATTGCCCTGTAAGGATGTACGTGTCCAGCAATTACGTTTCGGTGGGTGACATACGTCATAATGTCTTGGACATGAATGACAGCACTAAGTGATTCCCAGCAGAACGTTGACCAAAACATTAAACTTTCCCTACCGGCTTCTTTTCGCTCCATGGCACATACCAGCTCCAACACTTCACTAGAAAAATATGCATGAAGCCAAACAAAGTAAAAGCTAACACAATGTAATGCACTTTAAATGACAAAAATTATTTCATGGAGTATGAAATTTTTACTTTAGCAAATTATTTCAGCAGTTGGGAATGCTTTTGCTGAAACCTGTTACCCAAATGATGGAGGATACACGTCCACAACTGGAGAGGCATATAACTATCTCCATGGATTGTAGAAGCAGTACAGTTAAATAACTTCTTCCACATCTTCACTTTTCTATATGGTACTTGGAATACCCGTGAAAGCACTGTATTATGTGTTTCGCAATTTTTTTCTCATGGTTTTACTGACGAATCATCATAGTTCTCTAAACATTCCGTTTAGAGTTTTACAATGGTTTCAATATGAATGGTCTGTTAAAACAGGCAATTTTGCTAATTGCCAGTGAATGTCAAAACAATAGATGAAACCAAGATATGTTTTTAAAATATATTTAATAAGAGCATTCTTGTCCCTAAATATTTAAATTTATATAATTTTTCCATATCCGTTGTGTGTTGCAAACCAAACACTCTTACTCTACAACCTATCTAAATAAAAAAAATTGAGCTTGCCTGGAGAACAATTAAATGAAACATCGTATATTCAGTTAGCTTAAAGCATGTAAAAATCTAAAAAATAAAGAGAAACTACGACGAAAATAACTACCCTATCTACCAACAAGTAATTGGACACCCCTGCAATCGAGGATATTTACAGTCCTGTTACACGTCACGGCCGCCGCCGTTAAATATCGTGAGGGAAACAACAACGCCACTAGTCGTATGCGAGATGCCACGCAGATCGGCGCTCTCTGATTTCGGGAAAGGTGTAATCTTCGGGTATAAATGGCAGATTCAGACGTGACATATCCAACGAGTTGAAGTACCCAAATCGACAGTGGCCTACGTGATTGGCAAGTGGAAGATCAGAGGTGACTGTCGGAGTGTGCCCCGACTCGGCAGACCCACAAAACTGGGAGTTAGAGACCGATGGGTGCTGGCCAGAGAACTTCGGTAGAACCGCACTAAATCAACGTGCGACATCCGCGAGTTGTTTCAACAGGCATCCGGGAGTGTTCTTTTGATGAACACCATCCGTAAGGAAGCCCATCTGCTCTGTTATCGTGGACGTGCTGCTGCCCACAAACCTTTGATCACCAAGTCCAATAGCGCTGCTTGGCTAACGTGGTGCAAAGAACGTCGACAGTGGACCGTTGAACAGTGGAAACTGGTTCTCTGGAGCGACGAATCAAGATTCACCCTCTACCGTTCGGAACGGCATGGTCTCAGTTTGGCGTCTGCCTGGAGAACGCCTCCTGCTGGAATGTATTGTGCCAACTGTGAAGTTCGGCGGCGGTGGAATTATGCTATTGGGGTGTTTCTCCTGTTATGGCACGGGACCCTTGGTCGCAATTGCTGGTAGACTCAACGCCGAGACCTAGTGCACCATTTTGGATGACCATGCGCTTCCTACTTTGTGGGAGTTTTACGTGGTGGACCCATGTTACTTTCAGGATGAAAATACCACTTGTCATGTTGCGAGGACCACTATGGCTTGGAATGGTGACAATGGGGTTTATCGAATGGACTGGCCTGTGCAGAGCCCGGACCTTAACCTTATCGAGCACCCTGGGACGAGTTGGAGGGTCGACGTAAGGGGCCACCGTCTGAAATCCGTGAAGGAACTGACCTGTCGTCTCCAAGCCGAGTGGAAGAAAATACCGCTAGCCGTCGTACAACGCCTGGTTGAGAGTATGCCCCCGGAGGGTCGCAGCTGTAATCGCCGCTCGTGGAGGCTCCATCAACTATTGAAGGTGAATGAATTTTGTGTTCCTTTGCTATCACAGGTGTCCAATTACTTGTTGGTAGATAGTGTACTGTAATCAGAATATTAAGCATTTACTATCCGACAAACAATGAATACTGAAATGTAGTATATGCTTTAAAGCAACATTTGATTCTGAATAGCTCAATTTATTCATTTCAAATCGGGTATTAAAAAAAAGAAACACTATGAATATTCTAATCTTAATAATTCTACAAATTTTATTACGCAAACCTTTAATATAGCTGTACATATAACTAAAGGATGCATTTTTTCGCGAAATTTAATTCTATATTAGCTTTGCATACTGCATTTAAAATTACGATTCCCATTAGCTCACCAGAATAAATTAAAAATAAATTCGCACTTCCGTCCTCTCCAGTTTACCATTATTATCAGACATTGTATAACCTTCCATTTAGTTAAAAATAAATTTCTGATGATTTGATAGAAGAAATTTCACAATTAGGAAAATGTGGTAACATATCCCTTTAGGTTTTAGTAAAATAAAAGAAAAAGAAAAATACTAAAACATTTCATTTATATCTTTACTTTGGAAATCTCTTCTACTCCTAAACGTTTTCTTGAGCGAATTATTATTCGCCCGAATTCCCAAGTATGGAATTATTTTGACTTATGGTTCTATCATAGCGAGATCTTATCCTTCTCGCGTTCTCACACAGTGTTATTGAAATCATGTTTCAGAATAGCGAACACATCACATTAGAGGGCAAATATTGATCTCCCAAGTGTCTGCTATTGAGATATTTTTCTGAAAGAGCCAACAATATTTCCTTTCTCGAAGTCCGTTCTCTCCCGCTGCGATATTTTCATTCAACCTCACAGTGCGATATGATCGTGTCAGCTGCAGGCTTGTTTTCATACCGTTCGCAACTGTATCGCGCATCATAACAACGCAGAGGATCCGTTTATTTTCTTTTGAAGGGGTGTCCGATGCATTTTGTCAATATGTTGTAGATGTAATACTTTCTTGCCGTCTTTTTATTCAAAGTAAAAAAATAAATAAGTTAGTCATGGTGCAGATATTCTTAAAATTTAATTTATCTAGAAAAGTAATTTTTTCTTCATCTGCTATTCACATTTTTTCTTCATAAGACTATAAAACATCGGCAGTCGTCAGTTTTATATGACTGCCAATTTTTTTTTTAATTTTCTGATGTTTTTAACTACACTGTCTCCAAAAAGTAATTGGACAACCCTGTAATCGACGATATCTGCGGTCCTGATACACGTCACTGCCACCGCGGTTATATATCGTGTGGGAAACAACATCGCAACCAGTGGCATGCGAGATGCCACGCAGTTCGGTGCTCTCTGATTTCGAGAAAGGTGTAATCATCGGGTATCACAGAAATGGCCGATCCATACGTGACATATCCAGCGAGTTGAAATACCCAAAATCGACAGTGGCTTATGTGATTGCCAAGTGCAAGATGAGAAGTGACTGTCGGAATGTGCCCAGAGCCGGCAGACCCATAAAACTGGGAGTTAGAGACCGACGGGTGCTGGCCAGAGAAATTCGAAAAAACCGCGCCAAATCGATGGACCACATCCGCGAGGAGTTTCAACAAGCAACCGGGAGTGTTCTTTTTAAGAATACCATCTGTAAGAAAGCACGTCTGCTCTGTTTTCCTGGACGTGCTGCCGCCCACAAGCCTTTGATCACCACGTCCAATAGCGCTGCTCGGATAACGTGGTGCAAAGAACGTTGAAAGTGGACAGTTGAACAGTGGAAACAGGTTCTCTGGAGCGACGAATCAAGGTTCACCTTCTACCTTTCGGATAGCAGGGTCTGGGTTTGGCGTCTTCCAGGAGAACGCCTCCTGCCGGAATGTATTTTGCCAACTGTGAGGTTCGGCGGCGGTGGAATTATGCTATGGGGGTGTTTCTCCTGGTATGATACAAGACCTTTGGTCGCTATTGCTGGTAGACTCAACGCCGAGACCTACTGCTCTATTTTGGATGACCATACGCATTCTACGTTGTGGCAGTTTTACGGGGTGGACCCATGTTACTTTCAGGATGACAATGCCACCTGTCATGTTGCGAGGTCCACCATGGCTTGGTGTGGTGTAAATGGGATTTATTTTATGGACTGGCCTGCGCAGAGCCGGACCTTAACCCTATCGAGCACCTCTGGGACGAGTTGGAGCGTCGACTTAAGGGGTGCCCCACCGTCCGAAATCGGTAAAAGAACTGACCTGTTTTATACAAACCGAGGTGAAGAAAATACCGCTAGCCGTCGTACAACGCCTGGTTGAGAGTATGAACCGGAGGGTCGCAGCTGTAATCGCCGCTCGTGTAGGCTCCACCAACTATTGAAGGTGAATAAACTTCGTTTTCGTTTTCTATCACAGGTGTTCAGTTACTTGTTGGTAGATAGTGTATTTCCACTTGACTAACATTTTACCCTTACTCGCAGTTTTTTTCTGCAGCCGTTTCCACTACTCAGGTGTGAAATTTGAGCTTTGGAATGCTTGATGCGAAAAAAATATCTCACCAGCCCTGTCATACGAGCAACGGAGGCTTTACCGGCTGGGCTGGTGACACCGGACACTCGAGCTATTTGGCAATTTCGCAATGTTAGGCAACACCCGACCGTCGAGCCAAATTGTTTCGGTAACAAATTGTGGTAGGCGTAATCGATTGAATTATAAAATCCAAAGGTTGTAATGGAGATGTTAGTGGAAATATGCATTTGAATTATTTCGAATTTTATAAATAACAGATAGTGGTACGATACGCTCAGAGCCATCGTTTGCTTTTCGAGATATTCATTCAAAACCATCATTGGATTATTCCAAGGATTACTTCTGATTTTACAATTTGCCAATAAATTTCCTCTCCTTACCAGAAGTATTGAATCCAAACAGAGAATAAGAGACAAACCCGACATTTTTTTTTTATTTAGCTCAGACAATGTAAATGCAACCAGGTTAAGTAGATCCTTCAGTAAGAGGTCATATGAGATATCACCGAGGTTTCCAAACCTTTTGTAACCGTGCCACCCTTCAGATGTCGCATTTTCCGTGCGACGACGCCTCTGTACCCAAAATTTAAAGAAACATTGCCCATATTCAACTTTGTGCTTTTTTTAAAAGGAAACATTTACATTACTAGCTTGTATTCAGGCAGATTACACTCTGAGGATGTTCTTCGTTCTTAACAAACAGTGCACGTGAAACCAAATTCCAAGTACGTGTCATCATAATTTCTGGGCTTGTTCCTTCTGGCCTGTTCAGAACTACTTGCCACTTCTTCTACACTACATTTTTTTATTTAAGAATTTCGCAATTATCATAAACCAACACACAATCACATCGAAATAACTACGTTCACAGTTATTAAAACACAGCAGCTGAGATTTAACCAATGTTTATACATGCTTCATAAGCATGCATCGAATGAAGACTGTGTAGTAAATGAAGCGCCCAACAATATGGCGGCAGAACGTCTTCGCTTGACATTGCCTGGGTCAGTCCATTTTCAAACTGCAGGGGGTGCAAGATCAGCACGAAGTTACGCAAAGTTTTCTAAGAGCGTTACAGTCCAGAACTCAGATAAAGGCAGCGCTTTCACAACAAGAAACATTATGTGTTTTAATTTTTGACGTAGGATTACTTCTAACTGCGCGAATAGATGGGCACTTTGACAACCCAACGTTACGTTAATTAGGTCCTGCAACCAATGGCCCTACTTTTTTTTTTTTTTTTTTTTTTTTTTGACTGGAGGTGTAACGACCACCGTGAGCAACTCAATGGGCTATAAGCAGTCGCCCGTCCCTAATTTAGGGTCACTGGTTCCAGGGAAGGGAGAGAGCCAGTGCCGTAAGACAAACACAACATCCATGCCTGACCGGGATTCGAACCCGGACCCCTTACGGACGAATGATCAGAGGCCAGCGCCTTAGACCACTGCGACACCGGGGCGGCCCTACTTTTTCCAAACGCTCACTCCGGTGCTGTACAATGCTCGTCCGCATTCTGCTGCTGTGTCGAGATCATACCTGCAAGGCACTGACACCCTGCCAAGGCCAGCTGTAACGCCAGACCTATCGCCGATTGAAATTGTGTGGGATGCTATTGAACGTGCTGTCCACATTCTACCCCTACCGCACAATCTGCAGGGACTGCTTGAGAAGTTACAAGCTACACGGAATGGCCCATCGGAGGACACCCTTGGGAATCTATGCAAATCAATGCCTAGACGTCTGGCATGCTGTGTGGACAAACAGAGCGGCCCGATGCCATACTGGGAGATATTACTTAGGTACTGTCCATAAAGTACGTCCGAGATTACAGGGGGAGTGGGGTTGCTGACAGCCGGGCCAAATGTGACATGGGGGGTGGGGGAGGTTTAGTAATACGGATGTCCGGCGGCAAAAATATAGGGGATGTTATTTTTTCATTTTGTTTTGTCTTTTTTAGCACGTCTTTAGTAAAAACAGTTCGTGCTTACCTTATCGGTTTGTCCGTCCGTCTGTAGACACGATACCTCTGCAACTAATAGTCCGATTTGAAAAAATCTTTTTGCGTTATGAAGTTTGAAATGTGTGAATGATGATAATGTTTTTTTTTTTTACATTGCAAAATGCTGCCGCAAGAGGGCGTAAATGCAGATGATATCCAATTCAAAAACTCATTTTATTCCAAATATTTGATTTTAAACATCCAGTTCAAAATTATTTTACTTTGCGATTCCATTCGTGACGAAGAATATTTTAAGCATGGTCACTTTTCCAAGTTACGCAGAGATTCTCCGCTAGGGTGCGTAAAAGTAAATTATTTCCCCGAGATATCTCTGCTTCAAAACTCCGATTCGAAATGTTTTTCTTTCAGCGGACAAAGCTCGTGATGGGAAATAATATGCATATAATTTCTAATTTTTAGTATTGAATGGTTTGTCCACGAGGGGTCGTAAGGTTTGACTTCTTCTACTGATGTATTTGCAGCACAATTTAAGCTCCTAAAATCTCGATTGAAGAAATTCCATCGTAGACCGATTATACTCACGTAGACAAAACTTTTCGAAATCTGTTTTTAAAAGCATGTATGTTTTTTCCGCCAGGGGACGTAGATACATGTCCTGTTTTTGTCAATATATCTGCTCCTAATGGTCCAATTTGAAAAATTTCTTCTTTGTTGGACAGAGTTTCTCGAGCGACATGTTTCTAAAATAATTTCCACAGCTCAATCGTTTCATCTTTTCATCTGTTGCTATGTGTCCAGTAAATCTGGCTTTGCTATCTCGTCTCCTTCTTGGTGTTGCATTTTGGGTGGCCAGCAGTGTATATGCTATAAAATGCATTTTGTATTCGATATCACCTGCCTTTAAGAGCTCTGGCGTCGAAGTTGTTTAGCGGAAGTAAGAAACAGGAGCAAGGATCCCATTCTCACATAATAATCTTCACAATGCAAAAATATTTTTTCTTCAAATCGGACTATCATCACATGTTGCAAAGATATAGTGACCACAGAAGGACAGAAGGTCGGGCAAACAATTAACATAAGTACGAACTTTTTTTACAAAAGACATGCTAAAAATTGAGCATTTTTTTTCAGTGTTGTAGAGGGATTTTTGTCGTTTTTTTCTTTTTATAATGTATTATTTCAAATAATAAAGTTATTGTTGCATGTTTGCAGTTAAGTATCTGAAACATATATTTTATATATACAAAATGTATGGTATCTCTATGAAAGGTGCTGCTATTTTTTACGAAAACGTCCTTAACCGGTTGTTTTCACAAGGCAAAAAGTGCTTTTCAGAATTTCTACCGGAAAATCAGAAAACTGGTATGTTATTTTCCAAGCTAAATTTTTCACATGATTCAGAGCTGGTGATTATTTTGAAGTTCCTTTTGCGTGCTCTTGCTACTGCTCTGCAGGTTTGTTTGCAATGATTGATTTCGAAACGGTCTGCAATAGAGGGTGAGACAGGAGTAAGTGAGAGTTACACAGTTAGTGTAGTTGATCAACTGACGTTCAATTTTTGTTGATCCACAGATTTCTGAGCACTGTGTATTAATCATTTTTGTTGATCCACAGACTTCTGAGCACTGTGTATTAATCATTTTTGTAGATACATCAGGGAAGTGCTAAATGGAACGATTGAAACTTCCATCGAGAGTACTTTCTTGAAGCTTAGGACGAGCATTGCTTATGTGGAAGTGCCCAGGAAAAGCTTTGCTGAGGAATAATATTCTAACAATTTTTGGCTTGATATCTAACTTAACATAACGGGTTGAAATATCAGGTACGTGAATGTATAGCAACTAACCTGATCCGTACATTTCTTTATCATTCAAATATGCTTTTAATTATATACATCAAAAGCCACTTAATCATGACGGTTCGTTAAGTTTGATTTTAGCTTTGCACTGTGGCGGATACTTGCACTCAATTTGTATTATAAATTGAACAACACGAACAATTTTACCCAAGTTTAATTCAGCAATCAATAAGAATATGCAGTTAATTGAGCAGGCTGGGCCATTAGTTAAAGAAATTTCTTAGTGGTTTTGGTTCTGAGGGAGTTGTATTTAAAATTGTACAGAAAGGATGCAGATGGATTCTTCAAAGTATTCAAGGCTGTTAACAAAATATCATACATGCATTTATCTGGGCGCACATGTAATTTCTAAAAGTATGTGAACAGTGGGAGCTTATATTAATTATTTAGTATTGCTGATGCAGAGGTTTCTCTATTATCGTAGTGTCGCATAGAGAAAACAATCGCTCTCAAGCGCAAAATGATGTATAAGATATAGGTTAAACAACTAAACGGTTTGTGAAGATGGGTTGCCTAGTTTCACTGCCAAACCTGGTATTCCACAGATATCTGAAAATTACATATCACTCACTTTGTATAAGTTTTGTTAAAGACTCAAGATATTAACACCTGATGAAAACTCACATCATAACATCCGTATTTGTGAGACGGAGTCCATTGGAATATTAGACCAGCTGATCAACTATCATCACATGAGGGTGACATGGGGAATCCGCGGAACATCTTTTCAATGAAAGTTGAAGAACAGTTAGTCGAAACTCTGCGTCACAAATACGTTCATTTGTGAAGAGAGCGCATTGCACAAAAAGTTATTAAGTTAGGCATGTTTTAGAAGTTAATTTTGCACGCAACGTAAGCGCACATACTAGTCTTCAGCTTCTCTTAATCGTATTTTACAAAGAAGCTGAGGAGCAAAATATTTGATTATGATGAGGAATTCAAAAATTAACACGTCTACATTTTATGAGTTTAGAAACCAATGGAAGACATTTAGTTTTTAATTACACAGTGAATGCACATTTCATTTAGGGTAGAAGTAGGGGAATATGTGCGGAGCGTTACCTTTTCATATTTTATAGCAAAGGTGCATTTTAATGTGTCCCAGGGATATGTATCATTGGACTGAAACACGATCAGGTTGAAATCCTCAGAAAATCTTGCACAAAAATTATGTCTAACGGAATCCATATTTTAGCGTTAGACTTAAGCAGGAATCATTTAATGTATTACCGTCCTTTGCGCGATCTGAAATAGCGATGCCTAAATACAAACTAAAGCCGACTTCGATAATCGTTTTAAAAGACTATTTATTCCTAAAAGGTCTTTAAAAATAATTCCAGTGATAGGCGCTTAATTTTTTCCAATGATAGGCGCTGCAGGGTCATGCAGAATACTGCCGCAGAAGCGTTTAATCCAGAATGTGTCCAAAGAACTTTGATAAAAGGATGTGAAAATGCCATGTTTTGGTGGTACATTTCAAGTAACGGAGTTGGACATAACGTTGAGGTGTCTAATCACATGAAACCCATGGATTATGTGCCACTTCTAAGTAATGCATTATTGCGATTTTTCCAGGGAACAAGAGCGAAACATAGTGGATCATGTGGAAATAGGTGATATCTCTCGTGCCATCCAGCCAGAATTGTGCTGGAGTTGTTTGTAGAACATGAGGGAGATGTTCCATATCTCAATCGGGCTGCAAATTCACCCGATCTAAATGTGATTGCAAAAATCAGGGTCATCTCAGAAAAGTCATAAAGTTTAAAAAACAACGCTCTGCAAATTCGGACGAATTGGGGAATCTTTTGAGCATGGAGTGAAATAAACTTTATTTTCATGTGATACTGAGTATGCCGCACAAATTATATTCTTTAATTAAATATAGTAGTGATCTGACTCCATATTAAGGAATAAAGTTTACATTCCATAGTGTTTTGCCCTATGTGTTAATAGTATTTATCACCTATATCAGAACTCAAGTTTTTTTTATAGAGAAATCATAAAATATCTATAAAAGAGAGAAAAATCGTGTTCACATACCAAATGGATAGAATTTGGAATTTCGTGTGAGGTTCAAAAAACCTTAGCACTTCAACTTCACGCGATGTAAGAAAATTGGATTTCTTGCGAAATTACTTCGCTTGAATAGAATACACATATCTTGAGCTTACATTCGTTCGAACAGATCGCCTATCTTTACACAAGATCACGAACTGAAAGATAAAACACTGAGGCAACCACAATCATTCATACAGTGATCTTCAGTTGTTCGTGTCTCGCTCCTAACATAGGTTTAGGCGGTGGAACGATGGCAGGTCAATAGCTTTATCAGCCGGGAAAGACCTGATGCCGTAGGTCCAGCTGCCTTTGAAATTAGAAAGGAACCGGTGTTAAATAGGAAAGATCAGAATGAGAAAGATGATGAAAAAAATTTAGAGGTTCAAAAATCAACGCCGCCTCTTAGGCCTGTCGCTCAGTAATGAAGCAAACTAAGTCATTAGGTGTGAGTTACTCCATCTTGCAACGTATTCATCAGTGCGAAAATAAGTTAGTGTATTTTAGGCAACGTGGCACTGAAATTTAGTAAATTAACTAATTAATGTGGTGGAGAATATTTTTTTATTAATTTAGCGGAGGATACTTAAATGTTTTTTCACTTTCCCTGTTACTTGCTTAATTTCTTCAATGAGTCGAGGGTATACTTTACTTGTCTACTTTTCGCCTTGCATACACTAAATACACTGACGGAAAAAAAAGCCCAACACCAAGAAGGGGTTGTGTTAGATAAACGACAGTTGGTAGGCGGTGAGAGTACATCTGTAAGATGAAGTCTATGCAAATTTCGCGCTTGGAGCATACGTGTGGCGCTAGTAGCGCCCCTCAGAACATGCAAAGAGGTTTGCTGTAATTACGAGCTGTAACGTTCGTGAGCGTTAGTTATCGTTGAGATTCGACGTAGGGTGTTGATGTTAGTCAAGAATGCCTTTAAGAAGACGAAGAAGCCATTATCAACAGCTCACGGAGTTTGAACGAGGTCGTGTAATAGGACTACGAGAACGTGGATTTAATTTTCCGCAATAATGCAGAACGACTTGGCAGGAATGTAGCCACTGTGCATGATTGTTGGCAGCGATGGTCAAGGGAAGGTACTGCCTCAAGAAGACCGGGTTAAGGCCGGCCACGTGGCACAACTGAGAGGGAAGACTGCCGTGTACGGCGTATGGCCGTGGCGTATCGTACCTCGTGTGCGGCAGCAATTCGAGCTGCAGTTGCCACCAAAGTGACACAACTAACTGTTACAAATCGGTTACTTAAAAGACAGCTCCGAGCCAGACGCGCTGTAGCGTGCATTCCACTTACTCCAAACCACTGCCGTTTGCGACGTCAGTGGTGTCAAGCTAGAGCTCATTGGAGGACGGAGTGGAGATCTCTTGTGTTTTCTGATGAAAGCCGGTTCTGCCTGGGTGCCAGTGATGGTCGTGTGTTAGTTAGAAGAAGGCCAGGTGAGCGCCTGCAACCAACCTGTCTGCGGCCGAGACACACTGTACCTACACCTGGAGGTATGGTCTGGGGAGCAATTTCCTATGACAGCAGGAGCACTCTCGTGGTTATGCCACGCACCCTGACGGCACAGTTGTACGTCGGTCTGGTGATTCAACCTGTTGTGCTGCCATTCATGAACAGCATTCCAGGGGGTGTTTTCCAACAGGATAACGCTCGCCCGCTTACCGCTGTAGTAACCCAACATGCTCTACAGAGTGTCGACATGCTGCCGTGGCCTGCTGGATCACCAGATCTTTCACCAATCAAGCACGTATGGGACATCATTGAAAGACAACTCCAGCGTCACCCCAACCAGCATTAACCGTCCCTGTATTGACCGACCAAGTGCCACAGGCATGGAACTCCATCATACAAACTGACATCCAGCACCTGTACGACACAATGCATGAACGTTTGCGTGCTTGCATTCAACATTCTGGCGGTACACCGTTTATTAATGTACCAGCATTTCACATTTAAAATGGCTCTTCTGGCGCTTACAATAAGTTGTGATCTTGAAACCTTAATCAATTGAATGTTACCTATACAAATGTATTGCCGCCATTTCATTCCTCTACAACTATTTTTTCGTGGTGTTTGGATTTTTTTTTTCCGTCAATGTAAATTTGAATTTATCGCCTTACATAGAAAGTTTATTTAATAGATTTCAGTGATTACCGAGCAAATTTTTTATATATTGGAACCATTTTAATTACATTTTTTTTTATTTTGATTTTTTGCGGAATTTGTGACTTTATGAGATTTTATGCATTTTTTTGCAACTTTTAAAGGTCAAGTTATTAATAATTTATGTCATATTTTAAATAACACAGTGTGATGAGTACAACGCTTGGCTGTTGCAGCAGTTTATTTATATTAACACGTGTGAAGAATACCACACTAGTTAATCATATGGAACTTATATTCACACTTGTGAAGAATATCCGTTCTGTGAGTTTCAGCAGTTAATTTATATTCACACTTGCGAAGAATATCACATTAGTTGATGTTATGAATTTATAATACAGTGTGATGAGGACAACGCTTGCCTGTTGCAGCAGTTTATTTATATTCACATGTGTGAAGAATTCCACATTAGTTAATCATATGGAATTTATATGCACACTTGTGAAGAAAATCACATTAGTTGCATAAATGCAATCTGTTTTGATTGAAATCGCTAAGTTTTGTTAGCACCACCTTTGCTATGGTTAACAAAAATTTTTGTTTTACACTTCCTTAGCTATGATTAACAAAAAAATTTGGTTTCCACCCCCTTAGACATATACGAAGTAAAAAATGATATTGCATTTATATTTCACTGAAAGAAAAAATTTGAATGTAAAAAAGTAATTCAGGGTTGCGAGAGCGATGATTTTCTTCTTTTGAGGCTATTTATAAGAGCTTATGATTTTGTTTTCCCTATTTACAGGCTAGTGATATGTGATTCTGGATAATTTCAGTTATCTGATTGACATAAACGATGACGCATCGTTTATGTCATTCGGTGTCCCAGTTAGGTGATCTAACTGGGACACCGTAAATTTATTTACTATCTACTCTGCACCATAGCGTCCACAAAAAATACTCTTCCAGATACGGATACAGGTTAATCCAAAGCTCTAGATATTTTGTTTGGTTCATCTCACAATTTGGTGTCTTCCACACCTAAAATTACGGAATGTAGCTATTCAAAACATCGTTCATCGACTTGGATAACCAAAGTTGACATATAAGAACTTTTAAATAAATTAGTACAAACTCTTCACTTTGCAGAACTTGGTTATGTGTGGCTATATAAAAAACCCATATCAGTGTAACGTTTAAGCAAAAAAGAAAGTACAATCCACATATATTAAAACAACTGCATTAGATACACTGACGATTGCATGTATGCAACCAAGAGGCAAAGCATTACTACCCTTGCGTCTTTATGGAAATCTAAGCAAAGTACCGTAAACAACGGCACGTGTGAAGATCATGTAACGGCCTAAATAACACCTGATACTGAACTCTGTCCACCACAGTTATTCCTGTTCATCTGACTCAAACAGCTAACGATTCAAACGGCCTTGGCAGAGGCCAATCTCTGAATGAAAGACGATTGGATCAGGCTTTATCCTATACGGCAAAGCTGGTGGGTTGCTAACGGACACCCGTGGTTTGGACTTTCAAAAAGTAGATCACGGAGGGGAAAATAACGAATCACCGGCAATATGTGGGCAGACCACGGCTTATCCATACAGCTAACGCGATCTCGTATGGTACGAGAAAAACAAAGGGATACCATGACACAACTCTCCGGTAATTTGAATACTGATGACAGAAGTAAAGTGTCAAATGACACATAACAACAAACTTTGCCAGTATGCGGCCGCGTAGCCGCATAGGTGCCCATTCTAACTTCAACTCAGTGGCGAAAGCTCCTAAAATCGGCAGGAGAGCATCAGAATAGCACCTTGAATGATTGACAAAATGTTAAACGTTCCGATGAATTCCCTATGCTGTTGCACTATCTGGACATCCAGGTACGCGTGCATTTTTACCTGACGAAATTTCACGTAACGCAGTTTCAGTGTTTCGATGCTGATAAATTTTCCAATGGTTTGAATGGTGTTTTTTATGTGAAGGCTTTGTCAAATAAGTTTATGAATATATATGATGGGCACACATTTTTTTCTTGCACGTACAAATACCGAGAACTTCTCTAAAGAATGTTTAGTCCCCCTACCACCTTCAGAAGTTTTGTCTTTTCTCGATAAACAGCTGTGTATAAAAAACGTGAACTTCCTAATTGGTACTGTTTCCCGTTCGCATTGAAATCCCTTTCAAAAGAAAGAGAATATAAAATATTTTTTATTTTAGTGTTCTAAACCAGAAAGTGTGGTCTTTCTTTGTGCACTTTAAAATACATATAGTTACTCTGAAAGATGATGTTAAATTATCCCGTAGCTCTGATAATTTAACATCATCTTTTAGATGTGAAAATAAATATGTGGTAAAAACCAAATAAACAGTGATTCTGGGTGAACGCCATCCCTTCTCACATTCAGTTAAAAAGATTGAGTGTCAGATGAAACAAGACTGCTTAAGTAGAATCATCTGTCCGAGTGAAACGATTCACAGTTTCTTACTGTAACATATCTGACTTTGAAGAAATGAATGGGTATTAAATTTCAATCATAAACAAAATATTTGTTTTTTGGCTGAACGCCATTTCATTTTCCCTAATGTCAGTGTTTTTTTTTTAATTTGAAACTTCTAACAAAAATTGTGTGACCTGCTATGTTAGAAAGCTAGTAATACCATCCCAGCAAAAACAGTCTTGCTGGCCAAGCACTATGTTCTGCTGCCGAACCGTCAATAAAATGTCCGGGCGGCCAGCAGAAAGGCCAGCAGTTCAGGCCAACAGGTGGCTAACAGTTGGCTCCCCATCAGTTGTCATATGCCACAGCAGGGCCATCAGTGGTCCATCACAGGCAGTAGCTGCCACAAATGGCCCTTCAGTGGCCCTGCAAGCCGTGCCAGAAATGATTGCTAGCCTAATGTTGTCCGCTAGTGGGCCGTTAGTTGCTGCCAGCAACCACGTGACGTAACTGGTGGCTTGTCGAATCTTGTCCGCCAATTTCCCAGTAGTAGCTTTAATAATAATAATAATAATAATAAAAAGCAAGGATAACCGCAGTTTCCCAAAGCTAAAATTCTTTTTTTCAACACTTACGAAGCTTCTGAATTAACGCACTGCCCTGGAAAAACGCACTGCCCTGGAAAAACAGCCGTTTGCATCTGCGTAGATTTGACCTTGGGTCGTTTGCGTGGAAGCCGCGCTCGCTACCGACCGGACAAATTCACTACGCTCGGGCACGTGCTGGAAGCTATCTGTTTGGTATGCAATTTGTAATCGAATGCTTCCCTCTTTCATTTTACAATACTGAGCGGTATTTTTCATAAAAGTCAGTTTCATATAATTGATCATTATCATTATCAGTTGCCCTTTGGATTCCGTGCAGGAAGGTCGCACATCGTGTGAGCTCCTGCGAGTGAACTTTAGTGCAAGCTTTTCGTCGTCGTCGGCCGTTCGTCTTGTTCTGCGATTAGATAGTTTCTGGGTTACCAGTCTATCCGAATCAGTCCGGTTAGGGGATCTTTTAGTTGTTAAGCTTTTTTCAAAGCTCAATTAAAATTTTCTCGAATCCACTTCTCTTCGTTTCAGCTTCAAGCCCATCGAAAAAAATTAAGAGAATTTCAAGTTCTGATGTTGTAGAGCAAAAGCCTGACGCCAAGAAAAGCGATGCCGTTTCCCGTTCCACTTCTACTTTCACGGGAAATCCGGAGTCAACTGAAAAGCCAGATCCAAGAAGATCTAGAAGAATTAAGAACCTTCCGCCGGAACTTTGTCATAGTATCCAAAAAAGAACAAGAAGAAGATTGGTAGGTAAAAAACTTTCTTATTCTGTGCCTCAGAAAATTCTAGGCACGTCATCTGACAAAAAAGTTGTCGATGACTCTTGTATGTCTGTGCCAATTCCAGACATAATATCTGAGAAAAATATCAGATATGAAAAAAACACCGGTGAGATGCCCGGGCGATGGGATTTCTGAAAAAATTACAAATATCATTAAAACACCGAAGAGATGCTCGGGCGATGGGATATCTGATAAAATCTCAGATATCATTAAAACACCGGAGAGATGCCCGGGCGATGGGATATTTGTAAAATTTTCAGATTTCAATAAAACACCGGTGGGATGCCCGGGCGATGGAATATCTGAGAAAATACCAGATATGATTTATGAAAAGTCCGAGAAAATTCCGGACAACCTTACCCAAGAGGAAGGTTTTATAGAAAACAGACCTGAGACAGCTTCGGCGTCAGGCTTTTGCAATGAAAAAAAAAAAAAAAAGGCCCTTTTTGGGGCCGAGTACTTTTTTCAATAAAGTTACTGTGCAAATACAAAACACAAAAAGGGTTGAAATAAAAGAACAACCTCAGTCATCTTATGAGCATAAGTTAAGCTCAAAAATAAAGAATGCTGTAAATGACACAGAATTAATGAAAAATGACACAAATAAATACCTGCGTAATATTAATTTATTACACAGAGAAAAAAAAAGAGTTGTCCCTAAAAGCAATGTACAGAACTCTGTGCTAAAAGAAAGGATTGAAAAACATCGCAAAAATTTCCACAACACAAATGTGACAGAGAAATTGATTGCTGATGTTGACAAATATCTAGGCGAGAAAAAAAAGGCCCTTTTAAGAGCCTGATACAGAATTCTGTGCCCCAAGAAAAAATAAAAAAAGATCGCAAAAAAATTCCAAAACACAAAAGTGATAGAGAAATTAATTGTTGATGTTGATAAAAATATAGATGAAAATGCTACGCATAAGCAAAAAAAACTGGTTACTCCAACCGTGGAAAAACCAAAATATTTCGCTGGCAGGCTTAGCAAAGAAATTAAAGAGGCAGAAAAAAATAACTGTAATGAAGAGTCTCAATTGCAGTATGCTAATAACAACGATGAAGAAAAAAACAACGGCATATTTAGGGGCCGTTCATTTTCCTCTTTCTCTGAGGAAGGGGGGAAAAAAACAACGGCATTTTTAAGGGCCGTTCATTTTCCTCCTTCTCTGAGGAAGGGGGAAAAAACAACGGCCTTTTTAAGGGCCGTTCATTTTCCTCCTTCTCTGAGGAAGGGATTAAAAAAAACAACGGCATATTTAGGAGCCGTTCATTCTCATCTTCCTCCTTCTCTGAGGAAAGGGGAAAAAAAAACAACGGCATTTTTAGGGGCCGTTCATTCTCATTTTCCTCCTTCTCTGAGGAAAGGGGGAAAAAAAACAACGGCATTTTTAGGGGCCGATCATTTTCATTTTCCTCCTTCTCTGAAGAAGAAAAACGCCCTCTTAGTGAAACCTTTCCCTCATTCTCTGAGGAAGAAAGCAAATTTGACCTATTAACTAAAAAAGTTAAAGGAATGTCCACGAGTGAGAAACTTACGGAAAAAAAATAAATGGAGAAACCGATAAAAAACAAAAAAATGGTGAATGGACCATCAATCAAATAGCAGAATTAGCTGCCAAACTGGTCAAAAGCAAGGAAGCAATCAATTGTAATTCTGACCAAGTTATCGAAATTAACAGCAATATAAATAAAATTGATACAGTAAAAAATGATGAAAAAAAAACCGAGGATGAATTTCTTTCCTCTGAAACAAATGGACTTAACATATTAATTTGGAATGCGCAAGGCATCAAAAGGCAGCATAGAGAATTCTTAGCCTACCTAAAATACAAAAAAATTGATATTGCGCTAATTAATGAATCCTGGCTAACGGACAGAATTAAATTCAAAATTCCCAACTACAAGGTTTACAGAAAAGACAAAACCTCCCAAAGTGGGGGAATTTTGATCGCAGTGAAAGATAAACTAGAGCAAAGTGAAGCGATATGCAACACAGAGGATGGCATAGAAGCGCACTCGGTTATTATTCAAACAAAAAATAACCCGATTAAATTTACGGCACTATACAATCATCCCAAACACACTATTACCAGGGAAGCTCTAGATAAGCTTTTCGAGGAAAATATTCCTACGGTCATTGCGGAGATTTTAATAGTAAACACCGCTATTGGCACTGCCCAAGAGCTAATAAAAGTGGGAACAATATTTTCAGATATCTTTTAAACCAAAACATTGACTTGGGGGCGCCTTCTGAACCCACACGAACGGCGCTCAGAGGAACTAGCAATATACTAGATTTTGCACTCCTGAAGAATAATAAATATTACTTTGAAATTCATACTGAGGCGGCACTCTCCTCTGACCACAATCCAGTTCACCTCCAGCTTTATACTGACAAAACTGTGAAGGTAGCACCCAAAATGGTCACTAACTTCAAGCAATTTGAAGGGAAAATTAAACTAGTGCCACCCCCAGTAATTGGAGACTGTAATAGCAAAGAAGAAACTGACACAGCTATTAAACTCTTTAACCTCTCCATTAAAAAAATTATGGAAGAATGTCAAACTCCTGCTAAAGAGAAAAAAATCCGTACTATTTACCCAAAGAAATTTTGGAACTTATAAAAGAAAAAAATAGGTACCGAAGCAAGTGGCAAAGAACAAGAAATAAAACGTTCTATGACCTTTATTGCTGCATAAATAGACAAATTAAAAGAGAAATCAGAAAATTCGAGAATGGGTCATGGGGTCAAGTATTAGAGGAGGCTCATATTGACTACTCTGAAAATTCGGATAAAAAAAACAAAATGACTCTATGGAAACTTACGTCGAGCTTGCAAAATAAAAATGTCAAATTACTCCCACCCCTTCAAAAAGAAGATGGGACGGTAGTTAGAACTGACGAAGAAAAAGCAGAAATTTTTGCAAACTCACTAGAAAAACAGTTTAAAATAAATGACATCCCTGACACTGATGTAGCCATTAAAATGAAAAAGGCCCTGAATACTTATTTTAGACACGCGGAGGATGTAGAAAATTCTAGAGTCATCGCCCAAAGTGCACAACTCTATGAAGAATTTACTAGTAAAAAAAAACCTGTATTAACATCCCCAATTAAAAGCAAACAGAAAGTCTCTTTTAAAAAAAATAGAAGCACAAGGCAAAGAAAACAACAGCCAAAAGTACAAAATGCTACGGCCTCTTTTACGTCCGATAGACAAGTTAAAGGTGCTACGACCACTCGCGGGTCCGGAACGCCAGAAACTGAAAAGATAAGAAATAAAAAAAGCCCTTTTAAGGGCCAAAAAAATTTTTGTTCCTCCTGACTTTGAAAAACCACTACCCATCAGTGAAAGGGAAGTTAGGTTTCATATTAATAATCTTAAAAATAAAAAGGCACCAGGCAATGATGGCATAAATAATAAAATTATGAAAACATTACCGGAAGAATATGTGCAAACCCTTACTAAAATATACAATTGTGCCATTAAAATAAACTACTTCCCTGATATTTGGAAGACAGCAGAGGTAATACTTTTACCCAAGCCAGGCAAAAACCCGGCAATTCCTGAAAATCACAGACCGATTTCGTTGCTCCCAACCACGGGAAAAATCTTTGAAAAAATAATTCTTATTAGAATGCAACAATTCTGTGAGGAATTCCCAGTAATTCCATTTACTCAAGGAGGTTTTAGAGATAAACACTCCACGGTGCACCAACTCTCTAGAATAACTGAAAAATGTGCTGAAGGAATTATAAAAAAGGAACACACAGCAGCCATATTTCTGGATGTGGCAAAAGCATTCGATAAATGCCCACATGAGGCAATTATCTACAAGCTAATAGCACATGATTTCCCACCCTGGATTATACACATAATCAAATCATACCTCACTAACAGAACATTCTGTGTAAAAATCAATGGGAAAAAATCGTTAAAAAAAATCGAAGCTGGTGTACCTCAAGGCAGTGTACTCGCACCAACGCTGTATTCTATCTTTACGTCAGACTTTCCCAACTATAATAACAGGAATCTGACTACAGCTCTCTATGCTGATGACACTGCACTCGCTTATACTTCCAAAAATAAAAATCAAGCAACTTTCATGTTGCAACATTATGTTGAAAAACTTGAGAAATATTTCTTAGATTGGAAAATTAAAATCAATACCGAAAAAACTCAAGCAATTCTATTTTCTAGGATTAAATGCAATCACAATCCAGACTTTGAAATAGAAATGTATAAAAAAAATACCTTGGGTAAATTATGTTAAATATTTAGGACTTTTTATGGACCACAACCTAAACTGGAACAAGCATATTAAAGAAACTGTGTCCAAATCCCTTAAGATCAGAGGAAGTCTCCAGCCAATAATAAAAAATAAAAGGCTTAGCAGGAAAAACAAAACTTTGATATGGAAAGCCTGTATCAGCCCTGTTATTACTTATGCCTGTCCTATCTGGGGTAACTGCAACAAACAGCAGAAAAATAAGATTACCTCATTTCAAAATAAAACCCTACGATATATGGTTGGACTTGATGGAAGAACTTCAAACCATGCTATCCGAAGCATGCTAAATATTAATTCCATCCATTACACGATGTATGACTTAGCTTACAGATACTATGAAAAAGCTAAGATTCATCCTAATCCTCTGGTCAGAGCGGCCATTAACTATACTGTCAATGAAACTGACAGTTATAAAAGGCCAAAAACTATCTTAAATAAAGTTCCAGAAATGAACCCAATTCACAGCTACCCTAGCAAAAAAAATAACAATAATTGGGACTAGGTTTAGAGGTTATTTCTCACCTATGAAGAATTTCTGATAAAAAAAAAAAGGCTCTTTTAAGGGCCTTACTCTGATTGCAAATTTACTTCACACATGTGAATTAATCTCGTTAAATAAAAAAAAAAAAAAAAAGGGGGGTGGGATCCTCTAAGAGCCGTACTCTGTTTTGAAAACATACTTCACCCATGTGAAGAAACCTAGTTAAATTAAAATGAGAAAAAAAAAAAAAAAAAAAGGGCTTTTTTAAGGGCCGAGCAAAATGTTGCATAAAAGATTTATCTTTTTTGTACTAAATATTTCTGCCCTTAAAAAAACAACAAAAAAAAACAAGGTATTGTTGGTCTTGCCTTTTATGTTAAAATTTGTTGTTGTTTTTCCCTAATTAAAAAAACAAAACAAAACAAAAAAAAAAAAGGCCCTTTTAAGAGCCGAGCAAAATGTTGCAACTGAAACCTCGATCGGTGTAACTTTGTGATCACACCACCTCAGCTATGGTTAATCTGACATGCCTGTCAAGAATCAACAAAAGTAAACCAGTGAAAAAATTCTGTAAACCAATGGGGAAAAATCTTTTCTCTCATTGGCTGGCGAGCAACACTGAGCAAATGGCCAGTTTTGTCTTACCCGGAGTTCAAAGACGATTCTTCTCTGGGAAAGATGTTCTGTGTGTGATGATTTTTTTCCAGGTTCCCCTCTCCCGTGTCCTTTCCTTCCTTTCCCCCTGTGCTCTTCTGTGGCACAGATGTACCGGGCATTTTTCTGCGGAGAGAAATAGCATTTGAAATGGCTTGTTGTTACAGGTAAGTATGTAGGGCAGCTTACAACTTCACTTCTTAACGGGTAACCGTCTACTCCCTCTCCTCTAATATTTCCATACTTTTCTTTCGTACTATTCTATCAGGGAAATCTGTTCCCAAACATCTAATTTTTCTCTTTTTCACCTGACAAAAGGCGCAGAGCGCTGAGGGTTCGGGTCTCTCAACCTCAGATAGGAAATATCTCTCTCTTGATAAATTAAATTTTTCAACGTAACGATAGTTCTTTTTCTTTTTTACCTTAAGGGAACTTCACTCATTTTCAAGGCGTGTACATACTTAGAGTCGCTTTCCAAAGTTTTGTACTGTCCTTGCCGTCTTGAAAAGAGATTGTTGAATAAATATATATTTACCCGGGTTCATGTCACATTCTGTTACATTTTTAACGTTGAAGCTTTCCTTTCCGTTGTCCGATGCTACAGTTGTTTTAAAGAGTAAAATATATTTTATTTTACTTCTCGTTATTTTTAGAAGCGAATTCCTCTCAGTCTCGTGTATTCAACCCATGGATGAGTACACCACATAGCGTTGCATTTTTTTTCTTTCAAATAATAAATAAATTTTGTACGCGTATAATTCTTTTTTTTTCAAACAAACGCTGTTTAAATGGTTTTCCAGGATATGCGTTTCAAGCGGTTTCAAATTTTTTCTTGTTATTCATCCACTCCATTCAATGAATTGTTATTCATGGGAATGGAGTTGATGTATTTCATGGCTGTAATCTAGTATTTCACGGCTTAATCTGATATCTTCGTCGACGTAAAATTCGATTAAGAAATTAATTCGCCTCTCCACATATGGATTTTTTTCTTAACATCCACTAAAATAACACGATGGCAATAGCGACGTCTTCAACTAACTGGTACCATGAGAAGCACAGCAAGTGCTGCTTCTGCGCATGCACAGTCCCGATGCTTCCACCTGTTGTTGGGGGTTGCATTGGTTGCCAGCAAGGGCCACTAGGGGCACTTGCTTTGAGGCCCATATATCACGGCGATGCTGCAGGGCCATCAATGGCTCGCCACCTGATAGCGCTGCCACCAACGGACCACTACCGGGCCGTGAGCAGCAGATTTCAGCCAGCAGTGACCCATCACTGCCAGCTAGTGGCCAGCAGTTTCCCAGCACTTGTGTTTTTGCTGGGATAACGTGAGCATATGATATTTTAAAGGAAACTTATAAAGTTTATAATCATGTGCACACCTGTGATACACTGAAAAAAGGATTCTGAGGAATGGAAAAAATTACAAAAACTCAGAAAATACATTGATAATAAACTTTATAAGTTGGGGGCAGATGCAGAGACTCCTGTTATCTGCTGACGATTAACTGAGGAATAAATAATATGTGATTCCTACATGCTCCTTGTAATCAACCTTCTGTATCTTAATTGGTATTCCACTGAACTATCTACAGAGATAGTCATGGAGGATTATTGAGTTTAAAGTATACCCATTTCTGTTTGGGGGAAGGGCGGGGGTATTTTTTTAACGCATATGAGAACAGTCCATCTTATCTCAAATTCAGTAGTATTTACTGAGAACGTTTTTCAGGTTTTAGAGGCAAAACAGCTATCAAATTTACATGTCAACATTTTCTTTTATCTACACATATAGCATTTGAGAACTCACAAACTTATGGAACTGACATTTATAACATATAAATTGGTCACTGTGCTCGCAAATCTTAATAATTCGAAGAAACTAAAATTGACAACATAAAAATTTGATTGTCAATCTATATGTTTTAAATTTGAAATTTCAAAAGTATTATATAAAATATCAAAATTTTATTATTACTTATATACAACTTAAATGCCGTAGGAATACCAGTATTTGCCACCTTAAAATTTAATTGTTACTCCTAAATGTGAGTTGATAGTAATCAGATTTCTTCTTCGAAATCTAATTTCAATCTGCTTTTCTTAGCATCAAAATTTATGACTTTGATAAACACAGAACTTTTTAGTTCGTTCCTAAATAGAAACAACAATTCTTGACAAAAGAAAAAAAATTGAAAATAATTATAATTTAAATTTCAGAGAGAAAATTGTGATTTATTTGAAATTTCACACGCCAATGTGAAAATCTAAATTTTGAGCAATGCTTCTTTAACTTACAGGACATGCTTTCAATCGACACCTTTTTAAGATACAGTATATTCAAACGAATTGTGCCACATGCTATTCGCTCGTCAGAAGAAATGAGAATTCCGTGCAATACGCACAAATTCTATGAGGTTCAAATATGTCATGTTATTTTCTCAGGCACCAACATATATGAACCAATGAGATTCAAAAGAATTATTATTATTTAAATTTTAGACTATCTAATGGAATGTGAATTAAATTACACATTTCTACATATTCCTACTCTCTGAGTAACGATTACCCGCACCAGAAATCTCTCAACATGTTTAAGGCACAGTCCTTTTTTGTTTTACCAGTTTTATTGTGCGTAGGTGAGAGCAAAGCGCCAACATTTCAGAGTCACTGAAATATGATATCCAGTATTTGGGGTATTCACTTGTGTCCAAAACCTCAGGACGGACTACGTTTTACTTCAGTAAGATAAGGAATACATGACCGCAACCTAGTGGGAAAATAATTATATTTCAGCATATGAACACACCAAAATTCAAAAAGGAAATTTTTATAAATGACGGACACATTAAATTGTGTTCAGTGTTTATGCAAAAATTAAAAATTTCCGACGGACATAATTGGAGGACGGGTGTATTGTACTTATCGATAAAAAAGACGAGTCAAATTTCAGTATATCCACTACAAAGAACAATGGATCTACTGCAACGTTGTGACATGCTGAGCATCAAGTGATCCAGGAGTTCTCAGACAAATTAGCCTACTCTTCCCTCAGAGCAAGGATAAGGCATTACTTGTTTTCTAAACAGAGGTTTTGGACACCAATTCGTCACCACATTGCATCCCAGAAGTATTCAATGGGGTGAAATCTGAGGAACATGCTGACCAGTCGATGCGATGAATACCCTTCTACTCCAGATGTGTCGGTACTGCTCTGAGTGCTCTCGTACGATGACCTGTAGTGTTGTCATCCATCATCCATGAACAGAAAGTTTTCGCCTACAGCACCGTGGAATGATCGAACATGACGTAGAAAACCTTTTCAATGTCGTTCACCCGTCATATTCACATTTTCCAGAACCTATAGTTTGGTGCGTCCAGTAATCATGATGCCACCCCACACCTTGACCCCGTTACCGCAGTATCTGAACTTCCTATTACTGTATTATCTTCTGAGGGCCTTAGTAATTCTTCTTTCCTTGCGCGCAATTCTTCGAGGATCTGAGTGAGACCCTGTCTGGTTGTGAGCAAGGCGATCAGGTCCGAACCGTCTTTGCTTTTTATCGTTTTCGGAAAGAGGTATTGTGGTCCTAATATAAATTTATTTTAAGCTGTATTCACAGAGGATATTTAGCAAGAATATTCCTTTCTTTTCTTTTTATTTTTTATTTAATTTTTTTTATTTATGAGGAAGGGTCTTTAACATGAAGATGTCGAAGGACCCAAAACAAAGAAATTCACTTTGTGCGAACAAAAAGACTGAAGCGGGTTTCCCAAATACGTATAAAACATTTTTTAAATTAGAGTGTACAGCAGTAAAAGCTTGTCTTTTCTCATGTTAACACTAATTTAAAGAAAATATGTTAGTCCAGATTCAAATTGGCTTTTATCAAATAAGTAAAAATGTTATGTTGTAAGACATTGTAACATGATATGCAGTAGGCTTTCCTTGATTTGTAAATCTCCAGCCGCAGAAGTTTAACAGGTTCAGTTATCTCATAACAGATGGTGCATTTTACACGTTCGCGAGAAATCAAATGATTGCTCAACAGTTAAAAAGAAGTTTATGTGAATTTGATATAAATTATTTTACGAACAAAACACTGCAACACATATAATAGTCCTTGGTAAGGTATGTACGTAATGAGCATTGAATGCGTTTTTCATGCTTGCGACCGAATTTGTTTCCAATATGTTCGAAGTGCTCAGCACTTTATAATATGGGAAAGGTAAATTAATCCGTAAAACATTACCGTTTAAAATACCAAGTTGGGACAAGCTATTGTGTATTGGGCCTTGTTGATATGATGTAGCACAATTTTTTTTTCGCTTTTGCTTCTGGATTTCTTTCCTGTTGAAAATCTGGAAATAACAGCTTCTTGTAAGATTTTTTCCCTGCCACTTTCGTGCGGTGCCCAGAAATTTATTACACACGTATGAATGACTTCCACTGAAAATAATCTTGAAATGGAGATGTAATTCTTTAATAGGCAGCTCATATTTGAAAGTTTATAAACCAGCATACTTGAGTGCTTTTCATGAATGTATTTATTTCATAAATTACAAAATGAGTTAACGTAGTTGGAATAAAGAAATATACGTTTCCTGTTGTTGGGAAATATGTTGCTGGTATTCCTAGTAAATGGGATAACCCTTTTCAAGTATTTTACACGAATGGCTTAAAAAACAAACTACTGAAATATGCAATAATTAGATAACCAGTAACTCGTGATGTGTAAATCAAGTGTTTTCGAAATTCATTACTTAGCACCCAATCTTCTGGTGAGAATTTCACATACCAAATTTTTCGAAGTGCACGTGATTATGCCCGTGCAGCTGGTTTAGAATTGGCTATCTATTTACGACCTCATCACTTTTTGCAGATCTGATATTAAAATTAGCGAGCACAAGTGCACGAACTGGAGGAATTCCTAATGTTGAAACAATAACAACAAATTGGTTTGGGGTTATATTTATGTAACTTATATTTTTCAGTAAAGTACTAAGAGCACAAACAAAGATGGAGAACATTAATACCGAAGAAATAAAAAGTTTCTCAGGTTCTAAATGCTTATGAACGTGATACGTCCCGTCGTCCAAATCTAAGAACATGCATGGTTGGGAGATGAAAAAAATGAGCCGCGGATCAAAGGCGTATACACATTTTTGGAGGACTATACAAGTGGCCCTTACGGATGCTTATTGCAGCTATTAATCCGTTGTTACCGTGCTGTAAAATTTCATTAGCCCGTCCACTGCTGAAATTGTGTCCTGTCTGATGGCGTTGTGTGCTTGACCAGGTCTTTCCCGATCCATCGTGATTACCCGTCTTCTCGAAATGTCTTGCACAGTTTTCAGATGGTATTGCTCGCAAGACACGCATTTCCGAAAACCACCTGCATACTTCATGAGATTTCTGTCGATTTGCTTCCCTCGTTTTCCAAAATTTAGTCCTGCTCTCTGTTCCTGCTTGAAGGTGTCCATAAGATAGATCGCTTATTTTCGTTTGATATTACTCGTATCCAACACGTGGCATCAACTATATGCTTCAAGCGCAGCATTGATCTTTTATGTGTTGCTTCTAACTCGCAACCATCGCTTCACGGGTTACTGCTGCGTCACCCGGCTAACGGAATTTATGTTTTATTTGGACGTCCTATAAACAATAAAAATATTCCGTATGGAAGGAACAAAACAAGCAATTTAATATTTAATTCCCATCATATCCAAAATAGGGAGTGTATTCTTTGGAGACCAGTATATTGAAAAGTCAATTTACGTATCTGCACCGTACGATCGTGATGAGTCAGAGTTCGAATTCCGGTTAGATATGGGTGTTGCATTTGTCTTGCAACAATACCTCTCTCCCTTTCGTGTAACCAGTTGTTCTACTTACAGGCAAAATACTGCTTATAGGTAACTTAGGTGATTATGGTGGTTATTGAATCTCGATGCAAGCGCATCAATGTGTCACAACAGGCAATACATCGAACCTTTCTAAAAATGAGACTACGAGGGCACAAGCCGCACCGAGCACCCATGCTGACCTGGGTTCACTTTCGAAAGCGCATCAATGTGTCACAACAGGCAATACATCGAACCTTTCTAAAAATGGGACTACTTGGGCACAAGCGGCACCGAGCGCCCATGCTGACCTGGGTTCACTTTCGAAAGCGCATTAATGTGTCACAACAGGCAATACATCGAACCTTTCTAAAAATGGGACTACGTGGGCACAAGCCGCACCGAGCAACCATGCTGACCTGGGTTCACTTTCGAAACGCATCAATATGTCACAACAGGCATTACATCGAACCTTTCTTAAAATGGGACTTCGTGTCCACAAGACGCACCGACCGCCCATGCTGACCTGGGTTCACTTTCGAAAGCGCATCAATGTGTCACAACAGGCAACACATCGAACCTTTCTAAAAATGGGACTTTGTGTCCACAAGACGCACCGACCGCCCATGCTGACCTGGGTTCACTTTCGAAAGCGCATCAAAGTATCACAACAGGCAATACATCGAACCCTTCTAAAAATGGGACTTCGTGTCCACAAGACGCACCGACCGCCCATACTGACCTGGGTTCACTTTCGAAAGCGCATCAAAGTGTCACAACAGGCAATACATCGAACCTTTCTAAAAATGGGACTACGTGGGCACAAGCCGCACCGAGCAACCATGCTGACCTGGTTTCACTTTCGAAAGCGCATTGATGTGTCTCAACAGGCAATACATCGAACCTTTCTAAAAATGGGACTACGTGGGCACAAGACGCAACTACCGCCCATGCTGACCTGGGTTCACTTTCGAAAGCGCATCAAAGTATCACAACAGGCAATACATCGAACCTTTCTAAAAATGGGACTTCGTGTCCACAAGACGCACCGACCGCCCATGCTGACCTGGGTTCACTTTCGAAAGCGCATCAAAGTGTCACAACAGGCAATACATCGAACCTTTCTAAAAATGGGACTACGTGGGCACACGCCGCACCGAGCAACCATGCTGACCTGGTTTCACTTTCGAAAGCGCATTGATGTGTCTCAACAGGCAATACATCGAACCTTTCTAAAAATGGGACTACGTGGGCACAAGACGCAACTACCGCCCATGCTGACCTGGGTTCACTTTCGAAAGCGCATCAAAGTGTCACAACAGGCAATACATCGAACCTTTCTAAAAATGGGACTTCGTGTCCACAAGACGCACCGACCGCCCATGCTGACCTGGGTTCACTTTCGAAAGCGCATCAAAGTGTCACAACAGGCAATACATCGAACCTTTCTAAAAATGGGACTACGTGGGCACACGCCGCACCGAGCAACCATGCTGACCTGGGTTCACTTTCGAAACGCATCAATATGTCACAACAGGCAATACATCGAACCTTTCTTAAAATGGGACTTCGTGTCCACAAGACGCACCGACCGCCCACCCTGACCTGGGTTCACTTTCGAAAGCGCATCAAAGTGTCACAACAGGCAACACATCAAACCTTTCTAAAAATGGGACTTCGTGTCTACAAGACGCACCGACCGCCCATGCTGACCTGGGATCACTTTCGAAAGCGCATCAAAGTGTCACAACAGGCAATACATCGAACTTTTCTAAAAATGGGACTTCGTGTCCACAAGACGCACCCACCGCCCATACTGACCTGGGTTCACTTTCGAAAGCGCATCAAAGTGTCACAACAGGCAATACATCGAACCTTTCTAAAAATGGGACTTCGTGTCCACAAGACGCACCGACCGCCCATGCTGACCTGGGTTCACTTTCGAAAGCGCATTAATGTGTCACAACAGACAATACATCGAACCTTTCTAAAAATGGGACTACGTGGGCTCAAGCCGCACCGAGCAACCATGCTGACCTGGGTTCACTTTCGAAACGCATCAATATGTCACAACAGGCAATACATCGAACCTTTCTAAAAATGGGACTTCGTGTCCACAAGACGCACCGATCGCCCATGCTGACCTGGGTTCACTTTCGAAAGCGCATCAAAGTGTCACAACAGGCAATACATCGAACCTTTCTAAGAATGGGACTTCGTGTCCACAAGACGCACCGACCGCCCATGCTGACCTGGGTTCACTTTCGAAAGCGCATCAATGTGTCACAACAGGCAATACATCGAACCTTTCTAAAATGGGACTTCGTGTCCACAAGACGCACCGACCGCCCATGCTGACCTGGGTTCACTTTCGAAAGTGCATCAAAGTGTCACAACAGGCAATACATCGAACCTTTCTAAAAATGGGACTTCGTGTCCACAAGACGCACCGACCGCCCATGCTGACCTGGGTTCACTTTCGAAAGCGCATTAATGTGTCACAACAGGCAATACATCGAACCTTTCTAAAAATGGGACTTCGTGTCCACAAGACGCACCGACCGCCCATGCTGACCTGGGTTCACTTTCGAAGACGCATTAATGTATCACAACAGGCAATACATCGAACCTTTCTAAAAATGGGACTACGTGGGCACAAGCCGCACCGAGCAACCATGCTGACCTGGGTTCACTCTCGAAACGCATCAATATGTCACAACAGGCAATACATCGAACCTTTCTAAAAATGGGACTTCGTGTCCACAAGACGCACCGACCGCCCATGCTGACCTGGGTTCACTTTCGAAAGCGCATTAATGTGTCACAACAGGCAATACATCGAACCTTTCTAAAAATGGGACTACGTGGGCACAAGCCGCACCGAGCAACCATGCTGACCTGGGTTCACTTTCGAAACCCATCAATATGTCACAACAGGCAATACATCGAACCTTTCTAAAAATGGGACTTCGTGTCCACAAGACGCACCTACCGCCCATGCTGACCTGGGTTCACTTTCGAAAGCGCATCAATGCGTCACAACAGGCAATACATCGAACCTTTCTGAAAATGGGACTTCGTGTCCACAAGACGCACCGACCGCACATGCTGACCTGGGTTCACTTTCGAAAGCGCATTAATGTGTCACAACAGGCAATACATCGAACCTTTCTAAAAATGGGACTACGTGGGCACAAGCCGCACCGAGCAACCATGCTGACCTGGGTTCACTTTCGAAACGCATCAATATGTCACAACAGGCAATACATCGAACCTTTCTAAAAATGGGACTTCGTGTCCACAAGACGCACTTACCGCCCATGCTGACCTGGGTTCACTTTCGAAAGCGCATCAATGCGTCACAACAGGGAATACATCGAACCTTTCTAAAAATGGGACTTCGTGTCCACAAGACGCACCGACCGCCCATGCTGACCTGGGTTCTCTTTCGAAAGCGCATCAAAGTGTCACAACAGGCAATACATCAAACCTTTCTAAAAATGAGACTTCGTGTCCACAAGACTTACCGACCGCACATGCTGACCTGGGTTCACTTTCGGAAGCGCATCAAAGTGTCACAACAGGCAATACATCGAACCTTTCTAAAAATGGGACTTCGTGTCCACAAGACGCAACTACCGCCCATGCTGACCTGGGTTCACTTTCGAAAGCGCATCAAAGTGTCACAACAGGCAATACATCGAACCTTTCTAAAAATGGGACTTCGTGTCCACAAGACGCACCGACCGCCCATGCTGACCTGGGTTCACTTTCGAAAGCGCATCAAAGTGTCACAACAGGCAATACATCAAACCTTTCTAAAAATGAGACTTCGTGTCCACAAGACTTGCCGACCGCACATGCTGACCTGGGTTCACTTTCGGAAGCGCATCAAAGTGTCACAACAGGCAATACATCGAACCTTTCTAAAAATGGGACTTCGTGTCCACAAGACGCAACTACCGCCCATGCTGACCTGGGTTCACTTTCGAAAGCGCATCAAAGTGTCACAACAGGCAATACATCGAACCTTTCTAAGAATGGGACTTCGTGTCCACAAGACGCACCGACCGCCCATGCTGACCTGGGTTCACTTTCGAAAGCGCATCAATGTGTCACAACAGGCAATACATCGAACCTTTCTAAAATGGGACTTCGTGTCCACAAGACGCACCGACCGCCCATGCTGACCTGGGTTCACTTTCGAAAGTGCATCAAAGTGTCACAACAGGCAATACATCGAACCTTTCTAAAAATGGGACTTCGTGTCCACAAGACGCACCGACCGCCCATGCTGACCTGGGTTCACTTTCGAAAGCGCATTAATGTGTCACAACAGGCAATACATCGAACCTTTCTAAAAATGGGACTTCGTGTCCACAAGACGCACCGACCGCCCATGCTGACCTGGGTTCACTTTCGAAAACGCATTAATGTATCACAACAGGCAATACATCGAACCTTTCTAAAAATGGGACTACGTGGGCACAAGCCGCACCGAGCAACCATGCTGACCTGGGTTCACTCTCGAAACGCATCAATATGTCACAACAGGCAATACATCGAACCTGTCTAAAAATGGGACTTCGTGTCCACAAGACGCACCGACCGCCCATGCTGACCTGGGTTCACTTTCGAAAGCGCATTAATGTGTCACAACAGGCAATACATCGAACCTTTCTAAAAATGGGACTACGTGGGCACAAGCCGCACCGAGCAACCATGCTGACCTGGGTTCACTTTCGAAACCCATCAATATGTCACAACAGGCAATACATCGAACCTTTCTAAAAATGGGACTTCGTGTCCACAAGACGCACCTACCGCCCATGCTGACCTGGGTTCACTTTCGAAAGCGCATCAATGCGTCACAACAGGCAATACATCGAACCTTTCTGAAAATGGGACTTCGTGTCCACAAGACGCACCGACCGCACATGCTGACCTGGGTTCACTTTCGAAAGCGCATTAATGTGTCACAACAGGCAATACATCGAACCTTTCTAAAAATGGGACTACGTGGGCACAAGCCGCACCGAGCAACCATGCTGACCTGGGTTCACTTTCGAAACGCATCAATATGTCACAACAGGCAATACATCGAACCTTTCTAAAAATGGGACTTCGTGTCCACAAGACGCACCTACCGCCCATGCTGACCTGGGTTCACTTTCGAAAGCGCATCAATGCGTCACAACAGGCAATACATCGAACCTTTCTAAAAATGGGACTTCGTGTCCACAAGACGCACCGACCGCCCATGCTGACCTGGGTTCTCTTTCGAAAGCGCATCAAAGTGTCACAACAGGCAATACATCAAACCTTTCTAAAAATGAGACTTCGTGTCCACAAGACTTACCGACCGCACATGCTGACCTGGGTTCACTTTCGGAAGCGCATCAAAGTGTCACAACAGGCAATCTATCGAACCTTTCTAAAAATGGGACTTCGTGTCCACAAGACGCAACTACCGCCCATGCTGACCTGGGTTCACTTTCGAAAGCGCATCAAAGTGTCACAACAGGCAATACATCGAACCTTTCTAAAAATGGGACTTTGTGTCCACAAGCTGCACCGAGCACCCATGCTGACTTGGGTTCACTTTCGAAAGCGCATCAATGTGTCACAACACGCAATATATCAAACCTTTCTAAAAATGGGACTTCGTGGCCACAAGCCATACCTAGCGCCCACGCTGATCTGGGTTCACTTTCAGAAGCGCATCAATTAGGCGCGCATGAAGCAAAACTGGATCTTAAATGATTGAAATAAATTAGTCTGGTGTGCTGAATCTCTTTTCTGTTGCGCTATTGGAACGCCGGGTACTTGTGCGTCGTTTACGCATGGAACGTTTGGCACTAGGATTCACAGTGGAACAAATACTAGGCGGTGGAGGAAGTGTAATTTTTTGGGCAATGTTCTTCTGGGAAACGCTGTGTTCAGTTATTTGTGTGCAAGAAGCTTTGATGTCTAGCACCTACTTGAAGTATCACTGCAGGGCAGGTGCATTCTTTGATAGCAACGGTTATTCCATTCTAACAGCGATTTCTTTATATAGGCTAATGCGCAGTGCAAAAGTGCCCGGATTGTTCGAGAATTGATGTCGGAATGAAAGAATGATTTATATATATTGCCCTGTGCTCCAAATTTGCAAGACATCGATCCGGTCGGGCATCTGTCGTTTGTGCTGGAACAGCTATTCTGATCTGCAGAGGCTCTTGCAAGATTTAATGTGTCTTCTGGTAAATGTGTTTGTACCAGATACCACGAAATAACATTATAATTCTTGTAGAGTCCATGTCTTTCCAGGAAACAGCGAGTTTGGCGTGGGAGACCAACAACATATTGAGCAGGTGGTCATGGTGTTTTGTCTCTTAAATGAAATATTTTGATAACCTTTACCTTAAAAGTATAGGTAGAAGTACTGTCATTCAGTGAACTTTCTTATAAGATGAATATATACGCACACAAATAGGAAAAGTGCCTCATTTCTCAACTAAAGTGTTGTGTTTCCGTAAGTGAGAAATATAAAATTAATGTTCTAAAATTAAGATCACTCCTTCGAAACGAAAAATACCCGGCTGATGTAGTTGTTCACACTCCGGTTGTTGATGCTCGTGCGATTTGACTTGTGTTGCGTTCTCGATTGAGCCAGAAGTAATGCGTTTTTCTTATATCGTTCGGTGCCTTTCATCAGTTGTGCCATTGACCCTAATTTACAGTTGGGCAAATTTTCACAGTTCTTACAGTTACTGATCTTTGTCTTTTAGCCTCTATCCCTGCAGAAAACAGGTAGGTACTCTAAAACCAAATAAATTTATTAATTGACTGAATTACTTTTAGGGCGATTGATCATGAGGATCTTATAGAATACGAAAACGAAATATATTGTGCTTCCTGAAATCGTATTGCATTTCAAAAGGGGTGGAAAAGATAATTGCTTGTGACGGAATAAGTATTTGAGAGTTCCCTACGGGTTCACTAGGAATAGAATAGTCCGGACGCGATATACGACAAATAGAGTTATTTCTTGAATGCTCGTTGAAATCTTTAGTAATAGAAAGAAAGTTTTGGACTCTAAATTCGGCAGTGATCTGAACACCCGTACGGTAATATTACGTTCATAAGAAACTTAACGAAAATGTACGAAATGTGATATTCCGTCACAAACAATTTATTTAAAAGCTGTTGAACGGGATGTTATTGTTGGATCGGAACATCTTTGATATCGTGTGGCCGATTCGAAATGGTAGCAGCAGTCTGTAAATTAAATCTTTCTCGCGATCTCCATTCAGCCCTGGGTTTGCAAAACCACTAAAGGAACAATGGGTGATTCAAATTTCTCTCGCAATTTTATGACTGAAAAATTAAAAGCGTAATGCCGAATAGCATTGATTTCTTATGTAAACCATTTAAACATTAACTTGCCAAATTCAAAATTGCATAAAAAGGATGTGGTCTAGGGTTTCAAAATTGATATTTCGTGCCCGAACATAGAATCGCAAACAAAGGGCGTATGGAGTTTTAAGCCTCTGTTTTAGGTTTTGGTTCAGTTTTCTAACTTTTGATAAAATGTGTACTTATTTTAACTATTTATTTGAAAGCGCATTCTTTATTTCTGTACAAAGTTCTTCCGAAGTAAGATTTGGACTTCTTTTTCATTTTTTTTTTGTTTGAACAACCACTTGACCGCTTTTGTCATCTCTAGTAATAATTGATTGGGAGTTTGAATGCAATTCTAAAAGGGCATTATTTTTTTTTATTTTGGTGGCTAAATTATTTTTCTGGAATGTAGTAGGATTCAAGACTGTCACTTGTCCGATGGAATGTTTTTTTGATTTCCTTCCAGGTTGAGAATGCTTAAAATCAACATTAATATCAACTAAAAATTATGTTTTCGCACGTACAAATTAGAGTCGTTGACCCTTACTCAATGATTTAGTTCAAGATTATATATATTCGGATTTCCAGTTTCTACATCTTACTTCCCGTTTTCTCAGAAATTACGAAAAGCTTCGTCGAAGTGTTTTGCAAAACGGATTTTCCAAACCTTATTTTTTCGTGTCTTTTCGACATAACAAGTTTTGTCGAAAAATATGGCTCTGAATATAAATTTATGTAGCGTCTTGCTATGAAAGGTGCTGAATAAATTTTCAAAACTTGTTTAAAACAAACATTCTGTCAAACATTACTTTTAAGAAACAGTTGGCAGTACGTTTTTTAGAACATAGAATATAAATATAAATGAAGTTTTAGTTTCATTCAAGTTGCATGATCAAATCAAAAATCTAGAGCTGCGCGTGAAGAACGCCGACAGCCGCCACCACAAACTAAGAGGCCGCCCCGGTGGCGCAGTGGTCTAGGCGATGGCCTCTGATCATTCGTCCGAAAGGGGTCCGGGTTCAAATCCCGGTGAGGCATATATGTCGTGTTTGTCTTACGGAACTGGCTCTCTCCCTTCCCTGAAACCAGTACCCTAAATTAGGGACGGGCGACTGCTTATAGCCCATTGAGTTGCTCATGGTGGTCGTTAAACCTCCAATTTAAAAAAAAAAAACAAGAGGTAATGTTGTCTGCTGGAAAGCAAACATTCAAGAACAAAACACGTTAGGGGGACTACGGCAGTGAAGCTTTTGTTTGATCCACGATGGCTACCTTCCATCTAATGACTATTTGCTTAGAACAGTTTTTTTTTTTTGCTGTTTCCTGATATCCCGCTCGTCCCTTATTTTGGTAACAAAAATGTGCAATAGCATTAGTATTATTATTTAAATTAAATTTTAGCAAATATCATAGTTAACGCCTAACGATCCGTACAAAATGCAGACATTCCCTAGTATCTGGCATTACTGAAAATACACTATCTACCAACAAGTAATTGGACACCTGTGATAGCAAAGGAACACGAAGTTTGTTCACCTTCAATAGTTGGTCGAGCCTCGACGAGCGGCGATTACAGCTGCGACCCTCAGAGGCATACTATCAACCAGGCGCTGTACGACGGCTAGCAGAATTTTCTTCCACTCGGCTTGGAGAAGACAGGTCACTTCGTTCATCGATTTGAGACAGTTTGGGCACCCCTTAAGTCGACGCTCCAACTCGTCCCAGAGGTGCTCGATAGAGTTAAGGTCTGGGCTCTGTGCAGGCCAGTCCATTCGATTAACCCCATTGTCACCATACCAAGCCATGGTGGACCTCGCAACATGACAGGAGGCATTGTCATCCTGAGTGTAACATGGGTCCACCCTGTAAAACTGCCACATCGTAGGAAGCACATGGTCCTTCAAAATGGTGCAGTAGGTCTCGGCGTTGAGTCTACCACGAATTGCAGCCAAGGGTCCTGTGCCATACCAGGAGAAACACCTCCATAGCATAATTCCACTGCCGCCGAATTTCACAGTTGGCACAATACATTCAGGCAGGAGGCGTTCTCCAGGCAGACGCCAAACCCAGATCCTGCCATCCGAACGGTAGATGGTGAACCTTGATTCGTCGCTCCAGGGAATATTTTTCCACTGTTCAACGGTCCACTGTCGACGTCCTTTGCACCACGTTATCCGAGCAACGCTATTGGACTTGGTGATCAAAGGCTTGTGGGCGGCAGCACGTCCATGATAACCAAGCAGATGAGCTTCCTTACGGATGGTATTAATCGAAAGAACACAATTATATGCCTGTTGAAACTTTTCGCGTATGCGGCCCATCGATTTAGTGCGATTCTTCCGAATGTCTCTGGCGACCACCCGTTGGTCTCTAACTCCCAGTTTTGTGGGTCTTCCGGGTCGGGGAAATTCCGAAAGTCACCTCTCATCTTCCACTTGCCAATCACGTAGGCCACTGTCGATTTTAGGTACTTCAACTCGCTGGATATGTCACGTATGGATCGGCCATTTCTGTGATAACCCACGATTACACCTTTCTCGAAATCAGAGAGTTCCGAACTGCCTGGCATCTGGCATGCGACTGGCTGCGTTGTTGTTTCCCACAAGATATTTAACGGCGGCGGCCGTGACGTGTACAAAGACCGAAGATATCGTCGATTTCAGAAGTGTCGAATTACTTGTTGGTAGATATTGTGTTTCTGAAAAACTAAAGAAGAAACCAAAGCCTTAAGGGTTTTATAGAGTGCGTCCATGATTATTAACTATTTTTAGATTCCCCCTTCCCCCATGCAGCATTTTGTCGGATTGTTGTCTACCCCCCCCCTAATAATACGTCCAAACTCCCGCAACCCCTCTTTTTCTGACGACTGCTTATAGTAGTCCGTTGGGAAAGAGAAAAATATAATGTAATCATTTAAAGGAATATTCCATATATTTACACTTTTTTCTTCAGGTAATATTTTTTATTTAGGCATTAATTTATTTCAAAAACCTACCCGGACTTTATCATTCTTAAATAAAGGTCTACAACGAATGCGTGCATTCAAGGTTGCAACGCTCCCGATCGTACCGTATTACAAAATGCGATAGATTTGTTAGTACAAATACGAGAACTTAATATTGTAATATAGCTAAATACCATAAGAAATCTGTAATATTTCATAAATTTGTTTAACTATCATAAGAAGAAACAAGAAAGATGACATTGAGTTTTCAAATGTAATGAGCACGTCTTTTGAATCCATTCTGATGCGAATTAAATTTACCAAAGCTATTAAAAATGAATAGAACCGGTTTTTCAAAACAATATCTCACCGAGGAAAGAAATTTTTCAATCGAGTTTTCAATTCCGAAGATATTGTTGTAAACGGAAATTCCAACGGTCGCCTTCTGGTGTCAGACTTGTACTTCAAGAAGATCTTGAAGTTATACGGGAAACACTTCGCAGGGGAAACCACTCCAACAAAGAAAGAGTTATTTAAATCGGGCTCTTACAAGCAGAGATATCGACAAATATAAGATATGCATCTACGCCTATGGTGGGAAAACCATGCATTATTTTAAAAAGAAATTATTTTCAAAACGTTTTCAGATATGAGCCGTATCGGCCTACGAAATAATTTTTTCAATTGAGTTTTCAGGAGCTCAGATTTTACTGCAAATACATCATACGTAGAAATTAACACTTACGCCCCATGGTTTCCAAACCGTTCTTTATTAAATATTACAAATTATATTAAAAAAATTTGATATCAGGAGTTGTACCTGGTGCAGAATGAATTTTATAAGTCGGAGTTTTAGAAGCAGATGTTTGGAGGAAAGCGCAATTTACGTTTACGCCCACTAGCGGAAAGTCAATGAATTACTTGAAAATTTTGAAATTATATTAAATATGTAGCACAAGGAACTCTTTCCAACAAAGAAGAAATTTTGCAAATCGGAACATTAGAAGCAGATATATTGACAAAAACAGGAACTATATCTACGCCGTCTGGCCGAAAAATGTTACAATATTTTAAGAAGAAACATTCTGAAAAGGTTTTCTACCTGAGTAGAATCGGTCCAAGAAGGATTTTTCAATCAAGATTTTAAAAGCTCAAATTTTGATGCAAATTCATCAGAAGGAGAAATCAACTCTTACGCCCCCTCGTGGTCAAACAATTTTATACTGAAAATTAAAAATTATATGCAAAATATTTCGCACCGCGAGCTGTGTCTCCTGAAGGAAAAATGTTTCAATTCGGAGTTTTACAAGCAGAGATATCTGGGTAGAAGTATATTTTTTTATGCCCCCTAGCGGAGAATCTATGCGTAACTTGGAAAATTGACTATGCTTAAAGTAATCTTCCACCCAAATGGAATCGGGAAGTAAAATAATTTTTTGAATAAGATGTTTAGAATCAAACGTATGGAATAGAATGTGTTTTGAATTCGATATCATCTGTTTTTACGCCCTCTAGGGCCAAATTTTGCATCGTATAAAAAAAAACAAAAAAAAATCATCATTCCCACATTTCGAACTTCCTAACGCAAAAATAATTTTTCAAATCGGGCTATGAGTTGCAGAGATATGGTGTATACAGGCAGACGGATGGACTGACAAACCGATAACATAAGCACGATTGGCATAACAAAACCCGATTGGGATAACTAACCCGACTGGCGTAACAAAATTAACATATACGATTTGCGAAGTAATTATGCTACCAAGAAGTTAATAATCACATGCTCGGCTGACTGTTCTTTACCGGAATTGAAGTCAACCGAAATACGCATGCAAAGTTTGCTCCGGCATTAGCCGGTATTGTGGTTTTTTGACTGCACTCCATTTTGTATCGTAGTGGCTGAGGGCTGATTGTTTGCCAGAATTGATGTCAACAGAAATACGCATGCGCAGTCTGCTCCGGCATTAGCCTGTATGTTGGCATTTGTGAACTGCATTTTATATCATAAGATACGGCGAAGCTAGTTACGTCTCACAGAGCCTTTACTTCGTCTCAGTTAGATATTCTTTGACCTAATGTACTTATGACGTCAAATTAAGTGAGCATTTGCTGATTGAGTACTTGCTGTATTTAAAATATTTTTGAAAATTGAAGGTATCAGTGAACAACCGGTCAAGTGACAAATATTCTAAAATCTGCTTTTTCACAGTTTTTGCATCTTTCATTAACGATAACGTATAGTTCGGTGCAAGATTCAGACATATTGCTTTGGGCATTTACTGATTTTGCTAGGAGAACGCAAACAATTTAGTTTTTCTATAAAGTTTTCGTGGCAACGAATCATGTTAGACCGAAAACTCTTTGTTGCTCCGAGCGAAGAGGTGACCTTCTCGTATTTTGTACATATTAGGCGATAACTGTACAGGCCAAAACAAGAATATTGTTACGATTTGATTTCAGCAAAGGTAAAGTTAATGCCCCTATGGATAATACAGATAGTTTTTGGAAAACGTATGGTCACCGGCTCCAATTTTATCCTGGAGTCCTCTGCACGTTTCTGAACATCCGCTGCTTAGAGGCCGCGACTTGGCACTATGAAGACAAAGCTACGGCTTCTAAGGTTAAACAAATGTGCGACGTCAGTTGACAATTTTCCTTTTCGACATTCCGAGCTTTCGTTTTATGAAATATGGTAATCAGGTTTTAACATTTTGTATCTTCGTTTTTCATTCAGCTGAACAAATCGTTATTATTTTTCACAGTAGAGAATAACTAAATAAAGAAAATAAGTAAACAAAACTGCCTGTCCTTAGTTTTGGACCAATAAAGCAATGTCCCTAACTGGTTTTTATACTGTTTTTATGATGATTGTTTCATATTTCTTCTCGTAACTTTCAAAATATGATCTCTTCCTTTTTAGCCTTACCTCAGAATATATTTAAGACTGATCGGCGATGTGCTTTTCTCTGGATAAATATTTAGTGTGAATAGGTTTCTCTTTTCCTAAATGTTACGTGATTTAACACTGAAGACATTTTTTCACTGTGCAAACGATTAGTACACACCTCCGGTGGAAATACCTGTTGATGTAGTCATTCTCCTCAAACGTGGAACGAAATGCTTTACGCACTCATAGATTAAGATATTTTCTGTCGAATTTTCTATATTTTCGGTTTTACTTTCCGAACAAATGTCTACTGTAGCCTTTTGTTGTAATCCAAACTTATGGTCCCCTAAGTTATTATATTTTATTCCATACCTCATTCAGAACTATTCAGTCGGCGTGCTGTTATTTAGTTGTAAGTCATAAAAGTAGTTTGGCTCCCGGTCTGTCAGAAATTATATTCAATTACAAAAAGTTCCGTAAATTCCCTTGGATATATATGTGCAAATATTAAAGTTTGAGATAGTTGATTGTTCTGTTTAGGTGCTGTTCCTAATCTGTTTCTTTTCCGTACATTTTTTTTTATTTCATGTAACTTACCAGGTCCAGGGAAAGGAAGTTTATAGGGGTGATTTGGCATGTTGGCAGAGTTTCTCACCTGCGTTTTTAATTTCGACACGCATTACCGTCGACAGAGAACTGAAAAAAACCCGAGGAAATACAAGTTTGTACTTTAAATAGGTTTAAGTCTTTAGCCTCATAATAGCTTACAATCACCAATCACGGAGCTTAATGAGAAAAATGAATGAATTAAATAGCAGAGTGTTTTATGAGAAAGCGTTCATACAAACATAATTTTAATGCTACCATTCTTTGTTCTTAAAAAGTAAAATATTTAAGCGTGTCGTTAAAGTGTTATTTAAAATATATCAAAATGGGAAAACTTCTTAAACAGGAAAGGAAAATAACGGAAATCTTTATTTTTGCACTACCCCCTGATTTTCTCAAACGTACTTAATCACAAAACTTTGCTTTCTTCGTAAAATTTACACTCTATTTACTGTTTCTCAATACGCTTGTTACAGTGACGTTAACAAGTTAGAGTGTTACCAATCAAAAATTACGAAGGAATTTTACCGCAACCGTAATTGTGACAGCTTGCACGGTTTTACGTTTGGACACCGTGAACGCATGCTGCATAACATCTATATTTTGCATTTCTGTTCCCATCCATCCATTAGAGCCATCCGTGGAGCCTTTTCAGTTGATACAGGAGATTTTTGGCCAACCAATATATAAACAACACTTTGTGTTTAAAGCCTCTTCTGTTGCTCACACCACTACTTTTTTTTCGTAGATATTCATGTTTGTTATGGGGAAGAGGAACACCAACACAAAATGTTACTTAGGTTTATTGCAAATTGAAATTTGTCTTACTTATGTTCATGATTTCTTTTTTTTTTTTTTTTTTTTTTGCTTCATGTTCAAGGAATTTTATCCAGCTTCAACGAGTGCATCTAACATTCTGACTTTGCAGAACAAGTCACTGATGCTTCAAACAGTGACTGATTGCTTGGTATTTACGATGTTTATTAATTAATTGATGACTTCAACACAAAAATATCTGCTTCAAAAATATATTTGATCTTTGTTAAAATAGGTGACAAATTTGAATTTAAGGCCAAAACAGGTTCGCACACATTTGGACTTCTCATCTTAACTCGAACAACGGAAACAATAGTCTGGTCATCATCTACCGCGCTGTTCTCGAGATGGATTCTGCAGCTTGAAACTGGTTTCAATCAGCACTAAAATTACTTTAAAGTAAACGCATTCGGTATCATCGGGTTAAAAGAGCGATTTCTAAACATTACTTACTAGGTGACGCTTTCAGTGTGACGACCATGCTGATAACATTTCTACTTGAAGACAACGTGGACACAGTACGAAAAAACGATTAATAAATATAAATACAAAGAATATATATTTCCACACATATGATGATCGGCACACGTTGGAAGCGTTGTAAAAACGCACTCGCGTAGAAAAACCACCGTTGACCAAGGTATTTTAAGGAAAGTAAATACTTAACTTGGAAATCATTGTCAACCATTATCAATCCACTGCTGGACGAAGGTCTCCCCAAGTTTCCTCCACAACGGTCTGTCTTGTGCCAGTCTCCTAAATGTCACTCCCGCATATTTACGAATTTCATCCACCCATCTCCCATGTGGTCTTTTTCTGGTCTTTTCCTGTCCCTTGGAATCCAATCTAAAATTTCGGTTGTCCATCGATGGTCTGTCCTTCTGGCAGTATGTCCAGCCCATTGCCATTTCAGGGATTTAACTCTGATCATGATGTCTTCCACTCTCGTCATTTTTCAGATCCACGAGTTCCTCTTCTTATCTCTCCTGGTTATACCAAGCATGCACCTCTCCATGCTACTTTGAGTTGTCTGCAGCCTTTGTATGTCTCTTTTAGTTAAGGTCCACGTCTCTGCACCATACGTAAGCACTGGAAGGATGCATTGATCAAACACTTTTCTTTTAAGACATAACGGCATATTGCTCTTGAAAATTATGCTGTTTCTTCCAAAAGCTTTCCAGGCAAGTTTTGTACGCCGATTAATTTCTTCATCAATGTGACCCTCACTTGATATCTGCTGTCCAAGATAAACATACGTATCTGTTATCTCCAGTTTTTCTCCATCAATCGATAAATCTTCATTTCTTGTAAAAGCATTGAACATCACTTTTGTCTTCTGAAAGTTCATTTTTAATCCCACTTCTTTACTCTTGTCAGCAAGTTCCTGGATCATACTCTGCAGCTCTGATGGGGTAGTTGCAAAAATGACTACGTCATCAGCAAAACGAAGGTGGGTTAGATAATCTCCATTAATCTTTATCCCTTTGTTTTCCCAGTTCAGTGATTGAAAGACATTTTCCAATGTGGCATTAAAGAGCTTCGGAGACATGGTGTCACCTTGTCTCACTCCCTTTCCAATTTTTATGTGTGTTGTATTTTCAAACAGCCGAATCTTTGCACTTGCATTTTCATAGATGTTATTAATAATATTAATGTATGCATCTTCAATACCGCAGGATTTCAGAGCCGTGGTAACTGCTGATGGTTTCACCGAATCAAAGGCTTTTTCATAATCGATAAAAGCCATGCACAATGGAAGTTCATATTCCCTCGCTCTTTCAATTAGTTCTCTCAGTACGTGGATATGATCTATTGTGCTGTAGCCACTCCTGAATCCAGCTTGTTCTATCGGTTGAGCCATGTCCAGTGTTACCTTCAAGCGGTGTGAAAGAACTTTAGTGAAGATTTTATAAACCACTGATAGGAGGCTGATAGGTCTGTAGTTCCTGAGATCCTCAATGTCACCTTTTTTATGTAGCAGGATCATTGTAGCATTGTTCCAATCCTCAGGAATCTTCCCTTCATTAAGGCATCGAGTGAAAATTTGGGCGAGTACTGTTTCAATTTGTCCACTTGCTTCTTGTATGATGTCTATAGTAATTCCATCTTCTCCTGGAGCTTTCCCCCGCTTCATGTTCTTGATTGCATGAGCAACTTCTGCTGGGAGGACTGGAAGAACTCTGGTACCTTTCATGATGTCTGGAGTACATGTATCATCCCTTTCATATAATTTGGAGTAGAAATCTTTCACTCTTGTCAAAATTTCTGCCTCTATTTCTTGTTATAGAACCATCTTCTTTTCTCAGAGCCATAATCTGTTTTCTTCCCTTACTGAGATGTCCCTTTGCTATCTTTAGGCTTTGGTTGTTTTCAATTGCTTTCCTCACTAGCTCACAGTTGAATTTCCTTACGTCTTCAGTGATACTTTTTCGTGCTGTCTTGCATAGCTCTATATATTCCACTTTGTAAGTCACATCTTCTTTAGTTGTCCTCATCTCTCTTCTTTTATGCATCAACATTTTGGTTTTTCCTGATAATTTGTTCACATGCAACTTGTTCTTAGACCCAGCTAATTTTGTTGCTGTTTCCATAAGAGCTTTGGTTACTTTTCTGTTAACTTCCGAAATATCCACTTCTTCCGATGTTAGGCCTTCTAAAGCAGAGAATATGTTCTTCAGTTCCAACTTGAAAGTATTATGGTGTTTTTTAAGGTTGGTTATGTCAATACATTTTGTTTGTCTTATGAGCTTGCCACGTTCCAGTTTAGTGTTGAGGTGCATCTTACATCTCACCAATCTATGGTCACTACCTGTGTTGAACTTGTTCAGCACACTGCAGTCTTCGATGACGAATTTTTTGTTACACATAATAAAATCAATTTCACTTGTCGTCCCATTTGGATGTCTCCATGTCCATTTCCTGTGTGGCTTTTTCTTGAAAAAGGAGTTCAAGATGAAAAATCCTTCTGCCTCTGCAAACTCTACGAGAGTATTTCCACGCTGGTTTCTGTTGCCGTGACCGAATTTACCTACTGAAGTTTCATTCTGTTGCCGGTGCCCTATTTTTGCATTGAAATCTCCCATAATTATCTTCAAGTGCTGCTTACCTTGGAAATATAGAGAATAAATTAAATTAAATTAAATTAAATATATATATTGTCACGCATGTATGTCTTGGGAGACATATACATCACGTACTCGGATGTGAAACGACAACTCACATTTTTCTTATATTTAAAAGAAAATAACAAGAATTTCCAAAATGAAATGCTGAAGAAAAGTAAAAATGCGTTTGCTATGTACGTTCACTATGAAATGTGAGATACAAGTGGGGATAATCATGTTTAAAAATCATAATCACTGAAGAACCGGCAAAGAAGATTCAACAACGCTTTGTAACATGTCTTTTAAACTTCTAAGGAAATGATAGCTGAACCAAAAAATTAAGCACGCAAAATATGAATGACTGGTATATCGTATTTTATGATTATTATATAGCAATTTCAAATCAAACATTCCCATGCTTCTTTATATATATCATCATCATCATCATTGTCAACCATTATCAATCCACTGCTGGACGAAGGTCTCCCCAAGTTTCCTCCACAACGGTCTGTCTTGTGCCAGTCTCCTCCATGTCACCCCTGCATACTTTCGAATTTCATCCACCCATCTCCTATGTGGTCTTCTTCTGGGTCTTTTCCTGTCCCTTGGAATCCAATCTAAAATTTCGGCTGTCCATCGATGATCTGTCCTTCTGGCAGTATGTCCAGCCCATTGCCATTTCAGGGATTTAACTCTGATCATGATGTCTTCCACTCTTGTCATTTTTCGGATCCACGAGTTCCTCTTCTTATCTCTCCTGGTTACACCAAGCATGCACCTTTCCATGCTTCTTTGAGTTGTCTGCAGCCTTTGTATGTCTCTTTTAGTTAAGGTCCACGTCTCTGCACCATACGTAAGCACTGGAAGGATGCATTGATCAAACACTTTTCTTTTAAGACATAATGGCATATTGCTCTTGAAAATTATGCTGTTTCTTCCAAAAGCTCTCCAGGCAAGTTTTGTACGCCGATTAATTTCTTCATCAATGTGACCCTCACTTGATATCTGCTGTCCAAGATAAACGTACGTGTCTGTTATCTCCAGCTTTTCTCCATCAATCGATAAATCTTCATTTCTTGTAAAAGCATTGAACATCACTTTTGTCTTCTGAAAGTTCATTTTTAATCCCACTTCTTTACTCTTGTCAGCAAGTTCCTGGATCATACTCTGCAGCTCTGATGGGGTAGTTGCAAAAATGACTACGTCATCAGCAAAACGAAGGTGGGTTAGATAATCTCCATTAATCTTTATCCCCTTGTTTTCCCAGCTCAGCGACTGAAAAACACCCTCCAATGTGGCATTAAAGAGCTTCGGAGATATGGTGTCACCTTGTCTCACTCCCTTTCCAATTTTTACGTGTGTTGTATTTTCAAACAGCCTAATCTTTGCACTTGCATTTTCATAGATGTTATTAATAATATTAATGTATGCATCTTCAATACTGCAGGTTTTCAGAGCCATTGTAACTGCTGATGGTTTCACCGAATCAAAGGCTTTTTCATAATCGATAAAAGCCATGCACAATGGAAGTTCATATTCCCTCGCTCTTTCAATTAGTTCTTTCAGCACGTGGATATGATCTACTGCACTGTAGCCACTCCTGAATCCAGCTTGTTCTCTCGGTTGAGCCATGTCTAGTGCTACCTTCAAGCGGTGTGAAAGAACTTTAGTGAAGATTTTATAAACTACTGATAGGAGGCTGATAGGTCTGTAGTTTCCAAGATCCTCAATGTCACCTTTCTTATGTAGCAGGATCATTGTAGCGGTGTTCCAATCCTCAGGAATCTTTCCTTCATTAAGGCATCGAGTGAAAATTTGGGCGAGTACTGTTTCGATTTCTCCACTTGCTTCTTGTATGATGTCTACAGTAATTCCATCTTCTCCTGGAGCTTTTCCTCGCTTCATGTTCTTGATTGCATGTGCAACTTCTGCTGGAAGGACTGGAGGAACTCTGGTACTGGTATCTTTCATGATGTCTGGAGTGCATATATCATCCCTTTCATATAATTTGGAGTAGAAATCTTTCACTCTTGTCAAAATTTCGCCTCTATTTCTTGTTACAGAACCATCTTCTTTTCTCAGTGCCATAATCTGTTTTCTTCCCTTACTGAGATGTCCCTTTGCTATCTTTAGGCTTTGGTTGTTTTCAATTGCTTTCCTCACTAGTTCACAGTTGAATTTCCTTACGTCTTCAGTGATACTTTTTCTTACTGTCTTGCATAGCTCTATATATTCCACTTTGGAAGTCACATCTTCTTTAGTTGTCCTCATCTCTCTTCTTTTTTGCATCAACATTTTGGTTTTTCCTGATAATTTGTTCACATGCAACTTGTTCTTAGACCCAGCTAATTTTGTTGCTGTTTCCATAAGAGCTTTGGTTACTTTTCTGTTAACTTCAGAGATGTCCACTTCTTCCGATGTTAGGCCTTCTAAAGCAGAGAACCTGTTCTTCAGTTCTAACTTGAAGGTATTATGGTGTTTTTTAAGGTTGGTTATGTCAATAGATTTTGTTTGTCTTATGAGCTTGCCACGTTCAAGTTTAGTGTTGAGGTGCATCTTACATCTCACCAATCTATGGTCACTACCTGTGTTGAACTTGTTTAGCACACTGCAGTCTTCTATGACGAATTTTTTGCTACACATAATAAAATCAATTTCACTTGTCGTCCCATTTGGATGTCTCCATGTCCATTTCCTGTGTGGCTTTTTCTTGAAGAAGGAGTTTAAGATGAAAAACCCTTCTGCCTCTGCAAACTCAACGAGAGTATTTCCACGCTGGTTTCTGTTGCCATGACCGAATTTACCTACTGAAGTTTCATTCTGTTGCCGTTGCCCTATTTTTGCATTGAAATCTCCCATAATTATTTTCAAGTGCTGCTTACCTTTATTATTTAGATGACAAATTTCCTCATAAAATTCTTCAATTTCTTCTTCAGGATGACTTGTGGTGGGTGCATAAGTTTGAATAATCTGAGCCTGGTATCTTTTCGAGAGTTGGATAACAAGTCGTGCAGCTCTGTCAGAGGAACTTTCAACTTCTACAACTTTATCCTTCAGTTTCTTGTTTATTATAAATCCAACACCACTAGTTCTGCCAGTATCTGTCCCACGATAGTAGAAGAGATCTCCACTTTTCAGTTCGATGAGATCTTCTCCTTTTCTCCTTACCTCACTTAGCCCCACGATGTCCCACTTGATCCTTTGTAGTTCCTCTTCCAATTCAAGAAGCCTTGAATCAGAAGATAGGGAGCGTCCATTGTAAGTAGCCAAGGTCAGCATCAGATGGCAGCCTAGTCCGGTCCTCCGGGGATTCTTAGCACCCTCTGCCTTCATGTCGCACTGGCCGCTGCCTTGGCCAGGTACATTCCAGCTGCCGGAGATTGAGGGCCAAGATTTAAGTTGTGGAATCATTTTGGAGGGGTTTGGCCATAACTCACCACGCTGGCCAAGCGGGTTGGTGAGTGTGGGATAGAATTTCCTCTGATCCCGATGGTATAGTTATACCGCTATGGGCGGTCGTCAGAGCCCCTTTAGTGGGAACAGGATGCACCACGAGAAGGCGGGGTTGACATTTGTCAAGGAGAGGCTGTGATGTTACGCATCACCTGACCTGACCATATATATATATATATATATATATATATCACCTGACCATATATATATCATCACCTGACCATATATATATATATATATATATATATATATATATATATCAGTGTCTGTTATTTTAAATTAGTGATATTTAGACTTATAATTTGGAAACCCCTCCTTTTAAAATGAAAACGTTTTCTAAAAACAATTTTTCAAGCCTAGGGTAAACGTCGTTAGCAATAAAGTAAATCAACCGAACAATAAAACAAGCTTTCCAAAATGGACATCTAATTACCGATTAATAGAATCTACTTATTTCAAAGTATTGCCTCCGTACTTCAATGTAGTATTTTCTTATTTCAATGCTTACCATCGTAGTTTAAAGAAATGCAGAAACGCTAAACTTTAATTTACCCACACTTTATTTTATACTTCAAGACAGAGATTTAAACCGCGGTGGTTCATTAGAAACGGGTGTTATCCTGCGGGGAAGAGCAAAAATACCTTAAACGCTCTAAAATGAGTTCATTGGCGACCTCGGTCCGAAACAGACCTATGTCTTCCGATTAGACAACAGAATCCAGCTGGAGATATATGCAAAACCACAAAGATGTATGTTATAACATATTTGTGCTTCATAAGGACTGCCTATAATAACTTGCAAACTGAGTTTTCTGAATCATCAAGATAACATAAACAGCAAATGTTCGCAATGCTAATCGAAATATTATGGCCGCCCCGGTGGCGCAGTGGTCTAAGCGATGGCCTCTGATCATTCGTCCGAAAGGGGTCTGGGTTCGAATCCCGGTGAGGCATGGATGTTGTGTTGTCTTACGGCACTGGCTCTCTCCCTTCCCTGGAACCAGTGACCCTAAATTAGGGACGGGCGACTGCTTATAGCCCATTGAGTTGCTCACGGTGGTCGTTAAACCTCCAATAAAAAAAAAAAAAAATATTATGTTTTGGAAAAGCACATGTAAAAACCTGACCTGTTCATGCGAAAAGGAACATTTCTGTAAAGTTGTTTTACTGCATATAACACTTACGGACACATATTTACATGTCGAATGTAAACGAAACGGCAGAAAAAAACTGCATTTCATCAATTAAAACATTATCATATCTAACAGCTTTTAGTTACGGAATTGCTTGAAAATGATCGCAGGAATTTTTCTCCAGAATTTGAATTATGAACTTCATTGTGTATTTCTTTGTATGCAACAATGAAAATATTAAAAACACAACTGACTGCCTTATGACGTTTAGTCGCATTTCCAATATTAAAAGTCATTTTCCTTTGCAAATGCTTCTTCATGAGGAAATTTCTCTATGGTAAGCGAGATGTACGATCTGAAACCCACAGTGTTTGATATTTGAGATTCATAAATTACCCGCCAAAGCAACAAATAAAAAAGTTGCAATAATTATTGCCTGATGTGAGGGGCTTCATTGGAAATGAAATCTCACACGAGAATGTTGCTTAGATTAATCTGGTAGGTATGCTTTATTCAGATTTCTTCAACATGTAGTAGAAAAAATATATGTCTTAAATGCATGGATATAAATCAATTGTACGTTTTAATCTTAGGGGAATATAAACCATTGAATTATTAAAGTACGAGAAGTTTCTACTCAAAAGTTCAATTTAATGTCTGAATTAAACATTTTACCGTCTTTTTCATTTTATCTGATTAAGTTTTGAAATTTTAATTTCATTTCTATTTAAAAAAATTTCTTAATAATCAAGTTTAGAAGTGGAATTATGGGACCTTCGGTAAATAGAGACGCAATTGTATTCCCAAAATTTTTTTCGAAGTGATCGGTAACATTTCACAAATTTCTTTTTCCATCGATCTTTGAAAAGCTTAGATTTCACTGCTAATATATCAGAAACAGAAATCAACCCACGTACGCCTCAAGGCGCCCAAGACACTCACTACCAAAAATTGGAACTTATATGCAAAAGATTTTACATCGGGAGTTGTTTCCAACGCAGGAAGTATTTTTCAAATTGGAACTTATATGCAAAAGATTTTACATCGGGAGTTGTTTCCAACGCAGGAAGAATTTTTCAAATTGGAACTTATTTTTCAAATCGTACACGATGATTTACGGTGTGTATGATCGTGTACATATTTGTCGTAAACAATATGAGGCACTCGATACGTGCTGCATGATATACACAGTGAAAGACGATGGAGGCAGTTTTATAGTGTGTGGCATATGTACCTTCTGACAGGAACTTGGACCGCAGGTGCATATGGAACAACGTATGATTGGTGACCACTAACGGAATTGCTTGTTGATCCTGTACTCCCATGAATGATGCATTTTTCAGGAACGACGAATGTGCCTTCCGATATGACAATGTGCCCAGCAACTTGGAAAATGTTGCGCAGGAACTGCTGGAGGAACACAATTTGGACCGCCAGCATATCGATTGGCTTCCACACTTCCACGATATTAATTCCACAGAGCAATTCCGTTACACTATGGATACACCAATCACTTTCATACGTACATTGAAGGACTTGTTAAACACTGCTTGGTTGGCAATGGCTCTCAACTGCTTCCGGCATGTTATCGAATCGTTTCAACGCCAGATAGCTGCTTCCGGCATGTTATCGAATCTATTCAAAGTCGGATAGCTGCTTCCGGCATGTTATCGAATCTATTCAAAGTCGGATAGCTGCTTCCGGCATGTTATCGAATCGATTCAACGTCGGGATTCTACTGACGGCGAAAGCAGATATGAAGTATTAGGTAGACGGTCTTGATTCAATGATCACTCAGAGTATATTTCATTTCGTTCCTTATATGGAACTGGTTTTAACGACTAGTTATCGGTTATTTTCATTTGCAGTAGGCTGAGAACCCACGTAAGTAAAAGAAAATTTCTTTTATAGAACAGTGATCTAATTAGTTACAGTAAATTTTAAATGTGTAATGATTCATACAAAGCAGTGCGTGCTAAATTTACAAAGATTACCGTGTGGTAAAAAAACGAGTATCATTATATTGGGAGGTCTGGAAAAGCGAGAAAAATATGTGCCTGGAAGAATCTTGCTTTTCAGTTTAATGAGGGTGCAATGGAAATGATTTATATGAAAAAAAATTAGTTTCAATATAGCCTCCAGGTTAAAATCTGCTGTAGTCCCAAGAAAAATCCAGACACATGAATGAATTTTCTGTTTATTAACAGCATAAACATTTCTGGACAAAATATGAGCATTATGATGGATATTTCTACAGATTACCTGTAACGTGCAGCAATAGAATCACTGCTAAAATTAAAAAAAAATGCAGGTCGTTGGCATGGATATTTACATATCAAAATTTTCACAGGCAAATATTAAATCTGCATTCGAAAAACAAAAGTGGAAATTACATGGCTCCTCCCAGTCATTATATCTGCTGAAAAAGGAATGCACTTTTGCTCACAAAATTTTGTCATCAAAGTAATAATAATGCATATAGTGAAATACGCTTGCAATGATAAGTCAAAAGATTAGGGAGAAGACGACTCCCTAATCTCTGGCTCTGCCCTGCTACGGCTCTTGTGACGACTCCCTAGACCAGATCCTTAATGTAGGATAATGGAGAAGTTCGAAGATTCTGGAAGATTGTGTACTACTTCGGAAAAAGAACGTCAATGTGCTTGCGAATAAGTGGAAAATGAATTTTCAGCTGACAATGTTGACAAGGCTACCCGGAACGGACTCTCCCACAACACTTCCAGAGTGGTGGCAGAGTAATTCTACTTTCAGAGGTCAACAGTCCACAAGGTGATGCGTTCTAGAATGGAATGGCATCTGTACATCGGACGTGCGATGCAAAAACTAATATCGGGCGACGAGGGACAACTCTCAGAATTCCGTCCCAAATCATTGTTTCCAGGCTGTGGATTTTGCTTCAATATGGTCACATGGGGCACATTTCAATATTATTGGGATTCTGAGCAAGAAGAACTGCAAAATAAGTTCGAAATTCTATCAAGATTCTATTCACGAAGGATCACACAGAACGATGTGTGACGGTTTGGTGTGGTCTCAGAGCAGAATTCATCGTTGGACAATATTTCTTGGAATTTACACCACCCCTGGATCTCAGTAAGTTGTATTGTTACCAGTGAACGTTAATCTGCTCTTCTGCGACAAAAATTATTACTGCTTTGGAGGAACGGAAAAGCTTCGAAACTACCATATCTTTGCAAAACGGTTAATCTTTACATGCCGATCAAAAATGAAGTAACAGGTCTCAGGCAAACGCTCTGCGCTTCAGGCAAAATACACTAAAGAGCAATTGAATTCGAGACAGCTGGCATTATGCAACTGTGGCGCTGGGGTCGGCCCTGTAAACGGAAACGACATGACGTATGCAGCGATACGACAATATAAGGAGTGATGCGACGGGAATCAGTAAGAGTCGGACTCAGTATGGGTAAGACGAATGATCTAAGCGCATTTAACCGTGGACAAACTGTCGAAGCCGGACGAATGTGTCACTCCATCTCGGAAGTAGTGCAGGCACTGGGATCTTTACCAGCCACTGTGTCACGGGTGAACCGTGAGTACATCGAATCCGGTAAAACCTTCCCTGCAAGGGCCAACTGCCGTGGACAACAGCGAGTGGATGAGTGGGGTCATTGTCTGCTAGCTAGCATGGTAACATCGGATAGACGGGCCATAGTACAAGAAATCACTCGGCAATTTACCGCGACCTCACAAAAACGTGCACGCAGCCACACCATCCAGAACCATCTCCTCGCTATGGGGTACAGAAGCCATCGTCTTACGACGGTACCGCTTCTGACCGCACATCACAGGGTGCAAAGATTAGCATCAGCGCGGGATTTTCGCAACTGGATCCCAGACATGTGGGAATATGTTGCCTGGACTGATGAGTCGAGATTCACGTTTGTACATGCGGATAGCGGGATACGAGTACGCCGCAAACCACATGTAGCGATGGATCCTTCTTGCCATCAGTGTACTTTTCAAGCTGATGGGACTGGCATTCTCGTCTGGAGACTGCTTATGTGGACAGAAATGAGACCCCTGGTAGGTGTGACATCGTCCCTCACAGGTCAACATTACCGGGATATCTTGGACGACCATTTGCTTCCATTTGTGTGTTTTCAATATCCTACTGGGTACCTCATCCTGCAATAAGACTATGCACCGTGCCATCGCTCCCGAATTGTATCCGAGTGGCTAGATGAACACTCACCCGACGTGTCCTTGCTTCCTTGGCCAGCTAGGTCATCTGATTTCAATCCCATCGAGCACATCTGGGATGCTATCGAGAGATATGTTCGAGGATCTGACCCTCCATCAAATCTTCGTGAACTGTGGGAGCTTGTTCAGGGATCGTGGATCTGTATGGCTTCCCAACGCTTCCGGTGTCTTGTCGAGTCCATGCCGAGACAAAGCGCCGCCGTCATCAGGACGAAAGGGGTGCTACACGTTACTAGACAGGTATCTCTACTTCATTTGCTCTTCAGTTTATCTTTAGTGTTCCTGCAGTCCTGGCTAGCCCTCTCACAGGACCGTACTCATTGAAATTCCTAGCTGTACGGATATATAAAAGAGAAAGTTTATCGGGATGTCCTAGGAGCACTATCAGACATGAAAACCAATTCCAGCCCTGAAGTGGTCAAAACGGACTGCGACCTGCTGGACACAGCGAAATCTGCGCTGTCTGCTCTGTTATTGCTGTCAACGTGATTAAATCCCATGTCACTTTTTTTCTACATGATTTGTCATGTCTTCGATATTAAATACAATAACACCATGTAATCGAATTGTTTTTGTATTCTGTGTTGGTATTCATACTTGGTATTCTGTTTCCGAATATTTTCGGTAAAAAAATATATGTACGTTTTCCAACCCATTACAATATGAACCAACTTCAGCCTGTCTTTAAATGAAGTTTTTGGTAATCATTAGTCGTTGTGTAGACATTTAATTTATTGACGAAATAAAACTTGAAGCTATTGATATGTATTCTTCAAGTTCGAACTCATGGACGAAAGCTTATATGTGGATGTAGATTATCATTTCGCAAAAGAAAATAATAATTAAATAGACAAACGGTAGAGAGATGCGTTACTGAAGCAATTTTCGTGCAAAAAAAATTAGTGCTCTATTATAAAAATAAAAATACTTTTAGATGTTTAATACATTGCAAATTTGGCACAGTTTTAACTCTTCTTTCTTTCTGAAACTACAACAAAGCAAATACAATAATATTTGATACATGGATTACAGTTCAAATGAAAAATAAACCAAAATAAGTTTGTCACTGTTCCAAGGATTTGTGGAAGGGAGCAGATTTCAATAGTGTTCCGCTTTGCGAATGAAACTGCTTTGTTAGATTAAAATACATTTGCTACATAATACTTCAAACAGAATCAAGAGAGACAGCACGAAAACATTTTTTCTGATACCGATGATACAACAAATTTTGAAATATGTACAGAGACTGTTACTTAACAAATTCATGGAAAAATCTATAAAAACTGGAAAATGGAATTCAATATTCAAATTATTTTTCTCGGAAAGTGTTACTGCTTTACATTAGTTAACTGTATCATTTTTTTTACGTAGTTCTATTGAGTGTCTTTTGTGATGAAAGCTGTAAAGCTATTCTTCCTACGTTTAAGTTCCCATATACTAATTTAAAGTATCACAGATGACCAACATCTGTATCTTCATAGTATCTAATTATTCGGAGTTAGTGGAACATCACTGCGCTTAGTATGCAGAGTCACGGAATTAATATTTTTAGTGATTTTTATGTTAAACTAATGCCTTTTATCAGGTTAATTTTAAGACAAGAGTGGCAATGTATCTATTCTTATATTTCCAAAATGCGATAGAACATACATAGAAAAAGTATTTCTCGAATTGAATTCTTCTCACGTGTGATCTGTATTGCTCAGTTCTGATCATGATATGAATGTTTCATGTTTCGCGTTGTCTCTGCCCTCTGCTCAGTTTCCATTTTTTTAGGTGTTTTTCATCGGTATTTAATTCGAAGTTTATAGGAGAAATCCCATCCTGATACGATACTTAGCTCTTTAAGCTTTCCCGTGCGTTCTGACATTTCCATTGCTCCCTTATATTACACATATTTTCTTTTCAGCTAACACTCATTGGATTCTACTTGCTTGGCAAAGGCAAACTCAAGAAACGTAAGTTACCCGAAGCGAAAGCAATGACAGTCAAATTAAATGATTTAGTTTCTTTTCAAAGGGCAACTTTAGAAGCGTAAGTTACCCACAGCAAAGCAGACAAAACACTAAACTAAAGTAATTATGCCTTTAAGAATTACTGCTCATGTACCTCGAATAATACAACTAATTAGGTGACAGCAGCATAGCAAATTCCAATTCATGGTGATTTCAGTACAACAATAGCAGGATAAATAAATAAAATAAATAAATTTATACCCTGAAAAGTGATGTTGCATTAATATACATCCATATTTATTCTCCCTATAACTAATATAAAAATTACCTTCCGCTTTATTCTATTCTCGCCAGAGAAACAATTAAAATTTCAGCATGGTTTAAACATAGCATCCTTTATCGTTTAGTATTCATCCAAAGACAACGCATATAATCTACAATTTTAATTCCAACAACTTCGCATTATATTTCCAAAGGAAAACCAGTTCGTTCTTAATTTCAAAGACGGCTGGATCTACGGCCTCACTTTTTCCCGTCTGATAGAAAAATAATTAGCGATCGTACAGGCGACTAAATCTTGTTAAGGGGCAAGAAATCCGAAGTCACGTTTGAGATATTAAGGCTTATCATCAAAATTTGAAACTTCGGTTCTTGTGTATTTCATCTTTCTCTGAATTGAAGAAATTGAAGCTGCGTAACAAAATAAGTTTTCTACTTCTGTAAATGAAATGCGTTTCTACTATCAATCCGGCTTAAAATCGGCGATGGAATAGTTGTAATTTACAGGTGAGCAAACAGATGAAATATCTGCACAATGGTGTTAAATACTGTTCCAAAATCCGCACACTGTAACCCCGGGAAGGCAGTCAGGTGATGCGCAGTGAGGTATTTGTCATTATTTCTTTTTAAAAATACTTAGAAAAGGCAGTTTCTTTAAAAAGAAAGGAGGAGAACTAACATTTATACATCTCAAATGTGCATGTGAGTGGTGAATGCAGTTTATATGAAAAATCATAGCTTTTTGTTCTGCTATTTATGAGGCATATCTTAACCACTGAAAATAAACGTTTCTTTTTCCATCATCGTTTAACTTAACGTTTGTTTGCAGTATTTCGTGGTCGGGTTTCCTTTCTCAATATTTTATATGATTTTTTTGGTAGAGACCTGGCGTTGCAAGACCGAATCTACTGCTCCCTAACGTCACAGATATAAAAATATGTTTTCCTCTCAATTTCAACAGTGACTTATGAATTGACATGGTCCTACGTTGTTATCCATGCCATAACGTTCGTGAACAGCTACACGGACTTGTTGCCAATCTCTCCGACATCAGGCATCAAAGATACGACCTCGTATATTACCTACTTCTCTCAGTTTTGCTATACTTCGATGAGCAGAAATCTGGTAAGGTTTCCCAGCTTAGAGCAGAATGGCATTAAATATATCCCATTCTCAAAACTATTTTCATATGCTTAGAGCTATAATCATAAAATTAATAACAAATGAATTTGAAAAATTTGAATTTAATAGGTTTTTTTGGCACAATTCCATATTCACTAAAAAATTGAAATCTAGTGAAATGAAGATACAATCCATATACAGCTGAATTTATTATTGTTTTATTTTAAACAAATTACTTAACATTTTGAGTTGTAGCCCGAGGAATTTAATGTTAAAACGTTTAGCAAAGACAGGGACTAGAGTAGGGTGGTAATATTTGTATGCCATAGAGCATTGTGCGCAAATCAGAAAAAATTAAGCAAGAGAAAATTAATGCAAAACTGCATTGGTTTTTTTTTTTTTGGGGGGGGGGAGTTTTAACGACCACCATGAGCAACTCAATGGGCTATAAGCAGTCGACCGTCCCTAATTTAGGGTCACTGCTTCCAAGGAAAGGAAAGAGCCAGTGCCGTAAGACAAACACAACATCCATGCCTCACCGGGATTCGAACCCGTACCCCGTTCGGACGAATGATCAGAGGCCATCGCTTAGACCACTGCGCCACAGGGGCGGCACCATTCGTTTTTGGTGTTTATATATTGCATTTCCCTACTTTTAGCCTATTTAGATGTTATTCTACGAATCAAAAAGTATTTCCCATGAAAGTATAATTTTTGTGACTGCTTGCATATAACGACAGCAATGAGACCAGACCCCTTCTGGTATGGTCAATACTGCGCGTGCGTGAACCACTGTCCTAACCAGTGAAGACTAACTGAAACTTGACTCGTGCTCATTACATACAGGGTGATCAGAATCGACCGCACAATAAACCTACCAGACGATTCCTCGTGAAGAAAGAAACCGAAAGCGATTGTCCGTTGTCCGATCGGACGTCGTATTCCGGAAATATACGCGCCGAAAGTGCGTGACGTCACATCCGGTAAGAATACAGACATTAGAAAAAACTTACCCAATCACTTTGACAGAAAACATGTAATTGTTTGGTGTGAAGCACTAAAACACAAGGATAAAACACGTGGATTCGTGTCAGATTACAACATATGTTCAAAATTACTACCTTGTAGTGCGGAACAGGCGGCAGCCCTCCGAGGAATAGACATCTGCACGCGTTGCAGCATAGCAAGGGTTACAGTTTTGAGGGTCTCGTGTAAGATGGCCACTAGGTCGCGCAGGCTGTTAGCATATCGTCGATATACCAGTTCCTTTAGATGACCCCAGATGAAGAAGTCCAATGGGTTAAGAGCCAGTGATCTAGCGGGCCATGCGACAGGACTACAACGTTCTTCGAATTTGCATACTCACCCCGTGCCACGTATTTAAATATTGATTGCCTTTTTTTTTCCTTTTTTGTAATTGGAGGTTTAACGACTACCGTGAGCAACTCAGTGGGCTATAAGTAGTTGCCCGTCCTGAATTTAAGACCACTGATTCCAGGGAAGGAAGAGAGTCGGTGCCATAGGCAAACACAACATCCATGCTTCACCTGGATTCGAACCCTGACCCCTTTTGGACAAATGATTAGGAGCCATCGCCTTAGACCACTGCACCACCTTAAGATTATTGCGTCTGTATAGCTATCAACTTCGCTCTTCAACGAGCATGTGCATTACCGGATGTGACGTCACGAAACATTCGGCGAGTATATCTCTGGAATCCGACGTCCAATCAGACAACAGACTATAACGAAGTGAATTTCTCCGTCATTTCTATCCGCGCCAGGATTCGAACACGGGTCCACTCATTCCGGAATAAGTTGCTCTACCAATTGAGCTACGCGGACATTTTATTCTGATTCCTATCTGCCTTTATGTCGTGTGCGTCCTTCTGGCAGGTACGTCACATCTCCTGGTACGTTACATCATCTCCCCCTTATGTTTTTTTTTTTTTTTTCGAAGTGCTGCTCTTATTTTTCCTATCTCGCGGTGTGGAAATAACATCACACCATTGCGAGATTGTGAACGGTCGGGTCATCCGGATAGTTCGGGAGCCATTATAACGAAGTGAATTTCTCCGTCATTTTTATCCGCGCCGGGATTCGAACCCGAGGCCGCTTATTCCGGAACAAGTTGCTCTACCAATTGAGCTACGCGGACATTTTATTCTGATTCCTATCTGCCTTTATGTCGTGTGCGTCCTTCTGGCAGGTACGTCACATCTCCTGGTACGTTACATCATCTCCCTCGTGTGCGTCCTTCTGGCAGGTACGTCACATCTCCTGGTACGTTACATCATCTCCCCCTTATTTTTTTTTTCGAAGTGCTGGAGAAGGGATTCTCTTATTTTTCCTATCTCGTGGTGTGGAAAGAACATCACACCATTGCGAGATTTTGAACGGTCGGGTCATCCGGATAGTTCGGGCGCCATTATAACGAAGTGAATTTCTCCGTCATTTTTATCCGCGCCATGATTCGAACCCGTGTCCACTCATTCCGGAATAAGTTGCTCTACGAATTGAGCTACGCGGACATTTTATTCTGATTCCTATCTGCCTTTATGTCGTGTGCGTCCTTCTGGCAGGTACGTCACATCTCCTGGTACGTTACATCATCTCCCTCGTGCGCGTCCTTCTGGCAGGTACGTCACATCTCCTGGTACGTTACAAGACGACGGTTTTTAGCTTTTTTCTCCACAAGGAATCGTCCAGTAGGTTTATCGTACGGTCGATTCTGATCACCCTGTATATCATTTTCTTGTAATTCCGAACTTCATTCAGGAATATTCTGGGCACTCATACTCTTCGCTTCTTTTTTCAGAGAGGGAAAATGGTGAAGCTCCTTGACTCGGAATCGTATAAAATTCATACACAAACACACTGGACCTGTGTCACGTTACCTGAAAATCCTAACATTTGAATTGTCATCAATTTCTAAATGTCAATATAAACACACGGCCTAGAAGCTATATCACTGATTGCTTTATAATGAAATATGTAGGAAGATTAATTGCCACCAAGAAACAGGGAATTATGGAAGAAATTGACGGAAGAAAAAAAGGGGTGTGCGGATAGCTTTTGGGAAGTTAAAGAAGATTCTGTGCCGTAAAATGAAGCCCGAAAGCAGCCCAAAACATTTCAATCAATGGATAATGCCCTTTATGACCTACGGCGTTGAAACTTCGCCAAACAAGAGAAACATCTTACACAAATTGCAAAACTCTCATCATGTACATATCTGTCCTAAATGTGAGACTTTAAAATAAAATAAGGAATACAGATATAAGATCTAGAACAAGATTTTTGGACATAGTTGAAACGATACATAATTTAAAATGAAATATATCTGGCCATATAACAAAAACAGAAAATAATGGATGGACAAAAATGGTAGCAGAATGGTGGTCATACAAGGAAAAATAATAGTTAGAAGACCAGAGAGAAGATGCATAGTTGATATATACAAATCGTTAAGGAAGCTGTGGAAATGACACACGCAAGACAGACGTATTTGGAAAGAGATGAGGGATATCTGTGTCCTCGATTGACAGTAAAATGTGTTAGAAGAAGAAGTAGAGTTGAAAGAGAGACCAAGAAATATTACTCGAAATATACTTGAGTGCGTCCGTCGTGCCATCGTAAATGTCATGGTCCACATGAACAAACTCATGTGTCATTGGCCTGAAACTGATTCCGCACAAGGATCGAGGCCGTCATCTCCGCCAACAGCAGGTTCATTGAATGTTCCCAAAATGCATTTGTGCACCAACCATTGTACAAAATTTTGCTTCAATAAAACTAATATTCATTTTGCACCTAATTATTTTATTATATACATAAATTTTACACATTAAGTAAGATTATCCTGAATATGCAGTGGCATGATGCTAGGTTAAGAGTACCTCGTAAATCGTGTATAGCCTTGCAGGAGGATTGTGTTCACGTTCAGGTTTACCATGGAGTAACATCTTTGATGTTATGGTGGTATTTCAATTACGAAGAAATGGGTCCTTTGTTTGAGGTAACTTCACACTTGGACTAGAAGGGACACATCAGGATTCCTGATGACCAGACTCTAGATTTTGTGGAACTTTGGATTCTGGGATAATGCAGATTCGATGAGCAACCGTGAGGATATGTCTCCAACATCCAGGACGCAGCTCGTCTTCACTTCCGCGTTACAGGACTAGAAAGAGGTAGTTCTGAAACCCAGAATGTTACCCTGGAAAATGAAATACGGTCGCACAACTGTCGTATACTACGCCGGTTAGTGAGTGCACAACTGTGACATACCGATGCACATTGAAGTTATTTAATTTTACACAGGAAAGAAAGATTTCAATCTCTGCAGTGTTTTACCTTTTCCATGCAGTAGAGTTTTGCAAAAACTAAAATATATGTAAAAATTTAATTAATTTTTTTCTTAGTACTAAGGTAGAACAAGAAAATTGTTTCCTCCGATCAAAGGCTGTTCCCTGTGTTCAGGATGGTTGGTATTTGCCACAACTGTAATTTGCAGACGGTGGGTATGCATAAGTTTTCTTAATTGAGTTGTGATCACACGAATTTTAATCATCAGAAAGATAATTAATTACAGATGTTCAATGAAATATCAACGAATGCTATAGAATGCGCCATTGTAATATACAAATTTGGAAAATGTGTGCAAGGTCGTGCGTCGGTTGGTTGATTTAAATGTGACATAGACGTTAAGTGAGATAATATCGGAAAAATTTCCTCTTCCTGGGGCGAGTATAGACTCCTCGTCTTCCGGATAGCGCCGGATTATGCTAAACACCATACCAGCCAGAACAACCAAGTTTACGATGAATTTGAATATAACCGTAACAGGATTCGCTAGTCTAAGCAACCGTTATTGTACATAATGAAACTAGAAGTTTTGAATTCATTACCCTGTTTGACCAAAGGAGCAGAATATCAATGAATGAAATGGAATACGGGATTGCATCTTTACACAATACATATTTTGTAGATGTGAATACATTTATTGGTTTAAATATGACATGGATGTTAATTTAGATAAAATTCGCAAACCTGAAAATGTCATACTCATTGGCATACTAGGGCGCTATTCGGGAGACACGGGTTCGGTTACCGTTCTAGGACGACGGATTTTCAAGTTTTCTGATATTATCTGACTTAACATCCATGCCATATGTAAAAATAAACGTATTCACATCTATCAAATTTGTATTGTACAAATAAGTTATTTGTTTTTTAAGAACAAACTCATTGTAATGCATCTTTCTGTCAAATAATATTGTTTGCTTTTCAAAATTTGTAACAATGGCCTTTGTTTTCCTAATTACTCCCAGAATCTTATACTATTGACGCTTCTTAGCATCATTACTAGCTGTAAACCATGCCTTTATTGTTATAAATTGGAAGTTGTTGGGAACATATTAAATTATGAAGAAAATGTATTTCCGCCTTCTATACATTTGCAGCCTTCTACTAAAATTGTAATCGTACTTCATATACATGACTTATCGATACACTAGTAAATTAATCGAAACGCAAAGTGTAAAGCGACTTTTCTATTTTTCAAAATTACAGCTAAGCCTTGTGCTTATATTGAGATGTGCTAAATTTGTTTCGTGGTATGCAGCAGCAGATTTTTAATTCTCCGTAGAGTGCATACCACAAAGTATTATCAGAAACAGAGTCCCAATCCCTGTGGATGCTCTTCAGAAACACACACCACCTGTTTAGTTTTTACCTGCACGATATACAGCTTTACACATTTCCCGGTTTGTCAGTTTTTGTTGTACAACGTCAATAGATTAGTTTCGTTTGTAGCACAGTCTTTTATTACCATAGGATGGTCACATTCTCCAAAACTGAATTTTTGGATTTGACAGGGCATCTGTTTAAAGTGATAGTTTTCTTAAAGCCCGCTTCATTTTTGGATATAAAACTGCATGCTTCCATTTTGTTAGCAAATAATTCATCGTGTGCTGACACATACAAAGACGAACCTGCCACCATTTGTTTCAACAGGTTTAGGAGTATTTTAGCTTACGTAAATACTACAGAGTCCATAGAAAAACCTCTCATATTGTTCATATGAAAATATTGTGAGGTGATCCACCTTTACTTAGGTCCGATAGTGAACATACTATAAAAGAACGTGAAGAAAATGTCAGTAAAGCTCATTGTTACCGTTAAATGTGTGAAATGCTCACTTCCATTATTTAACATATTGGTGAATGTATAATTCCTCCGATTTTCGATAAAATAATGTTTTATTAGTATCAAGGTAGAGTAAATGTTTTGTTAAAGTTAATGGCTAAGAAATTATTTTTTCTTTTTTTTTTTTTTTGTAAAATTCGTAGTAACAATGGCTGAATAACTTTTTTGCAAAATTATGGCTAACAATGGCTCACAAATCTTATGCATAAAATTGGATATTTACCAAAAGACCAGGACGAAGGTAAAATCAATTCATACTACTGTCAGTGGGAAAGCTTATATGTTCAAAGATGCAGAAGTGGACTTGAAGAAGCGTCATTCCACGAAAAAGCTACTCAATATGAATTGACTTGGAAATACTGAGAGAAATGGAAAAGCATTTCTTCAAGATCTTTTGTTTCAGATCTTCAATGAATGATGCACAGTCGAGTCAAATTATTGTGACCAACGCCTACTTTTGATGTCAACAACTCGTAGCCAGTGAAAGAAAGCACGAGACGTGAGCTGGCTTGAAGGGTATATAGAGTGTGTTGTAGGAATTCGGAAAACGCGTCACTCGTTGCTGACATGGATAGAAGGAGGGATTTATCAGATTTGCGAAAATGGATGATGATCGGCTTTCGGGCCAAAGCTGGCAGGATTTCTGAAACAGCGCAGTTTGGGAACTGTCTGCGTACTGCTCTGGTTAAAGTATATTTTGATATGAGAAATGGCACCATTTCTAATAAGGCGCATGAGGGCCTAAAAAGGTGCATGAGGGCCTTCCGACAGGCTAACGTGGAGCAACTCACTGGCCAAAATAACCAGGAAACTACCGAAGTGTGTTTGAAAAGACAGTTTAGCGAGACATGCTGTGTATGGAGTTCCGATGCAGACGGATGGCCACTGCTCTTATGATAAGGAAGGTGCATCGGCAGAAAGGGCTCACATTTTAACCGCGGTATCGGAATAGGAGCTCGGCTGATTAAAAACGGATTGCCTTCTCCGACGAGTCGTGTTTTCTGCTTCATGAAACGGATCGACGTTGGTGTATAAGGTGAGAATGATCGGAGAACAAATTTCCTTCAACCACTGATGGAAGGACACAAGATTTTTGGGGCAGTGTTATGGTCTGGGAAACGTTTTTGTGGATACTATCTGGGTCCTGACGAAGCAAGGTCAATACCCAGCGAAACCATGGTCGACTTGAAAAAAACATTTGTGACAAACTACGTTGTATTATCTTAATATGTTTATAATCGTCACAAGATTGTAGTCTGAGATCAAAAATGACATACAGTATGTTTGGTTTTGAGTCTTTACTTACGGGATTTCTCCCTTATTACTAAATCACATTTTTCCAGGAATTTTCAAGAACCATATACTGATTTTTGTATACATATTTAAAGGTTTTCCGGAACAATACTGTAAGTAGGCTGCAGAGAAATTTCCTTTTTTGGAAATAAATTTTCAAGGTTTCTAAATGCGCATACACATGGTTTTGTTGAAAAGAAAAGTTTTTATGAAACATCATGGACAATATACAGGAAAATTCTTGAAAATTGTGCGTCGCTTTTGTGTTCTGAAAATTCATTTTACATCCCACTTCTTTACTTTTATCAGCAAGTTTCTGGATCATATTCTACAGTTCTGAACGGGCAGCTGCAAAAATGACTACGTCATCAGCTAAACGAAGATGAGTAAAATAATATCCCGTTATTTTTATTCCTTTGCTTCCTCAGTTCACCGATTGAAAGATATTTTGCAATGAAATTTTAAAGTGCTTAGGAGATATGGTGTGAGATTGTATCACTCCCCTTCAAATTATTATTGGTGTTGTATCCTCAAATATCGAACTCTTACACTTTGCTGTACATACACGTTCTTAATGATATGTCGCTCCACCCTTTGCCCTCTCAGGAAGAAGTCAAGTATTGAAAACAGGGAGGTGAAATTGCTGGTCAATAAGCGCAAGCATCTGGTTTTTCAAATCAGCCACAATTCTCGGTGAAGTTTGAAGAGCTCCAAAAGATATTTAAAATTCGTCGCAGAAATTCATAATTGGGTTTGAGAGCTGGCGATGGATGAGGCTATTCGACTGGGGTGCACTCACTTGAATGCGCATGGAGCTATGTGCTTGCCGGTCAGGAAATATGACGAGTGAGGTTTTCAAATTGTAAGACGGTGGGAAAGGGGAATCCTTCCGAACGGGTGTCGAATATTGGCCGAAATATTCATGCTCGTATATCTAATGCCAGGGGTGGTGGTCAGGATGGGCACAATAATTGTTAAGCAAGCTTATGTAAAGGCACTACTTCCACATATGTGCGGGACCCCATTTCCGAAGTGGCGTTCATCGATTTGTGTAATTTGCGCCACACACTGAACATTCAGTCTCCATGATAGAATCCAAAAAGTGATTCTACAGATCTACCGCTTGTTTTCAGTCCTCCATATTCAAATTTCAGTTGGCCTGTCCAAACTTCAGCCTAATCTTTCGGTACTTTGCATTCAACATGGTGATACATACGACAGGGACGTCCACTGTGATATACTACCAATTCCATGGTACAAGTCATAGTCTTTGTGCGTATGTTGTAGTTAGACTGAACACCTGCACGAATTCCTGTACAAAGGTCAATTGGTTCTGTCGTGAGTGATCGCAGCGCCACATTTCATTTCGTTATAACTACAGTGGTGCCACGTAGGTTTTTTGTCGATGCTGCCGTGGTAAATCTATTCCTTTTGCTATACCCGTTGACACGTTTTCCTTCGAATGACCCTTGTGTAGTGCCCGCATTAAGTTCAAACGTTAACTACTCCGCGGCAGCTTTCCGATTCTTTATGACTATTGCAGTCAGCAAGGTGATACATTGGCAGCCTTCCAATTCTTTATGATTATGCGAAACGGACTGAGCTCACCTCGATAGTCACTTTCACATTTCCGGATACATTTTCCCATTGATTCATTCTGCTTCATATTCGGTAAACTGTTTGCCTGTTTCGTAAAACATGTATCTGAAATTTTGTTTGAAACGCTTTGTCTTCAACGTAACACACTGTGATAACGGACTGAAATGTTATAAATTTTCGGCAATGTAAATGCACATTTCTGTATTCTACAATATGTTACTTTAAGTACGCATCGGAAAGCTCGCTTAAAAATTGCCAAATATTTCTTACGGAGTGCAGCAAGCCGTCGCGGTGGCGCAGTGTTCTAAGCGATGGCTTCTGATCATTCGTCAGAGAGGGGCCCTGGTTCGAATCCCTGTGAGACATGGATTTTGTGCTTGTCTTGCGGCATTGGCTCTCCCCTTTCCTGGAGTCAGTAGCCCTAAATTAGGGACAAGCGACTGCTTATATCCCATTGAGTTGCTCACGGTGGTCGCTAAACTCTCAAACAGAAAAAAAGGCAGCAATTAAGTAATAAGATTTATGTTTATTTAAAAAAATCCCAGTAAAATACATGAATCATTCAAGCATAGTTATTTTCATAAATCATTCCTCAGCTAGATGGTGGCTACAGTTTTTGCGTAATAATTATGCAGATGATTAATTTATGCTGTGTATGACGTCATTCAGTGGAAGAACATCTTCACAACCCTGTCATGGAGGTGAGTGGAAATATATGGTTCTGTTTGAAAATATGTAAAAATGCATTTGAACAATTTAGTTTTTGCGAGGTGTACATGGGGCAGATTGCCTATCTCATGCCCAAATATTCGGATGCTATGTCGCCCCTTCAGACTATCACCTATTTTGGTCCCTATCGAATGCACTCCGTTGCAGAACGTTCAACAATGATGTTGATCTCCATATTTTCCTTGGTGATTTCTTCGCAGTTAAACTTGCGCGGTTTTTTTTTCAAGAATGGCACTGCAGACCTATCTGGACATTGGGACACCATCGTAAACATTGGTGGGACGGAAGAGATACATAGCAGATTTATTCCGTTTTTAATGTTTCACGGCTACGTAGAAAAATTTAGAAAATCCCGAAATGCCCGTACGAACGATTCCAGTGCCCTCGTCTAAATGTATTGAGAAAGTTCGCGAAAGGATGAAAAGTGATCATTGTGTGAACTTGAGGACGTTGGAATGTGTTCTCAGTGTGAATAATGAGACGATTTGTCAAATTTGAGTGCTAGATTTGAGGGAAATAATTTATGCTCGTTCTGTTCGACATTATTTTTCAGTCAACCAGAGAGATGCAGGCGTGGAGTAAGAATAACACATTTTGGAGACTGAAAAAACAACGCAAAATATTCTCAGAAGTGGTCTGGCAGGTGACGACGCATGGTGGTTTCGTTATGATTCTGAGACAAAAAAAAAGTGCTCAATAGGTGTCGCCTCGGTCACCAAGAGAAAAGAAAGTAAGGCTATAAAATTCAAAGTAAAAGACGATGCTTTTGTGTTTTTACGACGGCAAGGGAATTCTACATCACGTGGTATTCCTGAAAGTAAAAATGTCACTGGCAATGCCTGTACATCCATTTTATTGCGATTGACGAAAAGGGTTGTTAGTGTCAGTCCTGAGTTCCACAGCGAACATTGTTTCCTTTTTCACAATATCGCACCAGCACACAGATCAGTCCATATACAGAAATTTCTGGCACGAAAATAAATGTGTTTACGCAACCATTTCTCCATTACAGCATACAGGTCCATTCCATAAATAAACCATGCTGTAATGGAGGAATGGTTGGGTACACACGAAAATAAGTGTGTGTATACAACCATTCCTCGATTACATCATACAGATCCCTTAAATAAATAAACCATTCCTCCATTACAGCATACAGGTACCATCCATAAATATACCATTCCTCCATTACAGCATACAGGTCCCTCCCATAAATAAACCATTCCTCCATTACAGCATACTGGTCCTTTCCATTAAGTAAACCAACTTTCTCTAAAAGTCAAGGGAGACCTCGTTTTAGGGATGGCAAGGATCACCGCTTCTAACCATATGGGAAGGTGTGTTCCAGAACCAACTAGCCGCGAGATGGCTGAGTTCAAAGCACCTACTCTAACATTGTACATGTGCTCTTTAACTCGGGTATACAAATTTCTTTAAGTACAACAGGTGTAATACCCCAGGTCCATGCCATCGGGATCACTTGCTTTAAGTGAAATGTTGTAGATGCCATATCTATTGTGCTTGTGTACCAGGTCCCCGTCTTCCTTAATGGACTGAAAAACGTTTCGCTTCTTGACACGAAATCCGATATCAAATGGTTTACACGCATTGCTCAATATTATAACTAATGGTGTTATATAATCAATTGATCCCAGTACCTAAGCCTTGTAGGTTCTTGCTGTAAAGTCGTTTTCATACTTTTCCCATTAGCTCTACTCTTCCTTTTTATTTCCTTTTTATTTTTATATGTTTTAATCAAATTATTAATGTATTGCATAAGATATCCAAATTGTATTGCAATTCTCTTTATCCGTACTATTTATCTATATTTCTCGGTATGCTTAATGACTAGTATGCGTGAAAGGTCTTGTAAGTAAATCACATGAAGCACTGGTGGTTTTCATATCAGGATATTTGGAATCATATGATATTAATGCAGGTATATGCGTTTATTTTGATATGTATTTTATATTCAAGGTAACTTTCTGTTTTACAAACAGTATATCTAAAAGTGGAATATTATTATTTTGCTTGAATTCTAAAGTAAGTGTTATGATTGCATACATTTCTGTATATTTAGCAGGAATAAATTTACGTTTTTTAGAAGACAGTTCCGTGTTTTCAAGTTTCGCAACTCAACAAAGCCAGAAACTGGCTGCACCATACCGGCGGAAGACTACTTCGTTATTTCAGATGGGAGATGAGGAAATATTTCCCATTCATGTATTGGAAACTGAAGTAGAGAAAAGATCCCTTGAACGGAATGTGTATCTCCTATGACAGGTTTTTCGCAGATGCTTTTCAGATCAGGGGGTTAAACAAATGCTTTTCTGGGAACACAAAAATGTTTCGTAAAACGCTTTCTTTGTACATTAGAAGCTGTTATGGGACTATTTATTTGAGGGGAGAAACAATAAATTTGTAGCCAGTGCCACTGGAAGCAACGTCAGATTAAGGGAGCATTGGGTTCCATGACATGGATAAAAAATGTTTTTTTTGGACGATAAAAAATACCAAATTCATCGTCGACGATAACATAATCTTGAATTTGACTAAAACTAAGTGCATCCAGAGATGAGTCCATGTTGTACATTGCCGATCAAATTTAAAATTATATCGAATATTTTAGAATCTATGGTATAAGTTAATACGGAAAAAACCACGTTTGTGTTGTTCAAGTACAAAGGCTGTGTTTAATTACTGCAGAAGAGCTTTTTTAAATAACTTTATATTGCGCTTGAGAGCATCATAATATAATGTCAGCAGTTTCTCTAAACAAAAAGCAAGTAAGGAAGCCCTCACCGTCCGGTCGGAAGGGAGATACTAGGTAAAAGTTAAAGTCTACAATATTACTTAAGAGTCCTCCATACCCCGTATTGTTTCAATTCCGCCGAATGCGAGAAAAAAATATAGCATGATGCAGATGGAAAAATTAATATATCATATCACTCTTATGAAATATTAAATGTTTATGTCAAAATTAGAACTTTTTAAAAATAACTGTCAATCAGCCCATTATTTTTCACTTTTGGGATAATTATTGAAATATTGCTCCGCAAAGTGACGCTAATATAGAAACGCAGAAAGAAGGTTCAATGCTTATTCTACATGTGAAAAAAAAACGGATTTCTAAATTGTTTTTTATATATGTTATTGCGTTCTGATAATGCGTGTTTTGAGCGATTTTTCATGAGGTACGGAGGACCCCTAAAGAATCGCCCTAAATTTCGAAAAACAGTAAAATGTTTTAATTTTTTGAAGTTGATTTATTAGTGTGCTTTGCATATTGTGTTAAAAGAGTTTAAATTTTTGGTACATGTAAAACTCCTAATGGAACATCAGCTAACAATTTGGAATATGAGTGATATCACAGGTGATCTTAAATCTGCCTGAAACTGACTCCTTCTAGCAGATCCTAAATCTGCCAGAAAAAAAACCATATCTATAAGAAAAAAACCCACATAAAATAGAAAATTCTTTAAGCAATTATGGATTAAGTCTAATTATTTCTACAATTTACTGGATCAAAAATTATATATATACACAGTATCCCTGCCTCAAATAAAACAGAATAAAATGACATCAGTTTGGCTGCGTGACGTAAACGATAAAGAGTGCTTACTGTGCAGTTTCTGCATAGAACAAAATAATGCTACAATATAAACAAAACGTTATTTTTGGAGAATAAGCATTTGTGTGGATTTCCGTACTGCTAACACCACCTCTGTGTCGAAATTTGGTGATAACTACGCGGTATATTTCCACGTTATTATTGATAAATATCTGGAGCAGCTTAATCCATATTTTTGGCAAGACATTACGGAGGTCAGCCATTGTGTTTGGTTATGGAAAATGATTATCCAGATCTCGCTGTACAGCGTACGAAATGGTCTCAATAGGATTAAGATCAGAAGACCTCGGAAGCAGCAGTGACGATTCAATTCCATGAATTTTCATCTCCTAAAACACGCTCCATGTATGGTGATGTATTGCATTGTCATCGTAAAAATGGAATGCATGTCCAATAACAGGTAGAAACTGTGTCACAATGGGCGCAATGATTTCGTTTTCGTACACTGAGGTATTCATTTGGCCTTGATATGGAATACGTCCATTAAAGAACACTCCTGCCAAAACAGAATTGACTGTCTCTGTGAAGCGTCGACAGACTGCACAAAGAGTTGCTTCATTCATGAGCCGGATCTCCTCCATAAGTGTTTTCGCTGAGTATCATAATAAAAAGGGAAATGGGATTCGTTTGTGAAAAGTGCATTGTTCCATTTCGTAATCCATGACATGCACTGCTGAACATTGGTGTATTTCTGAGGACGGTGAGTTGATGTCAATGTTACAAATCTCAGCATCCTGCATTCTCTGCATGCATACTCGTGAAGACGGATTCGCACTGTTCGAGTACATAATGAGACACCAGAAGCAGATCAAAGTGACTCCCAGAGTTCTCTACTGGTCTTACTAGGCCTTCTCAGAGAACTTACATTCGGGTAACGGCCTTTCCTCCTGGTTGTTGTCCTGAGGCGACCACTCCTCTGGCGATCTGAAACATTTGCATGCCGTAGAAAGCACGTTTGTAGTCGACTTCCTACACTTTGCGAAATTCTTAAAGCTGTAGCCACATCTATCTGCTTGTAACATCCAGCCCTATTCCTGTTGTCAATCCTTAAACATCGCCTGGGCATCATTTCAGGTTGATCCTACACCGATATCAATAACTCGAAAGAAATCTAGACCAAGCGGTGAAACGACTCAGTTTCCAGTTATCGCAAGGTGCTTTTATCAGATTTCGCACGATAAATGCTTTGTTGTCATGGTGCTAATTTACATATAACATATCTTCCCACGTTGATAATCGAACTCCAGTAATCGTTAAATTTCATTCCACCAGGTTTGTCCTTCGAAACCGCTGTATTTTTAACTTTCTTGTGACTAGTGTATATTGTCGTAAATAAATCAGATCTATTTCCAACCCGAATTTAGGATTAATTTATTTGGCATTTCGCCAAAGTTAAAAGAAAAGCACAATGCAGACGCCGAACGAAAGTTGAAACAGAAAAATGTGTAATAATAAAATCTTACATACAGTTTACTGGAAACTATTTTGTTAAAAATGCGGTTTTCTTTAATTTAGACAACCGTTGAAAAAATTCAAATAATTGTGCACTATATTTAAATAAAACTATAGAGCTACATATGAAATATCTAAAACCATGAGGGAAATATGTTAATTAAGCTTATGTTTTACAATTTTTCCTACTTGCAATTGTATTATTGCATACAGTATGTTATCCCATGCAGACAATGCTCCATAGAAAATAGCACGCATTCATTTCAAAATTTAAATTTTGAGAAGCAAATTCTATGTTATTATGTACATTTGTGAAATAGTGATGCCATTCTCTACGTGCTTCGTTCATAAGAGATTTAACATTTACGAGAGGGATAATTTTTTGTTTTTGGTTTATTATCTTGCTGCAATTTTTCATACACAATAGGTGTCACTATCATAAAAAAATATCCCTTTACGCATAGCAAGTCCCAAGTACTCTGTGCTTTTTTGTAGTTCTTCGGGATTGATTTATTCTTCTTTCAACTTTATATTAATCAGTTGAAAAAAGAAGTCCGTACATCATATAAATTCAGATGCTTTTACAAATTTCTCGCAGTGGTTGCTGATTCATGTAGAATATTACATCCGTTTTAATACTGTTGCTGGAAATATTTCTGGCATTTTATAAACACGTCACAGACACGGTTTCTCTTTGATTCTGCTCACATGGTTTATTTATGAATTGTACGAACGTAAAATATTTGTTTGAAATTACCTTCGTGTAAATTATATTGTTAAGAAAGGTTGACATTTTGGACTGTACTTCGGATGTTTTGATTGCTTTAAAAACAGAACGTGTCCATAGATAGAAGTCCCCGTGGTGTAGGTTCATACCAATGACTTTATAAGTAGGTTCTGACTGCAAGATACTGCGTTATAACGTGCTGCACCTTTGTTGTCTGTATTCAGTTATATGATGGAAGAGCGGGCATAGCTATTTAGTATAAAAGAGAACAGAAGTATAGCACAATACTTACTTTACAGGACGTAGTACAGTTACTGAAATAAGATGAACTGTCACATTTCTGATCACACGTCCTAGATGTTTCGATAACTATGCCGCTCGTAACAGGTGGGACACAGATGAAAATATAACTGACAGAAGGATTATTCCACAGTTATTACAAACTCTGTCCCGAGTACCTCTTTTAGGACATGGATGTCAATGATAGTGGTCCAAAAGCGGATAATTTTCTAAACGATAGAGAAGGAAGACATTTCAAATTTTGTTCTTCTGTCTGTTCAGAAAAGAATAAGAGTGTTTGTTAATGCAAATAGTAAGCAACATTTTTTATTTCTTGATCTAAACATAAAACATTTTATAACGACGACAGTTGACATCCGTTCTTATAAGCAGTTGACCTTCATTTAATTCACGTTTGTTGCTTCATGCGAAGGGTTGAAGGTAGCGCTGCACAGAATGCCTGCCTTGGCTATTACATACGTCACATGATGTCGACCCCAGTCGGGTTGATATTTGACAGAGGTCAAAGCCCAAATCTCTTTGGATAACGAGCTGGCAAGAAAACTGTGTTAACACGCACGTTGAGAAGAAAGTCTACCTTCTTGAAAAAGCCATCGGTTGATGTGCGAAAGCTTGAAAACTTCGATTTTTATGTACGGCAATATATTCGGATCACCAATTATAGGTATACTATCTTTCTTATAGTTAGTGTAACGTTACTTGCGCTATTGTTATGTACGAAGAATTATTCCTTTTCTTCTGAAGGACAAATTCATTTAAGATATGCTTGTTATTCCAGAACACGTAATAAATAACGGATATTAGAATTCAAAAAAATCTTGGTATATTGTAATATATGTGACTAAAATTTGCTTTGAAAATGAGAATGTTTCAATATGCCTATGCTGCTGATAATGCATCACGTTCTCAAATATCTTCGGATTGAATCACTTATAATAAATCAACTTCTCACGTTGAGAAATAAAATGGGACAATGAAATAAATATTGAAAAATGAGCGTCCGATTTGTGAACAAAAATACCAAAAATGTATTAGCAATTATGAGAAACGCATTTGATGAAGCTTTGACTTCTTTGTATACAACGTTTTCTTAATTTCGAAATGGTCTACCTAATTTTTGCAAAGAATTCAGCTATAGGTAATTCTCCACCTAAGATCGGGAAAGCCTCTGAATTTGATCGCAATTTCACGTTAATGAGTCAAATCAGCAATCACTTCAGACTAAACTTTGCTTCAATAGCTTTCCAATGGCTGAAACATTTACTGTATGTCCCATCCACGTGGCAAGTGCTAAGATATTTTATATTGTTCTGTCAGATACTTCATTCGAGGCTGGAATTTTCTAAACTTATATCTTTTTATTAATCACAAACTTGAGACTTGATCGTTCCGGGTGGTGTAGTGGTTAGCATAACCAGGCGTTATCTGGGAGACAAGGGTTCGATTCCCGCTTTAGGACGATGAAACTTTCAAGTTTTCGGATATTATCTGACTTACCACACCTACGTATATTTACACCAAAAAAAAACGGATTCTCATCTTTAAGTATTTGTATTGTATGGTGTAATCCCGTATTCCATTCATGATATATCTTTTCCTTTTTATGAGTGCTTTAAACTATGAATGGTTCAATACGTTCGCCATATCATAAATATGCCTATCGTTCCTCATATGTGAAACGCTAGTTTGCGAGTCTGACAAAATTGTTAGGCTACACTTACACCGGCTTGGTCACATCGCAATGAATAACGGCCTACACTGTACGTTTTGATTAACAGAAACTCTTTAACATATTTGAAAATTGAAGTGCTGTTGAAATTTTGCGATGTTTGGAAATTTCGAAACACATACCAGAGATATTCAAAGAAGCCATATATATACACTGATGGCCATTAAAAGTGAATCACCAGCAAGACCGCATCGCAGGGTCACGAAAGTCGGAAAAAGTGCATAACACGGACGCACATTTAAACGATTAACCTGGGGCCGCACTTATAGAAATCATGTGGGACAGTAAACAGTAACGTCCCTTGTGGACGTCATACAAGTGGGTTGAAAAAGGGGCCAGTATTAAACCCTCGAAGTGTGTTTTCTCGCCGTTCCAGGCCTGGAACAGCTGCAACATGCTCCGTCGAAGACAACGGCGGCGCTATTAGCGGGTTTCCGACTTGGATCGCAGTGTAATTGGGGAATATCGGGATTACGGATGTTCACGACAGACACCGCCTATGCACGGCAGACACCGCCTTTTCCCTAGCCTGCACGTTTGCTAGATATGTCTCCTGATTAAACATATCTGGGACATTGTAGCTAAGCGAGTCGTCTGTCGAGCGCCTCCCCTGTCACCACAAATGATCATTGGTTTTGCATAGAAGAAACTTGGCAAGCTATGCAACAGGACGATGTCGAAAATTCCTTCCGTTCTGTTGCACGCCGTGTACAGGCTATTATTATTGTATACAGGCTGTTAACTTTTTTTTTGCATAGAAGCAGTTTGGCAAGCTATGCCACAGGACGATGTCAAAAATTTCTTCCATTCAGTTGCACGCCGTGTACAGGCTATTATTGTTTTTCAAGGTGGCTTCTCCCGATACTGAGATTTGGAGCGAAAAGAATGTTGTGTATAAATGAGTTATCACATGTAACACGAGGAAACTATGATATGAATTTCATTTGATTAGCGCGATTCTTTCTTGCTATGGCAATTTTCACAAACAGTATTGTAGCTTTACTCAGAGGAAGAGACACTGTGAAGACAAGAGTTAGCCACATGTAAAGTTATGTGACATTACAATTTTTTTTATGAACCAACAAAATTTCTTTCTTGGATTAACATATTCAGATGTTGTTACGGATCAAACCTCTTACGTTGCGCTACCAACAAAAAACGTCCTAATCATCTGATTATGAACGCTATTGTCGTTATTAATACTTCTTACGGGACGATCGGAACAGATACTTCGCTCAATTTGAAAATCGTACAAAAACTTGAAAACCATGCTTAAATGCAATGGCGTTCGGTATTAAAACAGTGGTAGATAAATCGATTTAATTACAAGTATTTATAGATCAGAGAATGTAATAATATAGACATGGCGGTCTCTCTGAACATTTTATATTGAAGTTATTCAGTTAAATGTTTATAGCTAAATGCTTCTATAATCTGAATTTATTTATCCTCAATGTACCAGGGGATATGAATTTTGATCTGGTTTGTAAGAAGGATAGTGCATCAGGTATATTGGAAAGTATGATTTCACTTCAGAGCACTTCTCGATTTATTATTCCCATACCAACCTTTGTAACACCAGTCACTTTATTAGACCCCGACCCCACTCCTGGAGGGGCAGAATGTATAAACATTATTGTGCTACACGCAATTGGAAATAATTTATAGTAATAGTCTATAGGGATGTAAGGTCAGCTGATGCGTAACATCACAGCCTCTCCTTGACAAATGTCAACCCCGCCTTCTCGTGGTGCATCCTGTTCCCACTAAAGGGGCTCTAACGAAAGACAATAGCGGTATAACTATACCATCGGGTTTAGAGAAAATGCTATACCACACTCACCATCCCGCTTGACAAGCGTGGTGAGTTATGGCCAACTCCCTCCAAAATGACACCACAACTTAAATCTTGGCTCTCAGTCTCCGGCAGCTGGAATGTACTTGGCCAAGGCAGCGGCCAGTGCGACATGAAGGCAGAGGGTGCTAAGAATCCCTAGAGGACCGGACTAGGATGCCATCTGAAGCTGACCTTGGCTACGTATAATGGACGATCCCTATCTTCTGATTCAAAGCTTATTGAATTGGAAGAAGAACTACAAAGGATCAAGTGTGACATCGTCGGGCTAAGTGAGGTAAGGAGAAGATCTCATTGAGCTGAAAAGTGGACATCTCTTCTACTATCGTGGGACAGAAACTGGCAGAACTAGTGTTGTTAGATTTATAATAAACACGAAACTGAAGGATAAAGTTGTAGTAGTTGAAAGTTCCTCTGACAGAGCTGCACGACTCGTTATCCAACTCTCGAGAAGATACCAGACTCATATTATTCAAACTTATGCACACACCACAAGTAATCCTGAAGAAGAAATTGAAGAATTTTATGAGGAAATTCGTCATCTAAATAATAAAGGTAAGCAGCACTTAAAGATAATTATAGGAGATTTCAATGCAAAAATAAGGCAAAAGCAACAGAATGAAACTTCAGTAGGCAAATTCGGTCACGGCAACAGAAAACAGCGTGGAAATACTCTCGTAGAGTTTGCAGAGGAAGAAGGTTTTTTTATCTTAAACACCTTTTTTAACAAAAACCCGCACAGTAAATGTACATGGATACATCCAAATGGGACGACAAGTGAAATTGATTTTACTATGTGTAACAAAAAATTCGTCATAGAAGACTGCAGTGTTCTAAACAAGTTCAACACAGATAGTGACCATAGATTGGTGAGGTGTAAAATGCACCTCAACACTAAACTCGAACGTGGCAAGCTCTTAGGACAAACAAAATGTATTAAAATAACCAACCTTAAAAAACATCATAATGCCTTCAAGTTGGAAATGAAGAACAGATTCTCTGCTTTAGAAGGCCTAACATCGGAAGAAGTGGATATTTCTGAAATTAACAAAAAAGTAACCAAAGCTCTTATGGAAACAGCAACGAAATTAGCTGGGTCTAAGAACAAGTTGCATGTGAACAATTTATCAGGAAAAACCAAAATGTTGATGCAAAAAAGAAGAGAGATGAGGACAACTAAAGAAGATGTGACTTCCAAAGTGGAATATATAGAGCTATGGAAGACAGTACGAAAAAGTATCACTGAAGACGTAAGGAAATTCAACTGTGAACTAATGAGGAAAGCAATTGAAAACAACCAAAGCCTAACGATAGCAAAGGGACATCTCAGTAAGCGAAGAAAACAAATTATGGCACTGAGAAAAGAAGATGGTTCTGTAACAAAAAACAGATGCGAAATTTTGACAAGAGTGAAAGATTTCTACTCCAAATTACACTGACGGAAAAAAATCCCTACACCACTAAAAAGTAGTTGTAGGGGACTGAAATGGCAGCAATACATTTGTATTAGTAACATATTCAATCGATTAAGGTTTCAAGATCACAGCTTATTGTAAGCGCAAGAAGAGCCATTTCAAATGTGAAATGCTGGTACATTAATAACCGGTTTAACCGCCAGAATGTTGAATGCAAGCGCGCAAATGTTCATGCATTGTGTTGTACTGGTGATGGATGTCAGTTTGTGGGATGGAGTTCCATGCCTGTTGCACTTGGCCGGTCAATGCAGGGACGGTTAATGCTGGTTGGGGGTGACGCTGGAGTTGTCGTCCAATGATGTCCCATACGTGCTCGATTGGTGAAAAATCTGGTGGTCTATCAGGCCACGGAAACGTGTCGACACTCTGTAGAGCCTGTTGGGTTACAACAGCGGTATGCGGAAGATCGTTATCCTGTTGGAAAACACCCCTGCTGTTCATGAATGGCAGCACAACAACTTCAATCACCAGACCGACGTACAACTGTGCCGTCAGTGTGCGTGGGATAACCACAAGAGTGCTCCTGCTGTCATAGGAAATTGCTCCCCAGACCATAACTCCAGGTGTAAGTCCACTGTGTCTTGGCCGCAGACAGGTTGGATGCAGGCGCTCACCTGGCCTCCTTCTAACCAACACACATGCCATCACTGGCACTCTGGCAAAACCGGCTTTCATCAGAAAACACAACAGATCTCCACTCCGTCCTCCAATGAGATCTAGCTTGACACCACTGACGGCGCAAGCGGCAGTGGTTTGGAGTAAGTGGAATGCACGCTACAGGGCTACATGCTAGGGGCTGCGCTTCAAGTAACCGATTTGTAACAGTCCCTTTGTGTCACTGTGGTGGAAACTGCAGCACGAATTGCTGCCGCTAACGAGGTACGATGCGCCACGGCGCCATACACGGCGGTCTTACCTCTCAGTAGTGCCGCGTGCCCGGCCGGAACCCGGTTTTCTTGAGGCAGTACCTTTCCTTGACCACCGCTGCCAACAATAATGCACAGTGGCTACATTCCTGCTAAGTCGTTCTGCAATATTGCGGAAAGAAAATTCCCCTTCTCGTAGCCTTATTACACGACCTCTTTCAAATTCCGTGAGCTGTTAATAATGGCTTGTTCGTCTTCTTAAAGGCATTCTTGACTAACATCAACACCCTACGTCGAATCTCAACGATAACTAACGCTCACGAACGTTACAGCGCGTATATTACAGCGAACCTGCTTTGCATGTTTCGAGGGCGCTACTAGCGCCACACATATGCGCCGAGCGCGAAATTTGCATAGACGTCATTTTACAGATGTACTCTCGCCGCCTACCAACTGTCGTTTATCTAACACAAACACTTCTTGGTGTTGGGATTTTTTCCCGTCAGTGTATATGAATGGGATGATACATGTACTCTAGATATCATGAAAGGTACCAGTACCTGAGCTCTTGCAGTCCTCCCAGCAGAAGTTAAACATGCAATCAAGAACATAAGGCGGGGAAAAGCTCCAGGAGAAGATGGAATTACTGTGGACATCATACAATAAGCAAGTGGAGAAATCGAAACAATACTCGCCCACATTTTCTCTCGATGCCTTAATTAAGGGAAGACTCCTGAGGATTGGAACAACGCTACAATGATCTTGCTACATAAAAGGGGTGACACTGAGGATCTCAGGAAGTACAGACCTATGAGCCTCCTATCAGGGTTTTATAAAATCTTCACTAAAGTTCTTTCACACTGCTTGAAGGTGACACTGGACATTGCTCAACCGAGAGAACAAGCTGGATTTAGGAGTGGCTACAGCTCAATAGATCATATCCATGTACTGAGAGAACTAATTGAAAGAGCGAGGGAATATGAACTTCCATTGTGCATGACTTTTATCGATTATGAAAAAGCCTTTGATTCGGTGAAACCATCAGCATTAAATGGGCTATGAAATCCTGCGGGATTGAAGAGGCATACATTAATATTATTAATAACATCTATAAAAATGCATGTGCAAATATTGGGCTATTTGAGAACACAGCACCCAAAAAGATTCAAAAGGGAGTGAGAGAAGGTGACACTATATCTCCCCAACCTTTTAATGCCACATTGGAAAATGTCTTTCAATCACTGAACTGGGAAAACAAAGGTAAATAGATGAATGGAGATTATCTAACCCACCTTCGTTTTTCTGATGACGTAGTCATTTTCGCAACTACCCCACAGAGCTGCACAGTATGATCCAGGAACTTGCTGACTAGAGTAAAGAAGTGGGATTAAAAATGAACTTTCAGAAAACAAAAGTAATGTTCAATGATTTTACAAGAAATGAAGATTTATCGATTGATGGAGAAAAGCTGGAGATAACAGACACGTACGTTTATCTTGGACAGCAGATATCTAATGAGGTTCACATTAATGAAGAAATTAATCAGCGTACAAAACTTGCCTGGAGAGTTTTTGAAAGAAACAGCATAATTTTCAACAGCAATATGCCTTTATGTCTTGAAAGAAAAGTGTTTGATCAATGCATCCTTCCAGTGCTTACGTATGGTGCAGAGACGTGGACCTTAGCTAAAAGAGACATATAAAGGCTGAAGACAACTCAAAGTAGCATGGAGACGTGCATGCTTGGTGTTACCAGAAGAGATAAGAAGAGGAACTCGTGGATCAGAAAAAAGACAAGAGTGGAAGACATCATGATCAGAGTTAAATCCCTGAAATGGCAATGGGCTAGACATACTGCCACAAGGAGAGACCATCGATGGACAGCCGAAATTTTGGATTGGATTCCACGGGACAGGAAAGGACGCAGAAGAAGACCGCATGGAAGATGGGTGGATGAAATTCGAAAGTATGCGGGAGTGACATGGAGGAGACTGGCACAAGACAGACCGTTGTGGAGGAAACTTGGGGAGAACTTCGTCCAGCAGTGCATTGATAATGGTTGACAATGATGATGATGATGATGATTTTTGTCGCCAATTCGGATTTAAATAAATCATTATATAGTAATAACTTGTACTCGTTCGAATCATAAATTTTACAACTGAGTTTAACATTTTGAAATATATTTTATAAGCATTTTACATTTTAAAGTCTTTGGCCATTCCTTTGAAGAAAAACTATAACCGAAGTTATAGTGTACTACACATACTGTAATATTTGTATGCTCACTTACCAAATGCAATGAAACTATGTGATTAAAGCAGACATTCATGTCAATTTACAGATAATGCTTCAAAAGTACGCCGAAGGAAGTGAGCAGAACGCAGATAAAATCATTCGCACTTCAAGAAAAACATTTCTGTGAAAATAATTATCTTTTTTTTTTAAGAATTGGTAGTCTCGAGAAAGATGATAAAAGTGGTCCACTAATCACCATGCGTTGAATTCAAGCAAATGCAATTTTTTGAGCTAAGTGACGTTTGATGCTTCGAAAAGAAAGCACAAAAACCAAGGTATAGACGAGATGTCGTGTTAAACGGAGCGTAAATAATTAACTGGACTTTTAATGGTTTTACACAGGAATTTTAAAATATTTTACACCCTTAATATTGAAAGCAGAGTCTTCTTTCCTCAAAGTGTACCGCACCCAAAGATTCGCTTTCCATTAAGGTATCTTTCGCAGAAGTTGTAGATTTGTTATTGAGTTGTGTCTACGGAAAAAACGAATTAGTTAGAATACCGTTCTGGTTATACACTGAGTGGCCACTTTATTATGACCACCCCTCAGTAATTCGTTGGGCCACCTTTTGCTTTTAATACTGCGTCGATACTTCGTGGCATGGACTCCACGAGATGTTGATAGGTGATTTGCGGAATCTAAGACCATGCTTGATGAGTAGCACTTTCCAGGAGTGTGAGATTGCATAGTTGTGGATCCAGTTGTCTGATGGCTCCTTCAACTATATCCCACAAATTCTCAATGGGGTTGAGATCTGGAGAATGTGGGGGCCACCTAAGAAAAGTAAACTCACAGCATGTTCCTCAAACCAATCCTGTACAATACGAGCAATATCGCAGGACGTATTACCTTGTTGAAAGTAGCTATCGCCATTGGGATAAACCATACATATGACAGGATGCAATTGGTCCGCAACGAAGTTTAGATATGATGTGCTAGTCAAACGTTGATCAACACATTTAAAAGGCCCAGAGCATGCCAGGAAAACATTCCCCAAACCATAACTTTGCCTCCACCAGCTTGCAGCAATGCATTTGGGGTCTATGCTTTCGTGCTGTTTCCGCCAAATTTTCACTCGGCCATCGGCATGGTGCAACTGAAAACGTGATTTATATGACCACGTAATTTGTTTTCAGTTATTGACTGTCCCATCCTTGTGCTCCTGTGCAAAATGGAGACGTTTTCTTTTGTAAACTGCAGACAGCAAAAGTGTTCGAACAGGCCTTTGGCTGCCATATCCCATCCGATGCAGTTTACGGCGAACAGTGCGTGCAGAGATCATTTGAGGGTATACTTGATTAAGATGGTATGTAATTTGCTGCACTGTTGCCCTTATGTTGTCTGTTACCTGTGTGGGCACTCTCCGTTCCGCCCGAGCAGTCATTAGACAATGACGACCTCACATTGCACGTACAGATCCAGTTTTTTTGGCTGGCAGTCCAGTCTTTAAATACTCTAACAACAGCTGCTCGGGAACATTTCACGAATGCGGTGGTTTCGGTGATACTTGCTCCATGGCTTCGAGCTCCTGCAATCATCCCACGTTGAAAGTCTGTCAAATCACATTTTTACCCATCTAGTCACCCAAAAATAAACTCTACTACTGTCGCAAGCATAGCTTTCCCTTTTTTATACTAGCCTTGCTCTCTGGGGGCAACAGCGTGCAGCCATAACTCATTTGCTTAAAACTGTCAGGTGGTTATAAAAAAGTGACCAGTCAGTGTTGTTTTCGAAAATAAGCTTTCAATCTTGAGAGGTTTCTAATTCAAAGTGTTAAACAGAATCGATACCTCGGAGAAGAAACATTAAAATAAGCCATATTGGTACAGCACATTGCGTACCATGTTTCCTATTACGTAATTTTGTTTCTTTTCAAGAGTAATTTATACCTAACTTTCTGTCGACGACGCAACTGCGGTCATTGTCTCAAGAGACTTAAAGAGAACGGGAATTCTATTTATAGTGAATCCAATGTCAGTTTCGTGTATTTCTCTTTTCCAGCCTTTCGGACAGCCTGTAACGTTTTCAATGCTTTTACAAAAAAAACAACAACAGCCTGATCTTTAAGAAATACAAAAGACTGAAATCGCACTCGACACACTTATGTTCAAGCACTTTGGAAAGGAAAACGTGACGTGGGAAAAATAGATTAAGAAGGTTTCTGTGACACTTGTTTCTTGCTACGATCTTATACATCGGATGAAATTATTTAGGTAGACCATTTGTGAATGTTCTGCACTTTGCTGCACCAGCTGTTTTGTGAAACAAAAAGCACGGACAAAAGAATCGTAAATGGTGAAAAACACCAAATGATGAACAGGCATTTTGACCAATTAGGTCGCAAAGCACTTTGTTAATGCAGTGCAAATGTAAGGTGGCTGAGTGTCACTTCAGTTTCGTTGGTTCCACAGTGCTCCTGTTGCAGCCGATAAAACAATTTTGGATTAATTCTGTGCTGATATCAAAATTAAATCTCGCCAATCCGAGAACCCTATCTCTGAAGATGCATGTTTCGTGTGGTGGTATCTACCGGGAAGGCTGTGAGGTGTTTTTTATTTATTTTTTACTAAATCTAACATTGTCGAAATTTTTGGGATGCGGCAATTCTGTTGTTCTTTTTTTGATAGAACGGTGCATAATAGGAGTTAATCCCTTTACTCACTAATGTGATTCTATTGACATGACACTTCTTTGGATGATTGAGGTAAACGTTTTTGGCTACGATTATTTTGATGAAGATTGATGTACCAATTTCGATATTTTTGGTTTCTTTTTTCCTGTGCAGTCTCTATAAATCTGAACATTCAGCACAGAAAAAAAAGCACAAAATCATCAGTGGTTACACCGCAGATCAATGCGAAAATATGAATGAGAAGTAACGAATTAACGACGACGCGGCTTATCTAGTGTTAGAATCATCGCACATTAATAACACCCCCCTCCATAGCTATATGGCTTTCGTCGTGTGTCGTGTTTTCAAGCTCCCAAGTTTTGCTTGTGTTTATGTTGAAATATCGTTCGTAGGATGGTTTGCAGTAGCGTGACGGATGTATGAATGTTCCATGCTTCTTTTGGTGAAGTTTGAGAGCGTTAAGTTCTATAGTTTATTCATACGAAGAGTTTTATTTTGTGGTTGTGCTTGTCGTTGACGAGTTCTGCAAATGGCGATATCTGCCAGCCATGTTACACGTGACCATCGAAAGGATGTTTATCGACGTGGAGCGAGATCTACTGATAAGAAGTCATCGTTAAGTGCGCCGAGTGTTTCTCCGGTGACCTGTGAGAGGGTTGCCATGGTGATTGACCCGAGTTTCTCAAGAGATAAGGATCCAACAGGTCAAACCGGTCCTGGAAATCAACAGATCATGTCTTCGTGCGTTGCTGCTGAAGGAGTTTCTTCTGCGATAGGAACGCAGAAGAGTGTTTCTATAGAGACGGAAACTTGCAGTTGGGCGTCTGTGGTTGATAAGGAGAATTCTGCTAATACGAGTGATCAGCGTTGTGCGTCAGAGATTGAGTGCCAGGGCAATCCCTTTCGTCTCACTTTCGAAAGGGATTCCAAGGTATGTCAAGATTTTCATGATCTTTCTGAGAAAACTATTATTTTCCATGCGTTACCACAGACTTCGTTACCGGTATATTTAAAAGGTTTAGAAGAACGAGTGCCGAGAGAGGCAATTAAAGGAATCGGTCGTAGTAAACGAGGTATATCAGTGTTGTTTATAAATAGTGCAGATTGTAAACTTGTGTTAAAGCAAGGGATTTCTATAAATAATCAAATTTTGTATCCTGCTTATGCAAGTGAACGGCCGATCACGGTAACTTTGTCTCCGGTGCCACTTGAGGTACCGGATTCTGCGTTGATAGTTCTTCTTTCTCAGTTTAGCCGGGTGGTGGGTCCAGTTCATAGAGTTATAGAAGCCCCGCAATCTTCAAATTATTGTCATGTTGGTGGGTTGAAGCGGACCCTCCGGGTTATCTTCCCGAATGAACCAGCTCTTCAAACTTGTCCTAAAGAGGTTGAAATTGTACTGGATTCTCATGGGTTCATGTTTAATATTTATACAGGAATTTTTTGTTATGCTTGCAATGAAAGAGGGCACATTCGTGCTAAATGCACGTATGTACATAGACCTCCCTTGAGGAACAGTTTCTCTGATTCCCATGAGGAAAGAATTGTTGTACCTGAAGATAGATCGGATTTAGAACATGGTATTACACATGTCACTGACTTGGTTCCTACCGTGGCTGAGACTTGTGAAACCCGAGTGGTGGATCAAGTCGAGCCGAGAGAGAAGACATTGATTGAAATGCCGACTTCTTTGGATCCTGGGATTCAGACAACAGCAAATATTGATACTTTGGGCATTGCTAACTTACAGAAATGTTCAGTAGCATTACAGAATTTCGCAGAGAACTCATGTACAGCTTCGACATTTAAACGACCCAGCACTGATTCAAGTGGTGATCCGTTAAAACGGAGCAAAGCTAGAGACTATCTTCAACCGGAATTTATCCCTCGTGTAGATCTTTCTTTTCTCCTGGATCCTGATTTTGCCGAAGATAGAGATAAACCATCACGGTATCGTCTTGTCATGGAACTCATTGCATCTTGCCCAGATTATGACGAAACTTTGGATCTTTTCGAACTGAAAAAATTTTTTGTGCCTAATAAAAAGATATGTCCACTCACTCCGGAGTTTTACGAGTTAAATATGTATAAGTTAAATGCTATTGTACATCGTTTGGATGCCGTGTTGAATTGGATAGTTACGAAAAATCCTGTTCCTGAACTTTTAGACACTTATTACGAAACATACTATAAACGTATAGAGGATGTTAAAGCTTACATAAAGAAACATAATGTGGTTGACAATGGTGTCTTTGATGTGTAGAGATGTTTCAGATGTATTCCTTGATGTTGGTTTCCTTTTTTCTTGCAGTGTTTTTGAAATGTTCTTGGACTTTAATAGATATGGATTTCTGCTTACTTATGTTTTAAATTAGCGTTGTTAATTAATGATTCAGTTTTCGGGTAGTTATGTTAGTGAGATTATGTAATGTTGCTGTGTTTTACGGCACTGGCTCTATCCCTTCCCTGGAGCCAGTGGCCCTAAATTAGGGATGGGCGACTGCTTATAGCCCATTGAGTTGCTCACGGTGGTCGTTAAACCTCCAATCAATCAATCAATCAATCAATCAATCAATCAAGCACATTAATAACAGACGCCGAATTTCCGTACCGTTAATAGCTTGATTACACACAGAGCAAAAACCAACCTTCTCTTTCATGAAACGAAGGTTCAAAATTTTGCAGCACAAACTTCAGTAATTTTGAAAAACTCTTTCCGATTACTGTTCCCTCAAAAGATTTAATCGCCAGCATTCAAACACAACCATATACTGGAAGACGGGAGGAAGACGTCACGCCGTAGCTCTTAGCCTCTTGAAAGGAGAAATTTAAACAGATGTTCAAACAGGAAAGTAGAAATGAAAAGCAATGAAAAATTCACATTGTATAATTCACAGAATATATGCATTGCCAAATGGTGGAAGGGTAAGCCTGAGAAAAACTGTATCTCATACCATGAACTACTTAAAATTGTTTAACTGCTGATTTGTTTTGTTTTGTTTAGTAAGATAGACGCAGAATTCAATACTAATACTAAGCTGGGTCTGAGGTTATACTGCGATCTGAATAATTAATTTAGTTTGGTGTTTTGTCTGTTTTTGTTCATGAAATGATTGATATTCATTGTTAATTTATTTAATTAATTATTTATTTCACTTATTTCAGTAATAAGTGCTGCATTTTGTCTTGTTTTCAGTTCTTTTTAACTGTCATTGCTTTTACATTGGGCAACGTGCGCTTCTTATGGTGACCTTTGCAAAGTAAGTAAATTCAAATATTTGACAGTCATTGCTTTTGCCCTGACCAGCTTACGCTCCTTGTGCTGCCCTTTGCAAAGCAACTAGAATCCAGTTAGTGTCAGTTTAAAAGAAATAATGAGTAAGAGAAGAGAGCATTAGAGCTGTCAGAATGCGCGGGTAAGCTTATGATGATCATCATCATCATAATTGTCAACCATTATCAATCCACTGCTGGACGAAGGTCTCCCCAAGTTTCCTCCACAACGGTCTGTCTAGTGCTAGTCTCCTCCATGTCACTCCCGCATACTTTCGAATTTCATCCACCAATCTCCCATGTGGTCTTCTTCTGGGTCTTTTCCAGTCCATTGGAATCCAATCAAAAATTTCGGCTGTCCATGTACAGCCCATTGCCATTTCAGGGATTTTACTCTGATCATGATGACTTTCACTCTTGTCATTTTTCTGATCCACGAGTTCCTCTTCTTATCTCTCCTGGTTACACCAAGCATGCACGTCTCCATGCTACTTTGAGTTGTCTGCAGCCTTTGTATGTCTCTTTTAGTTAAGGTCCACGTCTCTGCACCATACGTAAGCACAGGAAGGATGCATTGATCAAACACATTTCTTTTAAGACATAATGGCATATTGCTCTTGAAAATTATGTTGTTTCTTCCATAAGCACTCCAGGCAAGTTTTGTACGCTGATTAATTTCTTCATTAATGTGACCCTCATTAGATATCTGCTGACCAAGATAAACGTACGTGTCTGTTATCTCCAGCTTTTCTACATCAATCTATAAATCTTCATTTCTTGTTAAAATCATTTAACATCACTTTTGTATTCTGAAAGTTCATTTTTAATCCCACTTCTTTACTCTTGTCAGCAAGTTCCTGGATCATATTCTGCAGCTCTGATGGGGTAGTTGAAAAAAATGACTACGTCATCAGCAAAACGAAGGTGGGTTAGATAATCTCCATTAATCTTTAGCCCCTTCTTTTCCCAGCTCAGCGACTGAAAGACACCCTCCAATGTGGCATTAAAGAGCTTCGGAGATATAGTATCACCTTCTCTCACTGCCTTTTTAATTTTTATGTGTGGTGTAATTACAAACAGCAGAATCTTTGCACTTGTATTTTCATAGATGTTATTAATACTGAATAATAATATATGAATCTTCAATACCGCAGGATTTCAGAGCCATTGTAACTGCTGATACCGAATTAAAGGCTTTTTCATAATCAATAAAAGCCATGCACAATGGAAGTTCATATTCTCTCGCTCTTTCAATTAGTTCTCTCAGTACGTGGATATGATATATTGTGCTGTAGCCACCCCTGAATCCAGCTTGTTCTCTCGGTTGAGCCATGTCCAGTGTTACCTTCAAACGATGTGAAAGAACTTCAGTGAAGCTTTTATAAACCACTGATAGGAAGCTGATAGGTCTGTAGTTCCTGAGAACCTCCATGTCACCTCTTTTATGCAGCACGATCATTGTAGCGTTGTTCCAATCCTCAGGAATCTTCCCTTCATTAAGGCATCGAGTGAAAATTTGGACGAGTACTGTTTCGATTTCTCCACTTGCTTCTTGTATTATGTCTACAGTAATTCCATCTTCTCCTGGAGCTCTTCCCCTCTTCATGTTCTTGATTGCATGTGCAACTTCTGCTTAGAGGACTGGAAGAATTCTGGTACCTTTCATGATGTTTGGAGTACATGTATCATCACTTTAATATAATTTGGAGTAGAAATCTTTCAGTCTTCTCAAAATTTCGCTTCTATTTCTTGTTACAGAACAATCTTCTTTTATCAGTGCCATAATCTGTTTTCTTCAATAACTGAGATGTCCCTTTTCTATCTTTGGGCTTTGGTTGTTTTCAATCGTTTTCCTCACTAGTTCACAGTTGAATTTCCTTACGTCTTCAGTAATACTTTTTCGTACTGTCTTGAATAGCTCTATATATTCCACTTTAGAAGTCACATCTTCTGTAGTTGTCCTCGTCTCTCTTCTTTTTTGCATGAACATTTTGTTTTTTTCTGCTAATTTGTTCACATGAACTTGTTCTTAGACACAGCTAGTTTTGTTGCTGTTTTCATAAGAGCTTTGGTTACTTTTCTGTTAACTTCAGAAATAACCACTTCTTCCGATGTTAGGCCTTCTAAAGTAGAGAATCTGTTCTACAGTTCCTACTTGAAGGTATTATGGTGTTTTTTAAGGTTGGTTATGTCAATACATTTTGTTTGTCTTATAAGCTTACCACGTTCAAGTTTAGTAATGAGATGCATCTTACATCTCACCAATCTGTGGTCACTACCTGTGTTGAACTTGTTAAGCACACTGCAGTCTTCTATGACGAATGTTTTGTTACACATAATAAAATCAATTACACTTGTCGTCGTTCCATTTGGATGTCTCCATTTCCATTCCCTGTGTGGCTTTTTCTTGAAAAAGGAGTTCAAGATGAAAAACCCTTCGGCCTCTGCAAACTCAACAAGGGTATTTCCACCCTGGTTTATGTTGCCGTGACCGAATTTACCTACTGAAGTTTCATTCTGCTGCTTTTGCCCTATTTTTGCATTGAAATCTCCCATAATTACTTTAAGTGCTGATTACCTTTATTATTTAGATGACGAATTTCCTCATAAAATTCTTCAATTTCTTTTTCAGGATTACTTGTGGTGTGTGCATAGGTTTGAATAATCTGAACCTTGTATCTTCTTGAGAGTTGGACAACGAGTCGTTCAGCTCTGTCAGAGGAACTTTCAACTGCTACAACTTTATCCTTCAGTTTCGTGTTTATTATAAATCCAACACCACTAGTTCTGCCAGTTTCTGTCCCACGATAGTAGAAGAGATGTCCACTTTTCAGCTCAATGAGATCTTCTACCTTTCTCCTTACCTCACTTAGCCCGACGATGTCCTACTTCATCCTTTGTAGTTTCTCTTCCAATTCAAGAAACCTTGAATCAGAAGATAGGGAGCGTCCATTATACGCAGCCAAGGTCAGCATCAGATGGCAGCCTAGTCTGGTCCTCCGGGGTTTCTTTGCACCCTCTGCCTTCATGTCGCACTGACTGCTGCCTTGGCCAGGTACATTCCAGCTGCCGGAGACTGAGTGCCAAGATTTAAGTTGTGGAGATATTTTGGGGGTTTGGCCATAACTCACAACGCTGACCAAGCGGGTTGGCGAGTGTGAGGTATCATTTCCTCTAATCCCGATGGTATAGTTATACCGCTATTTGCGGTCGTCAGAGTCCCTTTAGTGGGAACAGGATCTCCACGAGAAGGCGGGGTTGACATTTGTCAAGGAGAGGCTGTGCTGTTTCGCATCATCTGACCTTACATCCCAAGCTTATGATACGGTCCCTTAAATCCACAATCCGAATAAAAAAAGAAACTTGGCACCTTGGATCAACATATTAGTCAGTCAGGGGGTGAGGAGAGTTTTTTTTTTTTTTTTATTGTAGGTTTAACGACCACCGTGAGCAACTCAATGGGCTATAAGCAGTCGCCCGCCCCTAATTTTGCACCAATGGTTCCACGGAAGGGAGAGAACCAGTGCCGTAAGACAAACACAACATCCATGCTTCACCAGGATTCGAACACGGACACCTTTTGGACAAATGATCATAGGCCATTGCTTAGACCACTGCGTCACCGGGGCTGCCATCGCGAGGGGAGTGGAGCGTGAAACGAAATTCTAATACTGGGCTCTAATACCCATTGAGCAACATAGCCCACATAAAAGATGGTTTGCAATCTATGCCGCCGCCCATCCTACAAAAGGATGCATTGAAATAATATCAGCAGGGGGTGCATATATGATGCATTGTGATACAAGACGCAAACTCAAGCAGCTAATTCTGTGAGCTAGCTGCCAGTGACCACGTTCTATCACGAATGTTCTTCGACCCATTAAAAAAACGGGAATTTTTATGTTTCTGTGATTATAATTTAGTTTATTGATAACTTTTCAACACATTACATGTCTTTTATATCAAAAGGTTGATGTTGTCGTGTGGGAAATTATTTAAATAATGGTTATTTGGTCACTGTTTTAAGCTGAACACTAAACAAATCACTCTGAGACTTAGAGTTTCAGAGGACTGTGATTTGAGAAACAAAACTGAAATTAAATGTGGGATTCGACAGCTCGGCGAAGAGTATTCACTTCCCTGAAGTTCTATTTGGTGTTGTCACGTCTGTTCTGTTGTAAAAAGGAGAGACAGTTTGCTGTAGCGAATGGTTTTCTTTACTGTATGATATAAAGAATTAGGACCCTTCACACAATAATAGAATTGAGTTTTGACCCTACACAATTGTTCACATTTCCAAATTGATCCGTATAGTTTCCTAGAATTGGCCTTTAATTTATCATTTGCTATTGTTGTTATCTTTATTATTTTTAGAATATTTGTTGCTAATTGTAATAGCGATATTATATACGGCTTAACTGATGATATGTACTTTTATTTTTCTTTGACGATTCTGGATTCTTTACTCCCAATCTGTCGCTCATACCAATGCTTTGACTGAGTTCTCTTAATCTTTTCCATGGACTTTCGCCAGTATTCTGCAGGTGTGAGCCTGTGCGCACTATCTGAAAGATAGCCGTATCTTTGGAAATAAACATAATGAGGGACACTGGGTCTACATACTGTTGCACATTTCCCAAATTCCCATGGAAATGCTGTATAGAAGGAAGAAACATAAATCACATGTTTCTTACAGTACATATTTTTTTGCATTTCTTAAACTGCCTTCTATAACGGCATGCGTAGGTGATGGTTTGGTTATATATTTTTCTTTTTTTGTTTCTCAATCTGTGGTTTGTAATGATTGATATACGATGGTTGAATGTCTTTAAATTTGGTTATTGAATCCTGCCTATTTATTGGTAATTACGAGATGGCGGCGGTATTATTTCTAAATCTTCCAATTTCGTCCATATAAATAACTTTGCAATCGACGTCCATCCATTGTATTTTAGACTTATCAAAGTAATAATTAACTTATTGCGAGAGTCCTTTTTCTTATATTCTGCGGCTACTATAACAGGGAATTGAAGACTGGCATATTTTTTTCCTACTTGTTTCAACTCCCTACTTGGTTCAGCAGAGAGCGTTAACCAAATACTGTGATATTTTTATATAATGATCTCGTTTTGTTCAATACTTAAATATATATAAATATTATTTTCAATATTTTTCTTGCTGAACATGAAGCTCTGTGACAATGGTTCTCCACATATCCAGGCTGCTTCTTTAAGAGAAGTGAATATATTTTTTTCAGTCTGAATTGCCATCTTAGACTAATTGGGAACTGTTAAGCCAGTTTGAATATGCAATATATTGCATCGAAATAGATTTTTATTAAAGAGATCAACAGAAGATAAAAAGCAAGACTGAACTATACGTCTTTTTCATCTCAAATGAAATTCTACTGTATGTACGCCTCTGCCTTCACTGACGCCAAAAGGAAAAAAGTCTTGAAGACTTCTGCACGCAGCGTTTACCTATACAGCAAGAGAGAAAGCTTACCTTACGCTTATATTGTCTTGTATATGAGATCTATCGTTCATTCTTTCTGTTTGGCGAAATTATTTATTATATGGTCATACCATGTCTGTTCTGCTTCCATCCTCTTCACAAGCGCTTTCTCGATCGACAGAAATGATAAACTTGACAACCTTTCTTGCCCAATGGAGATTCTCTTGTAGTTTTTTTATCCTCTTTAGGCACGAGAAACTACGTTTCACAGAGGTCGGTGTTGCAGGAATTGTTACAACAAGGGAAAGAAGTATATACAACTCTGGCAGTGCCTGTGTTAGATTATTATTGTATATGGCAGATAGAAGTTCTGTTGTACTTTTGTCATTGTTCCACAGATATCTGTCTGAATACAGAACCTGCAATTCACTATGCAGTTCGGTGCTGTCAAAGTATTTTTCATAAGTTTGAAGTTGAGCTTTAAAACAATGTTCAGGAAATATTCTAGAATGAGCTTCAAAGCAGTGTACATCGACCAGCTTAAGTAATTTTAATTCCTCAATGTAAGAAAACTGGCATTTTAACTGAGTTGTAACATTGTCTATTACCAATTAATACATTCTTTTGTATTGCACGGTGGCTGGAATATCATTGCTTCCTTTAAATTTTTTTGGAGAACCGACCTCACTGCACACGTTATGATAGAGATCATCAAATTGTCTCTGATCTCGAAAGTACAACAATTTTTCACATAAGCGAGTAATTCGTTTGTTACAAAATGTAGCATCGGAACTAATTGATTACAGTACAGAGAAAGTAACCTCAGTTAAATCATATATTTTTTTATATGAGAAGAGAAGAAAAACGAAATTATAATCTAGGAGCCACCGTTTTAGTCGTGCTGCTTCGTGAATTGTCTCATCATCGTAGTTGGAAACATCTTCAATTTTTTCAAATACTTCAATTAGCAGGCACCTGTAGTCAGCTACAGTAGACACTGAACGAGATTTGAAGTTCCACCTGGTCTGAGATACACTAGGGGGTCTGCGTCTACCAACAGATTCTAGTAAATAACACGCTTTGTCGATTTAGAAAAGAATGCATAAATTGCATTTAAATTTGCAAAAAAAAAAAAAAAAAACGTGATTCCGTCAACACTGACGCTGCTCTGCTCAAAACTAAGTTCAGCTTGTGTGCATAGCAGTGAACAAATAATGCTTGAGGGGCATCACACTTCGCTTTTGCTTGCAATCCATTCAGCTGTGATGCCATCACTGCTGCGCCATGATATGTCTGTGCAACTAGTTTTTCTTTGTAGCTAAATCTTTCCAGCTTACGTTCCAGTAATTCTTTAAGCGAAGAGTACACCGATCAGAACTTACGTCAAAAAATCCTAAGAATCTTTCTACTAGTACTCCATCTTTCACGAATATAACTATAATTGATACTTGTGAATGGGAGCCAATGTCTGTCGCTTCCTCAATCTGCCAAGAAAAAAACTGGGCATTTTCAATATCTGCATTGATTTCATTCCTAATTATATGAGCAGCTGATTCGATTAAATCATTCTGTATTGTTTTTGAAGTTCTTGAAAATGTTGGACTATTCTCCATAAACATTCTCAATGTTTCGTCACTCTTGGAGAGTAAATCAATGATCTCGAGGTAATTTCCCTTATTTTCAGAGATTTCGCTCTCATCGTGTCCACGAAATGGGAGCTCCTGCTGTGCCACTACTGTTGTAATATCAATCAACTTCTTCATTACATCACGATTCTTTCTTACTTTTTCATTATGACGTAAGTCACTTGTTCTCTTTGCTTCGTTGAGAGAGTAGTCTATCCTTGTTTTGCCTAGTAAGTCTAATTTAACAACTGCCGGAATGTGATCTTTACACTTTTTGTGCCTGTCCAAAGCACGTGGTAAATTTTTCAAATCATTGAAGCCTTTCTCTTACCAGACTTCATTGCTACTCACAGGAAACCACACACACGGCCAGCAATATAGTTTGTTCGTTGATTCACTACCAGTTAGCCATTGTTCTTTTCTGTACCAGTCAACATAAAAACCTCTGTTTGAAGTTTTGCCCTTTGAAGTCATCTTTTTCATTTCAGGTGTAGGCTTACCATCATTTTTAATTTGATTCTTTTCTTCAAACTCTCTTCTACTGAAAGGCTTTCCCAGTAAGCCTAAGCTATCCACCATATTAGATATGTTTGAAGGAGAGGCCATGGTCTGATAAACAACTCTTCATAAAATATAAATAAAATTGGTTACACAAACATTAGTGTGAAAGGAAAGCAACTAGGAAGAAGACGCTATGTAATGACGCTCGAAGCCGTCAGAATGAGAAATTAACACAGCGGAGCTGCTGCCTACTAAACAGCTGTTCCCGTGAGGCAAAATAATATCTGCCTCACAAGAAGTCCGCGGTGCGCGTGCGCTCTTTGTGTTGGCAGTTCCACCGCCTACATTTGTATCTACTGATTCAGTGGGAGTAAACAGGTTTGGTGCAAAATGTGCAAGAGGCAGTTTGCTTCCTGCCTCAAGGACGGATATCGCAAGCTGAGGACAATTCGGAACTACGCGCTACCGATCGCTTTCGAAAAGCGTCAATTTAAAAAACTGAGTGAACGCATAGACGACATTTAATTCAAAAGAGTTAACTAGCATAAACGTTTGCTCTCATTTACCCAAAAGTACTGAATTAACAAAATGAATAATTCTAACTAAGAGTCTTAAAATTCTGAGGAGGCACTGCCTCCCTTGCCTCCTCCCAAAAGCCGCCACTGGTCAAGCGTGATATAAATGTATGAGATACGACCTCGCACTTTCAACAGCGATGACGATAGGTTCTGCTTTGTTCTGCTTGCCTGTTTCGAAGCACCTGCCGCGCTTTCCCGGGGATAAAAGAACACGCCGGACTTCTAATATGGATCGCTATACCGCTAGTACATGATTTCAAGGATGCATTATGCACATTATTTGCAATTTATAAGGAAATGGTGGATGTACGTAGGTTTTTCCACTGCATTTGCGTTCTGGAACATAACGATGTCACGAGGGAATTTCAACGGAAATCGTCGCAAAAATCCCAGTCTTGCCGGAGCACACTTTGGGAGCCGCTCTTTTAAAATACCAAAATTGTGGTGCATATTTTACCTGCGGAGCAGTAAACAATAAAATCATTTTCATGCAAAACCCCAAATATAGTGCCTAGCAAAAAGCTGAAGTACCTTTTTTTTTTCGACAGAAACGAAGTATCCCAAGGTAATAACAGTTATTTATATAAATATATTTTCTCAATGCTAACTTCCAGCAGAAAATAATACCTCCTTCCGTTTGGGAACCATGGACATGGTACTTTACACTGCCGATCTCCTCTATAAATGCAAATTAGTGCACCACGTATAAAAATTTAATGCTCTGCTAATCACACAGGCAATTCAGCCTAATTAAATTACGATTTTTGAGTTAGAAACCTTGTTTCTATGCAAATCTCTTTCTGTGCATGAAGTCAAATGGGCTTTTATTTCTTCTATTTTATTCATTTTTTTATTTCTGAAGAAATTGGCTTAACTCTTTTTTTATTTTTTTATTTTGATTGGAAGTTTAACGACCACCGTGAGCAACTCAATGGGCTATAAGCAGTCGCCCGTCCCTAATTTAGGGTCACTGGTTCCAGGGAAGGGAGAGAGCCAGTACCGTAAGACAAACACAACATCCATGCCTCACCGGGATTCGAACCCGGACCCCTTCGGACGAATGATCAGAGGCCAACGCCTTAGACCACTGCGCCACCGGGGCGGCACTCTTTTTTATTAAAACTAAGTAACGTAAACACATGAAGATGATCGAAACTTGCATAAATACATTTCTTACGAAAATACAGTTTTTTTTTATTTTTGCGTTGTTTCGTTATTTTTAAAATTAATTTGAACATAAAATATTTAGAGTGCACCGAGATTTTTCGAATTTAAAAAAGTCATGTCGAAGTTTCCGTAAATGAAGATGTCTGCTTGCAAAAGGATCGTAGGAATGTCTGTGTAATAATGGAGCACTTCACAATTCGATGTACAGAGATCGTAAGCGCTGCTGTCCTTCGTTGAGATTTTGTGGTATTTCTAATTTCGAAGTGAAATCGCATGAATGTGGATTAACGCAACTCCCTCCACGACGGATGAATGGGGACGGAGTTGCGTTACCCCGGCAATTAGGTGAACAGAAATTGCAGTAATTTAAATACATATGAGTGTTGTAAGAGGCGTATGAGTCAGAGGTATAAGCAGTTTGAAATTAACACTCACAAACACATAGTTTTACGTTATCCAAAATTAAATGTTTCAAAAAATATACTCAATAGATGTCGCAGACGTACTGCGAAAATAAAATCTAGGTGGCAGTCGAAACTAATCTATACAATTTACTGAACTGAACATTCTTTCCGTAGGACTTACAGTTTCAGGAGTTCAATGTATAGCGGCAATATACAATATTGAGTGCATTCCTGGTGTCCTTCGTAGTACGGATTTAAATGTGTCAGCGGAAATGGAGCATACCTTTTGGAGCACGGCATTTTGTAAGACGAAAACCTATGTATGGTCTATTTAAATTTTTCAATTATCTTTTAGGAGGTATAAACCAAATGAAAATTAAGTAGAAGCTTATCTTACTTCATACAGAAGATACCCCGCGTGCAAACACCTCGGAAACATATTTCTGCTTTTTTTGCTGTAGTACCTCACACCTGGAATCTAAGATAAAGTTCCATCGATTAGAATACTAGTCACCCGAACTTTATTTTAAATCACCCGCCCTTATATCAGATAATAATTGCTTTGACTTTGCTTTTCTGGCCGCCGCTGAGCGTTCAATTAGCCAGAACGGACTTTCCTCAGAAACCAAGGATAGTTTTTCCTATAGTTCCGGAATCATTGTGTTACTGATTGTTTAAAGGTAACTTTTGGTGCCATTCCTACATTTTATGCTCTTTCTTTATTGTAATTAAATGTGTCCATGAAAAATTTCACCTCAGACTGGAATATAGAAAAGTTTTACTCTTCTGAGAAAATTGGACTACAACTTTCAAAACAACTTTCGGTTTTTCCAGATTCCATTCATTTAAGACAGATGCTATTTTGATCGTTGATTTTTCTCGCTATACCAAAACCCATAATGTTTTGATAATTCCGAGGGCAATTATTTCATAATCTTACATGCATGTCATGAATTAGGTATACACAGTTCCTAATTGTGAATTTTCTAAATGCAGGTAGGAAGACTTCTTGCTCGAAAGAACTTTTTACAGTCGTTCTGCGTGCTTGATAAAAATTTGGATGAAATATAAATTCTTTATAGATTTCTTAATTTTACATCGAATTTCAAATGATATAGCAGTAACATGAGGTAACACATTTTTTTTAAGTCATAATTATATGTTAATTCTGTTTTTCCTAAAAAACACTTAAAAACTCGGGGTTGTTTTTGCTGACAGAAAGCTGTTAAAAACCAGGAAAACCAATTGTTATGATATTCTATGTTTTTGCTACTTTTTGGTATCACGAATATGGTTCGTAAAGCTGATATCATGCCAGCTAAGTTACCGAAATTATAAAACAAAAAGTTGCGATTTAGTTCTGTTGTCAATGACACTTCTGAAGGTACATGTACTGCTGGAAACAAAAGAACTGTGCCACAATGTTTACATTTATTTCTATTACTCACTTTATAAATAATACAAGTAGGATAATTTAGATGTCCAAAAACTTCCTATACCTTTCTGAAATTTTAAAGGATGAAGATATATGGATAAAAACACGGTACATTTGGACATCCGGTGGTCTTATGTTTAGATCGACAAGCTTCATACCAGAAGATCATGGGTGGGTAACAAGTAGGTTAAACTGCTCTGAAGTACTTAATATTCACTGTTGGTCGGATTGGTATGTTTAGCCGTTGTACTCGGGGCATTGGACGCCGATCCGAATAGGTCAGCCTTTTCTACTACCCATCTGCTCCTCAGGTGTGTTTCTTGAATCGCTATCATTTTATATTTCACTAATCGTCTGACCCTTTACTTGTACGACATGCTTTCTCTCTGCGCTGGATGAAAGTACAAGTCCAGTCTAATATAACTTCGATTCTGATACGCAGGAGCAAATTCTTCGTGGGATACAGGTATTTGTTTCAAAAGCTTATGTGAGAATGGATATCCTACATGACGTGTTTAAAAATTATTAATAACGGAAAGAACCTACAGTAAAGTTTTTAATAGAAAATTCTGTGGTTGGTTGGCTGAAAGATGAAAATATGATTGTAATACATTTGTAAAATGCCTCTCTCATCTGAAAATTCAGTATATGAGTTTTCAGATGAGATAGTCATGCGGCAGCTAAACATACATTTCGGAAAACAAAATTCAATAAATTCTTCAAAAGGTTTTTTTGAAAATGGAATTATCATATACTTACGTTGTTCTTTTGTGCGCTTGTAGAAATTTTAATAGCTCGCGAAATTGCATTCGCATGATATCCAGTACACCTTGGCAAACGAATTGTTCAACTATCTAGGGTCTCTTGTTATTTGAACTAAATTCAAAAACTACACATATACGTGAATAAATCATATCATTTCCTAGTGAAACGAAAACTTAACAGCACCAATGACACATTGCTCTAAGCTCTGGATTCTGATCATTTGTCCGAAGTGGTTCTAGAGTTGTGAATTTATGTGAAACAAAAATACTATGTCTTACTGCACTGGCTTCCTCTCTTCCGGAAAACCAGAGGCTCTAGGTTAGGGAAGACAAAAACCGTGAGAAATCATCGCGTTGCTCACAGTGTTTGTCAAACTCCCAGAGTGAACTATACTTTTTCGTCATATGCTTAACTGCTTTGTTTCAATCGGTCTCTATTTGAAACTCGCTTTAAAAATATTACTACCCTTGCATTCCGTCATGATGATTTTTTCTCAGAATTTAATATGTGAATTTGAAGAAAAATATAGTTGTTTAAATGAAATTTTGGGACTCCAGGGTTTAGTTTAAGTGACACCTTTCTTGATTTTGAAGTCTTACAACTGCCATTTTATCGAAATATATGTCTATGAGCTTTTTTTTTATTATATCGACAATATTCAAATATTTCCTTTTACAATTTAAAAAGGTTCCTCTGCCGTGAAAATGATATACTTAAAAATATTTAGAGTTCATATTTTCTCGGGAGTAAAAATCCTGTTTCACGGTATATCTCTCTGCGTGAAAAAAATATAATTGTGTTTCTATCATTCCTCTTTACGATGTTTCCAAACATTGCCAAGAATTTATGTTTCCTTATTTTAATGTAGTCTTGCATTTTACAGCCGTTCTACGAAAAGTAATTAAATGTCATAAAGAAATATTTGCCGTAGTTTGTCTTTTATTTTCCGAAAAAATAATTATTCCATCGGACCGAGATATTGAATACATTTGCTGTTTTGAAAATGATATCACATAACTTATGCATCCGATTGACTCAATTGCGATCCCGTTTTATTCTGTACCTTCCTAGTTTTAAGTTAGCTTTTTACTAAAGGTTTTCCGCCATGTGAATGAGGTACCAAATACATATGATTACGCATTCATATTGATTATACCAGCATAAGTCTGATTTTCATCCATTTATCAGGTTAAAGTTCTAAAAGGCAAGTGAAGCAGAAGCACACTCCATTCTTCAAATCACACACTGTTATTTTCTATAGTGATTTTCAAACAGACCACCACATCTTTGATCCCTCAACGACAAAACGTGCGAGGTATCGAGAAAAAATAATTATGCCGGATAGCACATTCACTTCTGAAGCGAAAAGACCTCCTTGTATGAAATGGGCCTTAGAACGAAATAAATGGTAACGATCCTATCAGTATAAAAGTTTGTGTGGAAATCAGCCTCTTCCGACTCATGTAGCTTTTGTTAAGTTATTATGAAGTTATTGCTTGGGGTGAAAATTACTTGCAATAACACAGGCTTCCTATTAATGAGTTAAGGGAAATGCTGTCGCAGAGCATCATGGACTCAATGCATTTATGCGCCATAGTGAGCAGCCCATCTGTGAGCAGGACCTTCAAAATTACACTAAATGTGTTGTATGACTTCATCTTTAAACACCCTAATGACACCACTGATTGCAGTTCCTGCATAGTAAATAGGATCGTAATGTGTAATTGTTATTCTTCTGGCCACAATTTTCAGTATTTTACCAAAGTAAATAAATATTTTACTAAATAACCGAGTCTACTCTTTTGCTACAAGTAGACTGCACTTGGTTCCTTAATCGTTTTGCGACCACTACCACAGTGCCCGAAAATGATATTTGCTGATTTCCGAATTTCATTCTCCCTCTCTTTTTCAAGTTAACAAAAGAAGGGTTAGTGCTGGGTCACAACTGCAAACTTCCGTTCACTAGGACGTTTTCCTGGGGCAATCAGTTCATTTTTCTACCATGGGTGATTGTGAGGTTAATTCAAAAATCCTGAAAGCAGCGAGACATAAATAACCTGTATGCTGCGTTCACTTAGAACAAACTGGTTATTTTAGACTACATGTAATACTTATAAAACACTTTTCCATAAATAATCTAACTTATATATTCTGTGGAGAAATAAATTGCTCTGAAGTAAGTAAAGCAATCATGAATTTAAAGTCAAACACCTAATAAACTATTTTTTTGTTTTCATTTTCTTATTACACAGAATAAAATCTGAAAACAACTGATCTGTTTTTATAAAAGTAGAGGTTGAGGAATTCTAAAACTTCGTGTTTTTTTTTGTTAAAACACATCAATTTTTTGTTTTTCCCCTCCAACATCAGAAAAATCATCCTTTTTTTTTTTTACACCTTTCACTTTTACTAACTTCTGGAATCTCCTCAAATTATTTAATGTTACAATGTTAATTGTTTTGTTTCTTTTTTTGGCAATCCCACAGTTTTCAACAGTGCTACTAGATTTTTTAATACCACTTTGCATATCCTTCTTGTAAATGTCCCGAATATTTACCATATTTTGAACCAGTTGTACTCACTCTGTATTACTGTCAGTGGCGCGTTATCGACGAATATTTATCGACAAGCCCATTATTTCTAGATAACGAGATTCAAATTTTGTATTTTTCTTTTTACTTTTACAAACTGGTTTATCCTGCAAAAACTATTATTAATTCCTTTACTGTAGATTAAAAGCCTGAGAATAATTTTAACAAATACAAATAATACGGAATTCTCAGTCTTTCCAGAATTTCGGGGTTTAATCGGCAAAGAAATCCGGAATTCCGGATAAAATCGGGACCACGACCATCCCTGATCTACTGAGAGCATAAGACAGATGGGAGTGGTAACCCCTGGAAAATCTTGTTTACTTTCCAATTTTCTTATTCTTTTTTGTTAAAAATATGCTCTCAAACTGTTAATTTTGATTGAGCAAATACGAAAGAATGTTTACGACAAATTTCCTCCCATAAACTCCGTTTTTAGGACAACCAAAAATACCGCCGTTTATTGGAAATTATCATTGTATGCTATCTTTAAGGCTGAATATCACTCTCTTTCTGCTAAATGAGCATTATTTCTCGCTGTGAAAAATATATTTTATGACTTTCCAATGTTGTTTTTTTTTTTGCTGCAATATCTACGGAACGTATGTGCGCATGTTTTCTCTGTAATCGGTTAGAATCAAGCACTACGGGTAATGTTATGTAGGCCCAGCACTATGCTAACGGCTTCTATATCTAAAACACGACGGGTCAGTGTTGTGCCTACGTCAGATTGCTGGGCTGTGCTACCAAGAACGTATTTCCGTGTCCACAAACTTAGGTGTCCAGAAAAACGTAATTTGTGAGTGTATTTCTTCCACGATTGATTAAGTGTCCAGGAAAATGTTCCAAATGATTTGTGCAGTGCCTACACTCTTTCACAGTATTTTTTCCACAGCTATAAATCTCCTTGCTAACAATTTCAGTAACTTATGCTTTCCAACCGTCGGTTGAAGAAGCGTATATGCTCCAGTTTTGTCCGTCTGTCTGTCTGTCCGCACGATAACTAGCGTAAAAATGGTTCGATTTCGATGAAATTTTACTATGTGGTAAGGAACCACCTGGGAGGAACCCTATTGAAAATTGGCGCAATGGGGTAAAAGGTCAGGTCATAGGAGCGGGATCCATTCCATTGCCCTTATGCTTCATAACTTGAATAAATGTGGTTCGATTTCAATGACATTTTAGTATGTGGTAGGGGACTACCATGGGACGAACCCTATTGAAAATGGGTAAAATGGGGTCAAAGATCAGGATATAGGAGCGGAATCCATTCCATCGCCTTTATGCGTTATAACTTACGTAAAAATACTTCGATTGAGACAAACCTTTATCATGTTGCTCCGGAAGTATACTTTACCGGTTCTGTTTGATATCATCGAGATGGGGTCAAAGGTCGGGTCACAGGAGCGAGATTTATTCTACCACCATTATCCTCATAACTTGAGTAATAACTTGAGTAATGATTTCTGGTATGTTGGAAAGCGTATCACAATCAATGCCTTGCTTGATTTCAGTAACTTGCTTTTTAATTGCTATATCTCTTTGCATGATTCCATTTACAGCGTACAATGAGAAAATGCATTTTATTTAGTCTGATGAAACTGCTTAACACTAGTTGATCAATGCACTCGAACTATGAATTAATGTGTGTGAGTGAAAAGGTATTTCATTTATACCTTCTCTATTTAGTCCTCTTCTCGCTGGAGACATACTGAGTAAAAATTAATGGAAACAATTGGAGGCAAATGAACTACGTGTCAACAAAGTAAGAGTTCTACTGAGCGATGTCGTAAGGCTGAATGATATTGCTCCGGGACAAACCAACTCCTGGTTCACTTCTTTGTTTAGCTGCAACAAAGACGACTGAATGTGACTCCTGATAATCCCCAAGATGCTGTGCAAATTGAAAGAACACGGGGGTTACGAAATCCTGCTCAAGGTATGGCACGACCCGGGCGCATGTGGTCGTCTGAATGTCCGGGGCGCTGTGGTAGCGAAAAGGGTTAATAGTGGTTCTGAGTTCTTGTTTTGTGGGAACCAAAGGGAGGAAATTCAAAACAGCTGTGTCGGCGTTACTTCGTCAAACAAATCGGCGGTTTCAAGTACGCTTAAGGGATAGGCATTTAGAAAGTAATCATGAAAATGAGACTTAGTATCGGCTGGTTACCTCCACCGGTTCTGTTCGTCACTAAAAGCTCCTAATGGAGAAACACATACCGGTATCAGACGAATTTAAACATTTATAATTGCCAATAGAAATGCGTCGTAACAGCGTGGAGCTGTCTTGTTGTCAGCACATAATGCAATTTTCAACTGACACTTAGGTGAAACGAACAAAAAAAATTCCGAGGTGCCACTGTCAAACGTACGATCAGTCGGATGTTGGTGTGCTTACGTCGCAATTACTATAGCGTCTAACCAGGGGCGTGGGCACTAAGCCTAACAGTTCTAACATGTCCTTCCGGGGGAAACACCTCGATTTTTATTAGAAGTTCTGCTGGCCACTAGAGTGTTACCGACGTTGAAGAGTTCATCGCCACTGGAGCACAATCGGGTATATTTTTCGCAAAACGTTTTTTAATTGAGTGGCGCCCTGCAACGTTTAGGTCATTTAATGTCATTTTTGATTTTTCTAAAAGATGTGCGTCAATGATCTAAACACCTTTCCCACGCTGAATTTTGCACCACGTCAAACATGCTTACCGATATCTGCAGCCGTTTCCAATATCATCGCCCCTTCTCTCAACGGAACTGCACCCGCCAGATTATCGCTGTTTCCTTATCAATGAAACTCACGCGTCACTGTAATAGAACTTCGGCTGTGTTATATCGCGTATTACGGTACGTCATTCCGTCCTTTTGGAAAGGTGAAGGTATGAAATAGCAGGTTTGTGAGCAGTCGACAACCATGCTGAGAAGACTATGTGTTCAACTATTGCTTTTTTTTTAATTTATTACGTGCACTGTGTAGAATAAAAATTGAAACATTTCCAAACTTCGCCTCTAGGAGAGTAATTTTCGTCGAGAGCCAACGCTATGACGGCCTATTTCATCAAATTTAAATATAATACATCATAAAAAAATATGATGCCTGCGTTTGTGTTTCTAACCAGTATCATTTTAATGCAGCCTCATTGACTGCGGCTCATATATACTACTGCAAATTGTACAGAAAAAACATTTCACATGTCATTAAAGTTCCGGGCTGTTATATTAAAATTTTTCATAAAACCTCATATTTTTTTTATTTTACACTTAAGTTTTGTAATACATATGTATATAAAACTAAATGTCGTCAGCAGATCCTGGTAAAGGAATTTATTTTTCTCTCCTGTATCGTGTTTTGTTAAATTAATAGAATTTAACGGTATATTATCGATAATACTAATTAAACATACATTTAATAGGTTTTCTTTCCATGGCAGCTTGTACAGCATTCGAATTTTTTTTCTAACTCGCCTTTGCGTAGGCTTGTGTTTTAAACTACATTGTACAGGCTCCTGACAATAAGTTAGTCCGGAACTTTACTTTTTGTACTGAGTTATCTCATAACGTGCAGAAATCCCAGTGTTTATTAGTACTAGAAGATATGAACAAGATGATTGAAATAACTTGACTCAATTTTTGGCCATTAAAAGAACTCTTTGTCTCGAAATTCAATGACATTCCTGGAATACTTGAATTTGCCTTTTATATTGCGTTCAAGGTGGCTCATTAAATTGCCGATAGTATTTAACAATGGCGAGTCCATGTGTTCCATATTTGTATCATGCTCTTCACACTAATCCCTAATAGCTTTTTCTCTATGAATTCTGCAGTTTTTATCCTAGAAAATGGGATAAGTTACCTGATGAGAATCCTGGAAATATTAGTTCGAAGTCCACTATCAAAAAAGGCTAATAGTATTGTAAAATACGTTTATTCACTAGTGTAAGTCCTGTATAGCTGGACCAATGGAACCTATAATAATATTAGGAGATTTGCTCTTACACGGACTTTAAAGAGACTGCCATCAAACAAAAGCCGAAATATTCTCCAACAAACTAGCATGCAATGATATATGGAATTGCCAAAGGTTTGGCATTCGTTTTTAGAGGATGGATATACATTACCGCCAATCGTATAATTGAGTGGTAAAAATACACGTAATACTGCTCGTGATGTCCCCCTCCTTATTTTCAAAAACTCATCTTTGTTTCTTACCTGTTCTAATTCCTTGCATTTTATGTGTACCTGTTGCCTCGAAAAGACTTTCCAGTGAAGAGCGAAAGCTTGTCGAATCTATATATTACTTACACCAGTAAATAAATGATTTTACAACGCTCTAATCGCCTTCTAATCTACGTGTATTGTGCAAATTGAAACACATGGTTGTCTGCAACTTTTCTGGAAGCATGCTGATTAGTCGTGTTATTGACCTCTACTACTGGTCATGATTCACAACCATTAAAATAACCCACGTCATTATAGGTCCACCTCGTTTCGCTGGAAGTCCTTGAACACACTCCTGACTGCACGCTTCTTCAGACCTACTGTCGACACTATGACTTGTGTCATCTAAGAATAGGCGACATTTGCATTCATCAGATAATATTATATCCTTCCATTGTTCAACAGTCCATGTTCTCTGAGCTGTAGTACTAGCTAATCGAGCATATTTGTAAGCTGAAGTTAACATTGGTTTCAGTCTTGCAACTCTACTCCAGATACCAATTCGATGAAGTTACCTACTTAATGTTCCCTCAGCTATTGATGTGTAAGGTCTATCAACAGACGGGAGGGATATCTTCTTTATTTGAAAACTGTTTTAATTGACCAAGCGAGAAATTCTGTCCTGATAACTTGTCAAATTGGCATTTCGTCCACAGTTTTTCCTTTTATGTTCAATGGAATTTGACTTACATATTTTTTTATAAATACGTAGAACTGTCCGTTTGGTAATATCTGCAAATTCAGAAACACCCTTGATGCCGTGTCCTTTTGATTGGCTAAAGGCTACGACAATTTTTCGCCTGTCAGTTACATTTGGTTTTTGGCACACTGATTTAAAGTAAAAAAAATAAATCCGTCTAAACTTTTGCTTGTAGAAAGAAATGGTACATGATTTTTTACAATATTACCCAGAAATATTTAAATAAAATTTTAATTATAACCTCAGAAATGGCATATTAAACAGTTACATATATTGCTTCCGGTGACTATTTTTTGTCGGGTGTCATATTTTAGTTAGACAGTTACAATAACAAGTGGAAAGAAACTAAAGGTAAACGACGGCGGCGAGTGTTAATGTCACGAGATCGTATAAATAACACCTGGAACTACACTCTGTTAATCGGTGTTATACTTGTTTTCAGAAGGGAAAGAGAGTTGATTTATATGAGTTTGACAAAGGTTAAATTTTGATACGGGGATGACTGGGTCAGAGCATTTTTGGGGCTGCAAGGTCTTGGGTGTTCTCAAGATCAGCCGTGTAATGTACCTTCAAAACGTTTTCGGAGGAGAGAAAGCTACCAACGGCAGTCAACATGTGGGCCGACCACGGATCGTCGACGCTAGAGTTGAACAAAGAGTATCCCGTTTGGTTCGAGCCAACAGAAGGTATGCTGTAGTGCATCTCTCCAGTAATTTGAATGCTGGTGACGGGATTAATGTGTCATAGCACACCGTACATCGAGCCCGGCTGAATATCGCTGTGTAGCCGTACGCCGCTCTAAATGCCCATGCTGATCATGGTTTACTGTCGAAAGCGCCTACAATATGCACGCGGACATCAAAACTGGATTTTGTTTGATGGAAGAAAGTCGTTTCGTCTAATGACTATGGTTTCCGGGTGTACCATGTGGACGGTCGGTTATGTGTGTTTCTTTTACTGGGTAAATTGTGGTGCCCGGATGCACCTTCGGACTGAAACAAACCGGTGAAAGAAGTGTAATGCTTTGGGTAATATTTTGCTGGGAAGTCTTGCGTCCAATCGCTTATTTGCAACTAATTATGATATCTATCAGTTACTTAAACGTCATTTAAGGCCTGGTATATCCTTTCATGTAAACGATATTTCCCACTAGTAGTGCATTCTTTCAGCAGAATAATTCGCCATGTCACACTGCCTGGTTGTTAGAGAATGGTTTGTGGAAAATAAGGAAGACATCTAGGTATCACCCTGAGCAAGCAGCACAGCCTTGCAATTTAACGTAGGCCTAAGACTGAGCCACCGTTTTTAGGAATAGAAGATGGTGGCTCAGTGTGGGTTTACGTTAAATTGCAAATCTCGTCTCTAAATATCTGGCTCGTCTCCAAATTCAATCCATTTGGAACATTTGAAATTTGTATTGGAACAGTAAATTGTTAGGTAACTTACCAGAATTGAAGAATCTGCTGATATTGTGTTGGTACCAGATACTCTAACACGCCTTCATAAATTTTTCAGCGACTATGTCTCTCATTGTAAAAGCTGTGCTGGCAGCACGTGGAGAACCATCATCCTATTAGGCGTGGTCACAATATTTTGTCTCTTTTGTGTATATGCAGGAAATTTATTATAGCGATAACAGCATAATGGTCAGTCTTCCAGCCTGAATATGGTTCGCTGCTTTATGATAATATAGTCCTAAGCAATTCGTTTACCTGAAGACACTATTTGCCTTCCATTGCTGAAGTGTGCGGCTATGCAACATCAAAGCAACAGGATGCCGCAAGGTGGGATGTTATACTGTGAGATCTGCCTTATGATATAAAAACAAATATTGCATAAATTCAGGGAAACTGGTTTTATCTTTGTTTTTCTATAAACAAATGTTACAATGTTGCTCTGTAATCTGAAAATTCTGAAACCTGTGACAATAACACATTTTTCAGCGTAACGATCCTTTATAGAAAATATGCGTCTCTTTCCCGAAACATTTAAAATGTATTAATAGAAATTTAGATCGTTTCCTGATACTTTGTTGACGAGGAGTGTTTGTTCTTAGATTCTATTCATTCTGCACCAATTCACGCATAATCGTCAAAAGGGATACATGATTTTAAAGGATTGATGGCCATATAACTCCTAATTGGTTTATTGAAAATATCGGGAAAGTATTACACACATTGAGCGCGATTCAAAAAGCAAAAATGTAAAAATATTTTATCGTGCATATATAACCAATATTTATTGCTTCATCAGAAAAGAATGCAACTGAGATTGTACTTTTCGTTTACGAAGGATTTTTTGAATAATGAATAGGAATGTGCAGCCGAATACATAGATAACTCGGCATCAATGTAAACTCAATAACTGCAATATTAAATTATCTCTTTTTTGTCCAGAACGGGAATGTAAAGTCGAATACCTAGATAAAGCGGTATTAATATCAACTGAATGATTACAATATCAAATTATATCGAATGCTTGTCTAAAAAGGGAATGTACTGACAAATACCTTAGTAACAGTACTAACCGAATAATTTCAACACTAAATTATGTCATATTCTTTTTGGTCTGAAAGGAAATGTACCGACAAACACTTAGATTCCTCAGCATCAAAACTAACCGAATCATTACAATATTAAATTATATTTTCTTTTGTTTGCTACAGCTGTGTCAGATGATGATTTTTCGTTTCTTCCAAGAGATTCGTACACACGTGAAGTTCATTCTCTTAATTATAGTTATTTCTGTTTTTCTCATTCTTTTTCTTAAATTTTAGCAAACCGATAAAAACGCTATTTAGGATTTCTGCTTAAAGTCCAGTAGACTCTGTGGTAATACACTGCTGTTTTGCAAGTCCAAGTTAAAACGCATGAAAAGTTAACTGTACTATAATAAAATACAACGAAAGAACGAGTAAGGAAGAAAGAAATAGTGCAAAATTTAATTCTCTAATTCTTATTCAAAACCTTTAGTTCCATAGCATTTTATTAATTTGTCGCCTTTATGTATCGAGTTACATTAAAGGTCGAAATGCACTTAGTATATATCTTGTTATTTAACGCGACATACGGTATAAAGAAATAGCCGTGCTTTCCTTTAGGAGAAAAAAGATTACTTACACAGAGTAATTAATTTCAAGGACGTGTTTAGACATAGAGTGTAAATATCGTAGTAAATGAACAAGCTTTTCAGTGTAAATATCGAAGAAAATGAACAAGTTTTCAGTGTAAATATCGAAGTAAATGAGCGCACAAACAGCGGCCCTCGCCCTGATTGTATGTGGACCGCGTCGCCCAGGAGGACACTAAACCAAAAATTAGTCAAACATTTATATAAAAAAAGAAAAATTATAAAATCTTGAAAATGTTATGGTGCACTGGCGGTACCTATAAGTGTATATTGAATTATATGAAATTATAAGTGGTTATAAGCAAATATACGCTGGGTTTGCAATTCCGTTCACAACTAATATTGAAATGGCGCCCGTCGATTTGCAGATGGACATTCCTGATCTTCAAAATAACTCCTAAATTGCAGGAGTTTCGTTACTAGAATTTCAAATGAATTACTTTGCATTGTTGAATCAAGATATTGAAATGCCACTCTCAAAAAACGGCAACGTTATTTTAAAGCACATACGTACGCAAATAATCATTTTCTGTAATGAAGCATGTGAAATCCAATAGTCGTTGTCGTCTAAGTGATACACATTTGGAGGGAAACATGCGAATCACGCTGCCAAATATTGAACCAGATATAGAGAGACCAATAGAAAACAAACAATATAATTTTTTTCAATAGAGACATATAAAACATAAAAAGGTTTTACGACATCTGCATTCTTTTAGCAAGTAAACTGTTCTGTTCAAATAATTTCTGGATGTGTTTGTATTCTTTTATATATTTTGGTTTGGGGATTCTTTCGGAGATTTTTGTTGGGGTACCTGGTGCTGCTCACCTTTGTTCAGTTAATGTTAAATTAGCTGGTAAGTGTTAAATTGTTGTGCATCTCTAGTATAGCCGATAAACAGTTGTCCATTTTCAATTCATTTTGGTGTTGGAAGTCTAGAACGTCTTTCGCCTAAATAGGTATATTTCTTTAAAGCTCTGCATAAAGTTCAAGTGAAAGAGATTTATTGTTAACATGTGTGAATATATATAATATGAAATAACGTTTCGCTTTCATCATATAAAAATTATAAGCAAAATTAAATATAAATTATGTCTGTAAAATTCTTGTTAAATTCTCAAAACGAATATCATGGTTTCATCAATTTGGTCGTAAGAAGCAAATCAAACTATTAAAGAACATTATCGCAGACCTGGAAGTTTCCAGTATTTCGCAACCTAAATTACCTCACAATGCGTTTTAAAAATTATGTGCAAATAATACCAATACTAAAAATACACAACAAAATACACTCAGTCAAAACTATCTGAAAACCCAACAGCTGAAGAAATCTAACATACATCTAACGGTATTCTGATTGATGATTTAACAAAATTTTCTGGAAAGCTAGGTGTTGAATAAATTTAATTGCGTTATCGTTGAGGTTATAAATTTATTTTCAATTCAAAATATGAGCCTATTGAAGGCTTTTCTAGAAAAGTATGATACCAGCAACAAGAAATAAGTTTTTTATATTTTAGACTAATCACATTTTACGGACATTAAACTGAGAGCAATAGTAGGCTCCTGTTTTGGATTACATGAAATTATGAAGACCTTACTTTTAGGTCTTAAGCATATAGTTTCCAATAACAGTGCTTTCTAACACACACTGGAAATTCTGACATTTGAGAAGTTATCACTTCTGTCAGACAGTGTACCGAACTGAAAATTTCTACTAGGAATTGGGATGTGAAAGATAATTACAAAGCTTCCAAACGGTAGGGGAATAATCGTACGCAGTTGCAAACGGACAATTCTGTCCACAAACAAATGTATAAAATAAGTAAAATTTTTCTAATTTTTAAAGTGAGACTTTCAAGGGAATAGGTAGAATCCTGATAAACTGACGCCGAACATTACAGAATACGTATACTTTTTTAGAACTCTAAGAATACTGCAGGATTAACTTGATGCAAAACAGCTCACTAACAAGCTAGATTTAGGAACTCTTTCACGCAGCATACAATATGGACATTAATAAAGAACCAATGAAAGTATACTCAGCACAAAAAGCATACATTAACTAATGCTCGTGAAAATTGGCACAGCAAGAAAGAATCGTGCGGTTCTAATGGAATTCATATCACAGATTCCCTACCTTTCAGGGGATAACACATTAAATCTGTACAGCTACACATGACTTTTACGTTTCAAAACTCATTCATGTGTTCATCCCCTTTAAACATCACTTTCAGCCTCTGCGCATCATGTCATTTTTTAGATTTGATATTTTCTTTTGGTCTACTTCTTTGCGCGACCGAAATTAATGTGTGGTGACAGACTTTTAGCGTTTGACGATTCAGTACTTTAGTGGCCATATCCTAGATATGTTCGTTAGGGGACACATCCGGCAGACGTGTCAGCCAGTGACGAATCCGTATCAACCGTGCATGGAAGAGGTCTTGGGCATTCCGGACTACATATGGCCGCTGCTGGAATTAACAGCCAGGAAAACTATGAAGGAAGAGTACCACCTCTGCCTTTGAAATATTCCTGATGTATTGCTGGATTTTGAAGGTTCCCGCAATTACTATCAGGCGAGATTGCTAATTGAATCCAATGGCACTACAAGCCATGACGCTTGGCGTTGGCCCGATGGATTGTGCAACAGATCCTTACCCACGATGTTTTTGAACACGTATGCGACCATGATAGCGCATCAAGTTGAATCGTAACTCGGCGGAAAACACGACATGTGGGCAATCAGCGCGCCAGTATCTGTACCCGAGTTCGCATTGCAACCAGAGGCGTCTGTTGATACGGATCAATATAAAACATACGGTACCACTATTAAAACTATTTTAGTTAGGAAATTTTCTAGCTTTAGATGAATAGAATATCTTTATTTTGTTTGCTTTCAAATATAAGCGCAGTTTCTATAGTCGGCATCTGAAGGAAAAACAAATTGAGAAATTTATAAAAAACATTAGGTGTTACGTTACGAAAGGAAAAGAAAAGGTACGTTCGTATTTGCTTGGATTGCAGTTAAGCCATCGCACTGCAAACGGAATGAATGGAATTGACAGAAAGAGCAGTAAGGGTGGTGACTATAAAATTGTAAACAAAAGATGGAAAACCTTGTACACGGCTCTTTGAAGAGAAACCGAAGCCAAAAAAGGAGAATTTCGTTGGTCTCAGACAAGCAGGATGAAAAGGTCGAGTATTGATGTGCAAATAATTACAAACCTAGCCGACTTGCAAATGTGTGCATCTGAAGCTAATCGTTAGCTCTCATTGAAGAAGTTCACGACCAGTACGCTCTGGAAAAGTTACCTTAGAAGATACCCGTGTGTTGTGGCAGTAAGGCAATGATAGTAACTGAGTACGTCCTGACGCAGTAGATGATACTCATACGTACAAGTGACGAACTTTGAGCTAGGCCAAAGAGCTGGAGTTCAGGAAGGTTGATTTCCTTCATCAACCTTGCCTATTGTATAGGACACAATTTTGAGAATACGATGTCAGCGGAAATTGGAAGGTATGACCCAGGGACGTGAGGAGGGTGGAGCCAAGCAAAGTGCGAAAGCATAGACAGACCTTCGTCTCCATCATATTGCGTTAGCGGACTGTATATATAAAGGGTATCTGTATCATCTCTGCCTGAAACAATTTGGAGAGGAAACGTCGATGGTCGTCATTTTTTTCAACTTTTCCAGACCTTAAATCACAGATGTCAGCGGCTGCAGTGAGGCCAAGAACGTAGACAGAGACGTTATGAATAGCAGCACATGGTATTTTCCGTTCAGAGCGAAATGTCACCTAATTCACCTAGAATAACATATATGGCCCAAACCTTTCGTAAATGGTCGTATCCTATTTCATTTTCTGAGTTTAGAGAACAACACAATAAATTTATTGAAAAATCAAATTCCCAGCAGGCCAGGATAATATGTTCTCAAAATTGTAGTTCGAAAATCCAATTTAGAATAATTTAAATATTGTAGTTGTAAACAATCACAAAATTTCAGAAATCTCTCCAAGAGTTGCACAAATACAAATAGAAATTATTTACGAAATTATGTTTCCTGAAACTGCAAAATGAAATTTCTTCGATATTATCCATGAGCTACATAAATCCCTCCCTTAAATTGCAGTAAAAAGAGAGATTCTGCGGTATTAATGATGTTTTCTGTACGTTTCCATCGAGCAAATGTGACGAACGTTTTCTTAATGATAACTAAAATTAAGTTTCCTGTTTACCTACCATTTAAGTTAGTATTCTAATACGAAATGATTGAGGAATGTGATGTTGATTTATTGACATCTACGTTTCAAAAGGTCATCACATAGGAATTGCTGAAATGGTCTGAAATCTACCATTGATCAAACTATACTTAGAGTTTAAAAAGACGCTGTTTTTTCTCTATGTACGATGACTCATATGCTGAAAGCGTTTGAAGCCAATGAAGACACGCATTTTTCGCGATCTGATGACAGGGGATGAAATGTGAGAATATCGTCGCAATCCGAAAACGAGGAATCAATCGATGGAATGGCATCACACTTCTTCACCAAGGACTAAGAAATTCAAGAGCCAGCGATCAGCACAGAAAGTCACTCTAACTTATTTGGGATGATAGCGGTGTCATTCTCCTTGATTTTCTGGAACGTGGCCTTACCATAATAAGCGAGCGGTACATAGAGACACCCAAGGAGCTTAGAGAAGCCATAAAGAAGAACAGACCCAACAAGAATCTGAAAAGGACGTATGCCAACGAAAAGGAAAAAAGAAACGCCCGCAGTGAAATGCGTATATCAGTGATAAGAATGCTGTGCAATAAACCGGAGCGTAAAAACATAATTTCGGAATTATGATATGCCCTAATGCGGAAAAGTTGTGTATTGCTACGTAAACCATGTGCAAATAATTTAGCGAAATTCAAATAATATCTTACAGTTCCATTTTACCTCCAAAGTGTCGATATTTTGGTAGAATCGTCACATTTTCATGTCCGTTGTCAGAAAAGAACAGTGTTCGTTACAGACTTTCGCTAGTGCGCAAAACCTATCTGTTGACATTTAAAAGATGTGTTAATTTTTCAGGCAAATAGACTAATGTCTTATATTTCCAATTTAATGCAACAGTACTCCATTTTTAAGGAAAATCTCAATACTTTGACACCTAGTTTTCACCATGTGATTTGTTTCCAAGTTGTGTTAGCGTGTACACTACTGCACTGAAAGCACAACATATTGTGCGAATGTGCAGTAGTGCATACTGCACACGGTGCAGATCTTCACATTTTTCATGTTTCAGAAAAATCCCAGAACTCATCATTAGGAGGTGGCTGCATAGCGAGTTCTACCTGTGCCCAACCCAACGACCCATCCATTAGGGCAAATGAATTTTATGTTCTTCTTTTCTAATCTTAAATTTCCTGTTCTTTATCAATTTTACCGGAAAATCTGATTTACTTTCGAAGGCTGACAATATTTTCCATGCTATTAACCATACTCTAATAAGTCAATCTCTTTGTTCTTCGCAAACAGCAGCAGATACTTCTGTTGTCAATTGAACGCATCGCTCCACTCTCCGATTGCGACAAGGGAAGTTTTGCGTGCCCAATCGCTTAACAATTTCCTCACATTCACTGTTGCATAGGTTCATTATTTCATCGTCGGTTAAATGAGCATTAAATGGCGATTCGCTTAAGACTCATGCTTGCCAGTCAGTTAGGTTAAAATAATCCTCTCCCTGGAATTTGAATTGAGGAGTTTCAAATACATTGATTGCATCGCAGTTTTGGGCTATTACTCCAAGGACCCTGACTGAGCCAAGTTCTCTGATGTTTCCTGTGGTCTGTGATCGTAGCCAGAAGTATTGATTCTGGATGGGCAAAAATAGCCATTCCTTTGGATTACACGGTCCAGCACGCTCTTCAAATCCTGGTTGAGATATCTGGATGTATGGATAGCCCTTCTGAGATTCCGTGCTCCATAATGGCAATGAGGGTGTGTTCTTATAAATAAACCACATAAGTGCATAAACGTCACAACAAATTCTGCCAGAATTTTAAGTTAATCAAAAGGCTACGAAGTACTAAAATAAAGGGGCAAAATATTTATAGGCGTCGTTTGCCATCGTGCATGGCTCATTTTTCTGGTGCTTATGTGCCAGGCTTGATGACCACGTAAGCGTTTTCACAGCATGGCTAATGCCCCACAGGTATTTCTGAGACGTGTTAAGAACACTTGCAATATTTTCATCACGTTCAGGAAAACCTGCTTCAATTGCTTCAAATTTCAAAACCCGTAGAGTTTCGCAGCTCTCCAACGGTTTGCCGATTTTCCCACGAAAATGTTTTTCTGCCCCTCGTTTGGCCATCGAAATGTTGAATTAAGTGACGAAGTGTCAGCTCGTTTCCTTGCAAATGGCATATGCTCCACTGAAGAGATTCTGGCATGCTAGCTCTAGAACGCGAATTTCACTTCCTTTACACCCAGTATTAACGACGGTTACGTCGCAGCCTATCACCAACAGCTTGCTTAGGTCGATATTATTGGCATGTATGAAATCCAGCAGATATTTGGCAATGTCCTTTGCGGTGGAAGATATAGGAATGGTATGCCGAAGATATTTACTTCCAGGTTCTTCCAGCATAATCACGTGTTCTTCAGTAATAGTTTTTTTGAACCACTTTCCTTTCCTTTCTTCAGACATTATGGTTTGGTTCTTACGCCCGTCGAAATATAGCCCGTTAATAACTTCACATGCAGCCAGATTATCGTTTTGAAGCTGTTTTCTCTGGTTTGTTTTTCTCTGCCTTCTAATTCTGTACCTACCTATAACAATTGAAGAATTAGTTTGATTTATCACTCCCACATCTTCGAAAAGTGCACTTGCAATGATGACTCTATACATCCAGATATCTCACCCAGGATTTGAAGAAAGTTCTGGATTTTTGCCTTTATTTAAAATTTGGAACATCCCTTTTAAGTGTTTAGCATTATTCAGCAAGCATGCTACAACTCATATTTCGCTGGTACCTCTTCGAGATGTCTTGGATGATATAACTACAATGCTTACTTGTCCGTTTACACTTCTATAATTAAGGCTGTTGTAAAGTTCCTGTATTATTCCTAGTCACACGCTGGGTAAACGCCTAGTCACCGATATACACTGACGGAAAAAAAATCCCAACACCAAGAACGGGTGGTGTTAGAAAAAGACAGTTGGTAAGCGGTGAGAGTACATCTGTAAGATGACGTCTATGCAAATTTCGCGCTCTGCGCATACGTGTGGCGCTAGTAGCACCCCTCGGAACATGCAAAGCAGGTTTGCTGTAAATACGCGCTGTAACGTTCGTAAGCGTTAGTTATCGTTGAGATTCGACGTAGTGTGTTGATGTTAGTCGAGAATGCCTTTAAGAAGACGAAGAAGCCATTATCAACAGCTCACGGGGTTTGAACGAGGTCGTGTAATTGGACTACGAGAAGGTGGATTTTCTTTTTCTTTCCGCCATATTGCAGAACGACTTGGCAGGAATGTAGCCACTGTGCATGATTGTTGACTTCGGTGGTCAAGGGAAGGTACTGCCTTAAGAAAACCATGTTCCGGCCGGCCATGTGGCACTACTGAGAGGAAAGACCGCCGTGTACGGCGTATGGCCGTGGCGTATCGTACTGCGTCTGCGGCAGCAATTCGAGCAGCAGTTGTTGCCACCACAGTGACACAACGAACTGTTACAAATCGGTTACTTGAAGGACAGCTCGGAGTCTGACGCCCTGTAGCGTGGATTCCACTTACTCCAAACCACTGCCGTTTGCGACGTCAGTGGTGCCAAGCTAGAGCTCATTGGAGGACAGAGTGGAAATCTCTTGTGTTTTCTGATGAAATACAGTTCTGCCTGGGTGCCAGTGATGGCCGTGTATTGGTTAGAAGGAGGCCAGCTGAGCTCCTGCAACCAACCTGACTGCGGCAGAGACACACTGTACCCACACCTGGAGTTATGGTCTGGGGAGCAATTTCCTATGACAGCAGGAGCACTCTCGTTGTTATCCCACGCACCTAGACGGCACAGTTGTACGTCGGTCTAGTGATCCAACCTGTTGTGCTGCCATTCATGAACAGCATTCCAGGGGTGTTTTCCAACAGGATAACGCTCGCCCGCATACCGCTGTTGTAAGCCAACATACTCTACAGAGTGTCGACATGTGTGCCGTGGCCTGCTAGATCACCAGATCTTTCTCCAATCGAGCACGTATGGGACATCATTGGACGACAACTCCAGAGTCACCCCCAACTAGCATTAACCGTCCCTGTATTGACCAACCAAGTGCAACAGGCATGGAACTCCATCCCACAAACTGACATCCATCACCTGTACGACACAATGCGTGAACTTTTGCATGCTTGCATTCAACATTCTGGCGGTTACACCGGTTATTAATGTACCAGCATTTCACATTTAAAATGGCTCTTATCGCGCTTACATTAAGCTGTGATCTTGAAACCTTATTCGATTAAATATGTTACCTATACAAATGTATTGCCGCCATTTCATTCCTCTACAACTATTTTTTCGTGGTGTTGAGATTTTTTTCCCTCAGTGTATGTTATAAACAAGTGAATTCAAAATTTCTAATATTTATTGTCTTTATGCTTCTTTATCACCTAATTCACCCCTTTAATTGCCATTGTGACCCCTAACACATGGCGTTAAGTGAAAGATGGCGTCTTGTTCTAAATATGAAGGAAAAAGCATTTTCATATGTTTTGGTGTGTGCAGAATTTGCTTCTGATAATTCCTTCCCAAAGTTTTTACTTTTGCTGCTAGTCCTCCAAAGTATGAATTGACAAATTGAAATAAGAGATTTTACAGATGCAATCAGAAAAACTTAGATTAAATTAATCTCAAGAATTTCAGAAAGCTTCCTTCACTGAACTAACAGGCTGTAATATTCCCGATACAGAACTTTTTCAGATAGAAGGTTTTGTTTTTCAGTATACACTAAGCGATTCTTGCAGGACAACGGAATTCCTAAGATTCAGAAGTGCGATTACCTTTTTGTCATAGTAATCAAATGGTGCATGAAAAATATGAAGTGTAATGGTAGTTTCCTATCTTTATAAAAATTTATGTAAATACTTTAAGTAATGAATCTGTCATTTAAGACTCAAAATCAAAATAAGATTTGGCAGTTTGCAGCTAGAAAGCATTTTTCGCAGTGTACCCAACCTGAACGTTGCAGAAAGGTACAAGGTACGAACTTCTTCCTGGTCATAGAAAAATCTGCTGTCGACACCCATTTCGGCAAATGAAACTGCACATATTTGTTCTACATCATTAAATTTTTCAGCCAGAGTTTTCATTAATTACAAACGATCATGTAAAATACCAGGGTGACATAGAGAAATAGTGAGAAGTATGAAGAAAAGTAACCAGTTATGAAGAAAAGTAAATAATTATGAAAAAACAGAGATTGCTAAATAAATATCCATGCACACCTATTTAACGGCAACGAAATACTTTTCTAAGCTTTTGTACGAACTTCCATCTTGCTCGTGCCTGCAAATTCATGTGCCGACGTCATACTTCCAGTGTGACGACAGGTGCAGATCAGGGAATACGAAAATTTCAATTGAGCTTTGAAAGAAAACACCTTTGCATAGCCTTTCCACATAGTTCAATTTCAAAGGTGAACCTACATAACGGGAATCGGGAAGTATACAGGTCATACTTTCCGATTTGATAACATAATAAAGGATTAAATGTGCCCTCGAACACCGACGTGAACAATACCCACGGTCTCTGATATTTAATTTATTCTACAAATCACATTTTTACACATCGATACAGGTAATCTCGTATATTGTGAAAAGTTTGCCGTTTCTAATATTAGTGTACCTGATTGCCTACAGTCAACTACTATGCCTCTTTCAAAGTCACTTATTACATGTGTCTTTCCCAATTCTATCTACGCTTCGGACAAGTCTGAATCACTTGCTAGGAAGCTCTTTGTGCAATCACTGCTTATTACGTAAATGAGGATGTCACGCGGAGAATAACTGTTGTTTGTTCCTAATAATGTTCCACTTCAGTATATTACGTATGAAGGTCTCACGAGATGTGATTTTGAGCGGAGTGTTTTCGGATCTTCTTTTGCTTGGTTACTCATTCCAAGGCTGGTTGTTCAGTAGTTGTACTCTGTCTCTCCATTTCTCTCTATTCTTTCTCCGTTTTCGGATAACGACAATTATTTTGAAGCGAAAACAGCATATTGAGTACCTAGGACGAACGTGCTTATAGAATTACTAACACATGTAACACTGCGCCTGTGCTACCACATGTTTACTTATGTTTTAAGGCATTTTTTAACCTGTATATATATATTAAATGCTTTTAATTCGTGTTACAATTTTAATTTGTTTTAATCGTGCTTAGACGGCGGAATAATCCTATGTATATTGGACAGACCCGAAGAACCTTGCCTTCTCGACTGAAGGAGCACGAGATCTACATTCAGAAATGTGAACTAAAGAAATCATCAATGGCTAAGTTACTGTTACGAAAAGGATCATAAATATATCTTTGAAGAAGCAAACCTAGTTGACAAGCCGGATTCAACCACCAAACTTGATATTTTAGAAGTTTTCGGTATATATCAGATTATTTTGCAAATTGTTAATGACATGGAATAAACACCATTTCTATTAAGCGCGTGGAAGAAACAAACCAAAACCCGTGATAGTAAACACCATTTATGAAATCATATACAATATGAATATTTACGTGCCATTCTACCTGAGGAAGCTTGGTCAATACCCAGCGAAACCATTTTTGACGACTTGAAAATATAAATATTTGTGACAAATCACGTTGTATTATCTTATCTATATTTTCGTTACAAGACTATAGTCTTTGATCAAATAGAAGTCATCGCTCTTTCCACGTTTATAAGTGAGTCATGAAAATATTTATCGTCGGCCGCCACCGAGAATCGAACTAATGGTCTTCCAGTTACGCACCGGATATGCTTCCACTGCACCCCAGCGGCCTCGAAATTATCCATACTCACAAACCACAAACTGCCAAACCACATGACAGCGTTGCTTCATTGGAGCCCCGCACAATGCTGGGGATTCACCACAGATGAACAGCAGCAACTGAGCACAACATGAGAAATATTTCCGTGACTCACTTATAAACGTGGAAAGAGCGAGGACTTCTATTTGATGTCCCTGGTCCACGTCAACTGTGTCCTAAAATTATTTTATCTAAATAATCTTTAGAGAGATATTATTCATTAAATGAAGCGTAGAAACTACAATTAGCAACATTTAAAAAAATCATGCTATATTCTTGTTTTACGTAAATATAACAAGCAGTACATTATGCCAAATGATATTTTCTTACATAAATCAAACCAGAGGGTTAATGTGGTGTTACCAAAAAGGTTCCTTGTTGTTACGCCTTTCGGTACGCTTCAAAGTGTGAAACTGTCGTTATCTATAAAGGTTATGATAAAACATTCATATTTAACGGAAAATTGTAACACGTTAGTAATGCGGCGTCATAGATGCTTGTGTAACGTGTCTGAGCAAATCAGATGGAGAATTAGCCCAGAGAGAAAACTGGCTGTTATAAGCGCCGCGTGGTTTAGCCGGCAAGTAAGTTCTTGCTCAGTAGTGGAAACGTAGTCGTACAATCACATCAGAGGATCCGACAAAGATCCTGTCGTTGGGAAGGTGGGTTGAATTTTCACTGTTGGAGCTGAGGTCTCCTTAAAGGCAGGCTTCACCTCTTTGTGAATTGGGTTTTCAACAAACTTGTGTTGAGAAATGTGACGTCATGGGCCACTTCGCGTCCGACAGCGCTTCTGAAACAATAAGATTGTATCCTGTTCCGGAAGGCAAAAATATTGTGTATTTAACAATAATAGTCGGAACCAATTTTCAAATTTGATGTGAACAAAATCGTGTCATCCACGGCGAAAAGAGGGCTGGAAATATCCAGAAGATGATTTGAAAAATTAAGAGAATGATACGAAATACAATAATGACAGACCACGCTAAATTAACAGTGGCATAGTTTGCAAAAAAGTGGCTCCCTTTGTGTAAAGTAATCAGTCGAAAATAAACAAACCCGATTTTCCATTGGAGATAAACAAAAACAAGTGCTGGCATACAAACTGAAATATTCGTTTAGTTTAAACTGCCAGTGTGAAGTCACAAAATGAGCCAACAGCTAAGTTTAGAAATTGTGCTTCTGTAAAGGCTCAAATGTAGGGCTCCTAATTAAGGCCATGTTCTATGTTGTTTTGTGTCTGTAATAGTACCTTTGAGTACCTTGTAAGTAGCTTTATGTGTTTATGGAAAGTTATGTTAAAGGAATTCACATATTGTAGAACGATATCCAAGTACCTTGTGTAATGAATTTATAAATTCAAATTAATTAATAATTATTATATACTGGCAATTTTTCCCGCTTTTCCAATTAATAGTTGCTTAATGTTTAATTAATAGTATAAAAGTATGGCAATGATATAAAATTCAAGTTTAATTATAGATTTCTGAAATACCTAGTTCTATAATTACTTAGCAAGCAGTTTATGTTTTCATGTTTATTATACGATATAGCTTAGAAAATTCAATCTGTTAATATTTGGGGTGTACATTGATAATAGCAGCGGAAATAATAAGTGAAACCGGTTGTAATATTAAGCTAGGTGCTAAAGTTACTAGTAGAGGGAACTGTAAGGGTATTTTTGTGGCATGTATATGTTCCAAGCGTGATGTTTCTTAGAGTGTTTGGGGAAGGGGCCTTCCGCACTCCTTCCTTCACAGATTTTTCTCCCTCTTTGGAGCTTTATTTCTTGATTTTATTTGAGGGTTTGAGAAAACGTCTGTGCCTGCCAGCCTTCAAAAAGAGTGAAGAACAACTGTGCAATGTTATATGTGTCGTTGTATAATTGCTGCGTGTGCTTTCCTTTCGTCGATAGAATTGTTGTGTGTACATTTCAGTGTAAGTGTGCAAATTTCAGTGTAAGTGTGCAAATTTCAGTGCAAGAGTGTACCTATTGGTATTTTGAATTCTTCTTCTTTTTTACTGAGTCCAAGGACTGGTTGTCATGTACATGTACTCTGTCTCTCTATTCCTCTCTATTCTCCTTCGTTCTCTTCAAGTCATAATATGTCCTAGTATTAGTGTCTGAGTAATTGGGCCATAAAACCATTCCTTGGTCTTCCTCTTTCTCTCTTGCCTTGAATGTTACCTTCCAACACTTTCCGTATCTGGCCTCCATTGCGCAAAGTGTGTCCCATCCATAACATTCTTCTTCTGTTTAGCATGTTGATCAGATTCCTGGTTTCTCCCACTCTCTCCAGGACCTCCTCATTAGTCTTTCTACTGAGCCATCCTATCCTCTCCATTATTCTATAGCTCCAAATCTCAAATTCCACCAGCCTTTTCACTTCCCTATTGGTCAATGACCATCTGTCAGAACCGTAGAGAGCTACTGACCAAACATATGTCTTTAAAATCTTCTTCCTCAGTTTTAGATCTATATTTTGGCATGTCAGTAGTCTTTGATTCTCTCTAAAAGCCGTTTTTGCCATCCCCAGTCTCACTCTAAATTCCTTTTCACATCTCGCATCCTCAGTAAAAATTTGACCCAAATAGAGGAATGATTTAACTTGTTCAATGCATTGTCCTTCATTTTTAAAGAAAGCCTGTTTTGGATTCTTCCCTAATACCATTAGTTTCGTCTTATTTTTATTTATCTTCATTCTATAGATATCCGCATTTTCGTGTATTTTTGGCATCATGAGCTGTAATGATTTGGCTGATCCTGAAAACATTGCCTGGTCATTAGCAAACTTAATGGCCTTGAATGTGAGTGCAATTACGTGTGAAAGGCAGTGTCTTTGTTTTGATATAAAGTAAACGACTTTCAAATTCCTTCTATATTTGAATGGTGTGCAAAGTTCCTTGTGAAGTTTACAGATAGAGGAATACAGGGATTTCAGAGATCCTGTTGAGGCACACTTTGCAGTTGGTTTCGATCTTTGAAGACACAGGCCAAATTACGTACGGGGATTAATTTTTAGCAATGGAACTCAATGAATCCAAGAAATAGTGACTTATGTATGATAAGTGAATGAATTCTTTGCAACTGAACCAGAAAAATGAAAAAGAAAAGCAAGGAAGAAAGAAAGACTGAAAAAGAAACCATCAGCTGCGTTGCAACAAGCTTTTTCTGCACAAGTTGACCATTTGTACGGCTTCAACTAGGTAAAGAGGAATTTTTTTATTGTAATGCTACCCTACACTAACAGCAAAATACGGAATTATTTTTCTAGTAATTTGATTTTCTGTTAAAATGCGGTTTACTAAAGATTTAAATTAAATGTTCAATAGAAATTTTAGAACACTTAAAAAAAATTATATCCTTTACCTTGCCAGTTGAAAATATTGAACATCTGATTAAGAATATTTATTGCATTGAACACTTTGAATTATGAACAATGTTTGCGTACGTATTTTCCCATCTTAATTATTTAGATTTAAGCCGTTAAGATAATATGTTTTTATATTTGTAAAAGAAATTACGACTTTTTTGTTCTGATGAAACATGTCCGTTTGTGTATGATATACTTTCCTACCAATACCATTTCATTGGTACCTATTTGCTTCTTTAAATGTGGGATATATTTTCCGCAAAGGTTCATATATTTCTTTTTCCTCCATATTTGCCTTTGTATTTGCTGGAAGCCAATTCTACATTTTTGATAGGGATAATTTTCAATATCAAGAACAGTGGGTCGATCATTTCTAATTTTGTCCTTTTCTTTCTAACCAAATAGCTGCACATTTTATCTTCACTTGCAAAAATTTGAAGGTTTTACATAAACGTATTCACCACTATGAACAATCCAGACATAAAGTATTTAAAAAAATATTCAATATTTTCACTATGGGAGAAAGGCATTCACTTTTTTGCTAGTTTTTAAATTTCCTGCAAATGCATTTTTCACTATAATTTCTAGCGTGAGACAGTATTCAATATACGCGCCAATTAAACTGGAGAATTTTTGGTGGGATGATCGGGCACCATCAAGCGGCAATTGCAGATGGGAGGTCTTTAGAATTCAGTGGTGTACTAATGATTGCTGTTCAGGAGAGGTGTAATTTAAAATTTTCTGTACGCAGGCTACATGGGGAAATGTAGAAAATACAGTTCCTATGTGTTGATAAATATATCTACAAATGAATTTCGTATAATCGAGAAGAAGCATTTCTTTAAGAAATTCGCTTTCGATTGATATCTATGGTCCAAAATATTTGCAATAGGAGATTTACATGCGTTCATTGTCGCTACGATGATACCGGCTGCCACGTCTACTGCCCACCTGAGTCACCATTTAGATACCTAAGCTGCATCTTTGCTTAGTTCTTTGTCCTGGGTGGTGTAACGGAAGCAGCGTAGAACGTAAAATGGCTGCTAGTTCGAATCCCTTTCAATTGCGATTCTATTATAAAATTTTCGGAAGGATGAGTACACGAAAAATAGTATAATATAGGGCGATGACATTCAGGCAATACCTTCAAACGCTTCTCAGTAATTGTGAAAAATAATTAGTTCAGAGGATTTACAATAATAATCCGGTCTATTTTTTCGTAGGAGACAAAAAAATCCGAATACAGCTTCTGTATTTGCCGTGCAACTTTCTGAGCTGAAAAGAAGCCGATCGGGACATGGTATTGACATATACCTTAGTAAAGACGGCATATTATTTGTTTCTTTCCATAGCTTTGATCTCTGGTTATTTCATGTCTGAGGAATGGAATTTTTTACGAAAAATATGGTCCCGAGCAAGCTTTGAGTGTGTCTGTCTCCATACGGGAATACAAAGTCCTTAGGAATATTTAAATGAGTGCCTCCAGCAAGTTGTCTTTCAATATTCAAACAAAAAATAGTTTGAAAAAGTGAAACAGATTGTAACCATTGCTGTTGCAAAAGATGACATCTTTATTTGGTCGGATATTTATCACAATCATCAACCAATGTCAATCCACTGCTGGATGAAAGTCTTCCAAAGTTTCTTCCACAATTTTCTGTCTTGAGCCTGTCTCCTCCATATCACTCCAGCATACTTTTGAATTTAATCCATCCATCTCCCATTGGGTCTTCTTCTGGTTCTTTCTCTGTCCCTTGCAATCCAGACTAAAATTTCGGTTTTCCGTCGGTGGTTGATCAACCAAAATATTGTTTTCTTACCCCACTGGAAAGGAACCTTACATCTCTCGTTAACTAGCCGATTGCGTTCGACCTACGCTACGGTGCCAATATTCCACGGCGCTATGTGTGTTTATCTGTCTGCATATGACTTTACAAATCCGTAGTGATGTGCTCAGCAACTGAGTCGTCTCCATCTAGTGGCGCTTAACGACACAAGCTGTTTACTTAAAGCTAATAAATCCTAAGGGCAAGAAAAATGGTGAAAACTTTTCAAATAACTGGAGACAATGTAAATAGACCAAGCTATCGCTCTTTCCACGTTTTTCTTTAATTAACACATTGCAACTGAAAACTTGTGTTTCGACATCGTTGTATATCAAGAATTGTATTTCGCAGCGCTGCGAAATATTATTATTCGGTTGCTGATTAAATCTGCAAATGTCTTTCGTGTAATCGTGGAGAAGGATTTCTTTAACAAATTTACTTTTGATTGATATATATGGTTCGAAATACTTGTAATATGAGCCTTACGTGTGTACATTGTAAAAATAATGAACGTTATCGGTACGATGAAACCGATTGCATCGCCTGTTGCCTACTTGGGTCACCGTATAGATACCTAAGCTGCATCCACTTAGCATCATTGCTATAATCAAAACATTATAGCAAAATACAGCTGTATTTTCTTGCAAACTGAAAAATAAAATTTCCATGTAACATGGTTAGTACGAGGTTGAACCGCCATGAACTGCGTCACACTGAGCAATTCTGGCATGGAGTCTGTCGTACAGATGTTGGATGTAAGTTTGGGGTATTGAGTTCCAAGCATCCTCAACCTGGACGCGTAAATCTTGGATGGTCGTGGCTGGCCGTATAGACCGGATAATTTGTTGTCCCACAAAATCCCACACGCGCTCAATGGGGGACAAATCCGGTGAACGTGCAGGCCATGGAAGTTGTCTCACACCCTGAAGTGCATGTTGCGTTGCACGTACCGCGTGTGGGTGGGTGTTATCTTGCTGGAAAACACCACGATGGACCGACCTTACAAATGTCACAACAACGGGCTTAGTGATGTTGTTGATGTAGGAGGTGCTGCTTAACGTACCCAGTACAAACACTAGTTGTGTACGGCAGTGATAGCTGATCGCTCCCCACACCAGGAGACCAGGTGTGGGCCCTGTGTGTCGCTGGCGGATGGAAGAAAGGTGGAGACGCTCCCTTGTCCGTCTGCGAACATGCATACGGCCATCGGAGGCTCCCAAGCAGAACCTCCTCTCGTCGCTAAACACGGCAGATCACCATTGCGTTCTCCAATGCAGACGTTGGCGACAACACTGCAGCCGTTCCTGACGGTGGCCTGAAGTAACAGGTGCACATGCCAGAGGCACACGCGCACGTAGTCCTGCATCCAGTAGACGGTTGCGGAATGTCCGCACAGTCACCGTGCAAAGGCAGCTCGGATTTGCGTCGCAGTGGATGTTCTGCTTGACAACGCCGCTCTTCTTATGCGTCTATCGTTCCACTCATCAGTCCGTCTGTGACTCCCGGTTCCACGTCTTCTCGTGTGGGAAGGTTCATCGGACCATCTACGCCACCATCGTACCACCACCGATACTTCCCGTCTAAAATGCTCTGAAATACGTCGATACGACCGCCCGGCCACGCGGAGTCCGACAAGACGACCTCGCTCATGGTCCGATAACTGGTGAAATCATACACGTCTTCCATGTCCAGGCATTGCAGCTTCTTCAGGGTCTTCGCACGTGTCCGTACGCAGTCGACTGATTACATTCACTTCGCCGTACTCCTTAAATACCACCGACGATAATTTTAATGTTATGCCGTGCCGTGGCGTAAGGGCTCACCGGTTGGTCCCAAAATTAACACCACAGCTACATAAACTCCTCCCCATTAACATATGTAAATTTCATGATCGTCCGCCATATCCTTCTTGGTGTTCTTTTTTCACTTTCCGGCAGTGTATTTATTCGCAGAGTAGCTCTTAGTAGATCCACCAAAGTCCACATTCAACACACGAGAAAGTGAAATCGGTATGGAATGGGAATGCAAATCAACGCACTCAACATGTAATAAACACGAGCATGTCATAATATGACTACAGTTGAGAACGTTCAAAGAGCATTGAATTTTTTAATACTGAAAAAATAGCGGTTTTTCTGGTAATTAAAAACTGTTAAAACTGTCTTAAAACAGAACTGCATACCGTGACATGTTAGATTTGTTATTTACTTGTAATTATTATATATACATATTAAAAGTTCTTGATTTTAAAACTTTACAGAATGTTGAAGACATTACATTACTACAGTAAGAGAACTGATGTGCGGTCTGTTTTATGCTGTTTTAGGTGATCCTTTTGAAAAGCTGTATGCCCGATCGGACTCCCTGATCTGCGTATATGTGGAAGGTATTTACAATATCAGACGAGCGTTAACATCATATTTTAAATCACACTAAAACATCGTCAACAAGAAATACCAAAGTTTACCACTAAATCACCTCACAATAAATCGATAAACAGGAAATCTGTATATCATATGTTGTCTGCAACAAAAATGCAGATAGAAGCATGACATATTGATTACGAATCTGAAATCTTTGAAATTTATTGATTTACAATATATATAATTGTTTTCCATTTCTTTACTGCACGTGGATATATGGTATTTAAACCACTAATGAAAATGGGTAAATTACGGTATTCCAGTAAAAGTCAGTGTGATAGATCGGAGGCCTAAGTTAAGTCTCCAACGCACTGGTGCTTTTAGTTCGGATTACTGGTACTTATTCATTAACAATTACTTTTACTCAGCATGTTTCGTTGATTGCATTTGAACATATACTACAACAGTTCATCAAGTGGTGTCAGCACTATCAAGTTAATACCTAAAAATGAACTTTTCCGTATGGCAAACGTGCAATTTAATGATTTCGCCCTGAGTTTATTCTTGTTGATCAATGTTCGCTTCAAAAGAACGTGTCTATTCTAAGCAGAAATATCACTCTCGCAGGAGATAGGGAATCTAAGTGAAATAAATTGAGGAGTATATCTTTGGAAGTAAAGAGACTCGAGTTGTTCCGCAGGTCGTTATCATATATATGGTACCGCATATCTTCCGCTGCTTATGTTCGGTCTAAATTCCAGTGTTAGTGAGACAAGAAAGAGTTCTAGCACCAAATGAAGAATAAACGAATTAAATAAAGCATTTAGAATGATATTCGGAATCCTATGACATGAAATAAAAAGATGGAAATCACTTCTGAAACATTGCAAGAAAATGAAAAAAGATTGCTTTACGGCAGGCAAGCATTAGTACCCCTGACGCCAGGTGCGACAATACTGGTGATCTCCCCTCAGGCAATTTTGCGTGTTGGCCTCAATGGATGTTTAGTCATATATGAAATATGTGCAATATATATTAATAGTGTTGATCAAAAACTAAACGCCAAAAACAATGCTACTTTGGTGCAAAATTAGAACGTACTTGATTGTGATTGGGACAGTTCCAGTTGTTTGCGCGGAAGTATTTCTTATTGCACGCCACATTGTCTAACCACTTAATTGTTAAATGAACAAAGTGAAGTTACTTTTTTTTAAACGAAGTTTCTTTTCTCTTACTTCCTTTACTTTCTGTTGGAGCAAGAAATCTAGGTGATCAGGAAGGCTTATTTCGTTCTCGTCAGATACCAGAGGCAATGACCGGGATACTTTTCTTCTTTTCTTTACCCTCGTGGGATGAAGCAAGATACTCACATAATTTAAGCAATACATGTTACCATTGTTTTCGTTGGACAAGTTCATGGTATCTAAGGTCTCGCATTATGAAGTCCGAAACTGGTTAGGTGAATAGCACATCTAACACTTTGCAACAGTTTCTTTGGAAGTAGGCCCCATTAAACCTCTTAAAATACACAGGAGTGTCATAATAAGGTCCTAATTGTGCCATACGTTGGCCGCCTTAATCTTTCGCTATTCACCAGATCCAGGACAAATATGGCGGATTTGAAGTACGAAAAACATCACCTGATCATAACGACTGTTATTATTGGGTTGGTGCGAATGAAATGTCCGGAAAAGGACCAGCACTCGTGGACAGCGGGAACAGAAAAGTACGGCAGCTCACCTAAGCAAAGTAATCCCACTCGGCATCGTCACATATTTGCCATCTGTCTGGAAAGGATATGATCTGGAACAAATAAAGACTTGTGGCTGGGACCCGCAGAAGTCATCAACTGCAATTTGAACCTCGTTGTCCGTCGTGAACAGTTTCCCGGACAGGAAAAGATTCAGGTGACGAACCAGATGATAATCTGTCGGAGGCAAGTCCGGGGAATGGAAAGAGTAAGGCAGTGGATCATAGCCCAATGCACTTAGTGTCAGCATCGTTCGTTGTGCGACATGAGGGCAAGCGTTGTCGTGGAGAAGAAGAACACAATGTCTGCTGACCAAATCAGGTTGTTTCTGCAGCAATGTCCGGTGCATCTGGTGTAATTTCGCTCAATAACTTTCGGCAGTAGTGTTTGGCCTCTTGCCAAAAAACTCCTATGATTTATCTTGCCTGTGGACCGCCAGACAAATAGCACCATCTTTTTGGTTTGTAGTGGTAAATTACGGCGCCGGTCAGCAGGCTTTGCCTTGCTTAACCATTGTGCAAACCGTTTGCGATTATCATAAAGGACCCACTTCTCGTTGCAGATGACGATTTGATGCTCTAGAGGTTCCTGTTTATTCCTGGTAAGCAGCGACGTGCAGACTTCTAAACGCCTAGCCTTGTTAGCAGTTGTCAACTCATGCGGCAGGCACATGTCCAGCCTTTTAACCGTACCCAGCGCAGCTAGATGCCGAACAACTGTCGTGTAGTGGACACCGACTTCTACCGCTATCTCACAACACGTCTTTCGGAGGTCCGCTGCTACCACACGTAACAGAATATTGTCAGAAACAGCAAAAGGGCGGTGACCACGAGCTTCGGATTACAGGTCCGTATCTTCGCTTCGAACGTCACAAACCTTCACCAAATGGTTCCTTCGTCTGCTGTATTCCCTCTAAATGCTTTGTAAACGTTTCAAGCTGCAATTCCTGCAGCATGGCCCAGTTCAAATTCATACAGTAAGGAGACTCTCAAATCCGGCATTTCCATGTTTCCTTTGCAAGTCACGTTATGCCCAAACAATCCATACCTGAACCTTATTCTTCGCATACATGCTAGATTTTCATAGTTACTCTGTGACGTAATACCCGCAACACCTGTGGTTGTTTCCGTGCCGCTGTGGTGGGGGCCTGTCTTCACTGCTCGTTCGCGTAGAACATTTCATTCGCACTAACCCAATATTTTCTGAATCAAGAGATGAGTTCAAATTCCATATTTTCCTGGTGAAAACAACATCAAAGATGGACCCGGACAACTCGCAAGACGCTTTGTGATCACGCATGATGCATTAACACAAATATCCCGATTATCGCTTTTGTATAGAAACAATATGGTTAACGATATTTACCATATTATCTTTACTATATTTCCATAGTATCGTTACAAAGTTAACATACTATCGTGCATAAGAGAGTTACCGTACTATTGTTACCTGTATAATTAATACTTCTGTGCTTATTATTGCACAGGACGTCACGAATATATTTTGTTGTGCATGTCATTTATGTACCGCCAAGCAGCGCAATGCAGTTTCTTTACCATAATATTAAGGCTATTTAAGAATTCTGGTTCCACATGCTATGTGTCACCTGATGATGCAGTAGGTGGCACTGCGAAAGATCTTGTGTTTTGTTTATTTATTTATTTTTATTTTGTGTATAACTTTTTAACTTGATGTAATAAATATAATAGAGTGCAATACTTGAGGATATTTTTACATAGGATTGGGTCATGCTATGATTTGGGCCTATGTGTTTGTACGTTCAAAGAGCACGAAATGATGTTATAGTAATCCGATACCATACTACCACTACTTCTGATAAATTTTTGAAACTAGTTTGTAGTTAATCAGGATAACGGAAGAATTTTTTAACTACGCTATATTGGAGTACTGTACATTTAGTTAGTAATAACTTGAATTTGCGTAAGTAAAAGGGATAACCGTGTTTCTTGGCGACAATTATTAGATATTTCGCAGAATAAACGGAACTAAACCCGTCTTTACACGATTTAGATAGTTACTGCTTTTTTTCTTTTCATTTTTTTACTGAGTTTAGCGAACATGAGGCACATTTTCAACGTGATAACGCCTGCCTGCAGAGAGACCTCATCTGCAGACAATGAATGTGATGAGTGTTGATATTACCTTAGCTTTGACAATCCTCATGATTCTTAATAACGAACTTTGCAAGAACTATTGTCCGATATTTGACCATCTCTGCACTATCCCCTCGCACTCTCGGGGAATTATACACTCAGGTTAACAATGCATATTCACGAATACGTCAGTACATCACGCAGAAAATTCTCCATTCGATGCTACGCTTTGTAGGAAAATGTGTTATTCACTATGGTGGCATACGCACAACTGGTGCAAGCCATTTATTAATGTAATTTTACTAGTGGCTTCTTTATAATACCACATAAAGCAAATCTCATATTTTCAAATCTATTTGTGTACAAATGTTGTAAGTTTCCTCTCATTACTTACATATCTACAAAGTGTGGTGATTTCTATCCTACGCAGTGCAGAAATGTTTTTGGTACAACTTTAAATGCAGTTAATTCTTAGAAAACACATTAAATACTACCGTTGGTAACACTTTCTTTAGTGAATGCATTAGTTAAGTTGTTCCATAAATTTGCATTTTCAGCATTGTACAATGGGCAAACCAGAAAGGTGGCACCGAAATTTTCTTTGTGAATCAGCACGTCTTTTGAATCATTTGTAAGGCGAATTAATATTATTAAAGTCATTCAAGTCAACGGACCGGTTACAAAAAAAATGTAGATGTTTTTTTTTTTAAATCGATAAGACATTCAGAAATAGAAAGAACAATTAATTGCACCAGCTGCTTTACAGCATGTTACGAAAATTAGCAAATAGTGCACAAAAAATCTCTCACAGCGGAATCTTCGTTTTACAATCGAAAGGATTTTCAAATCGAGCAGGTAAAATTTAAAATAAAAATGGATACGTGGTAAAACTCTACACATTCTGACGGAAGAATTTTGCATAATGGAAAATTTGGAATAAATGCAGAGGGTGAGTCGAAAGTTTTGCAACATTTGGATCACTTTATGTCTTCATGCGTACCTTTACGACGTAAGCTGACTAGCATTAAAAGTTTAGGCCATGGTGTTGCACCGTCTTTTGCCATCTGTTTGACAGCTCTTCGATTCCACAGTGGTACCATCCATTGTCCTTTGAGGCGAAGAACTCCTTCACCCCAGCTGCAACCTCCTCCTGGTTGTTAAAATGCCGCTTGCGAGGAAAGTGGCCCATTAACCGAAACAAGTAAATATCCGATGGAGAATGTCCATAATTTATGCTGGGTGTGGCATCGTTCAAAGTTCGTGGAATGCCAGGACTGTTCGCGCGGTAAGAGGACGAGCGTTGTTCTACTGTAAGACAGCGAATTTTCTGTACACCAGTACCTGCCACTTGTCCTATAAGACGACATATATCCGCTCCAGCGGTTTAAAGAAAAGGTTGGCATTGATTATCCGACAGTCTGGAAAAAATTCATAATGGAATATCCTCTTGAAATCCCACCAGACGCAGAGCATCATCTTGTACTCGAATCTCCCACGTTTGTCAACAGATGCTGGGTGCTGGCCCGGGTTCAACCACTGTGCGGTAGGATTACGGAAATAGACCACTTTTCACCGCACGTAAACTTTCATTTGATCTATATCGAACTGGTTTTCTAGGATATTTTGCACACTTCCACTCGGAGGGTTGCTTCAGTTGGCGTCAGTTCGTGCGGTACAATGCGGCAGCTCCTGTAGACCTTACCGAGCACATGAATGTGACAAACCACGATGGTCTGAGATGTGCCCAACTCGTCTGATAATCTCTGAGTGCTGGTTGTCGGATTTGCCTCTACACATCCCTCGGGATCCACGGTTCGCGACCTACCTGACCTTGGCTGATCGTCGAGGTTTCCGTCACCTGGGCAAAATGTTTTGAACCATGGTTGGGTGCTATGATCCACGGAACCTTCCTCTTTCGTGTGAAAAATGTTTCGTGTTGCTTAATCAGCGTTATGGCAGAGTTCCAATTCGTAAAGCAAAAGTTCCTTAATTAGCCTATTGTGTTTGTTCATCTTTTAGACGTTCCAACCACAGACAGAAGAACGACATGCAATGCTGTTCGCAGCAACGACTACCACTATATATCCCTTTCGACTGACAGCAGTGCGCGATCTAAAGTAAGGTATACACGTGACATACTCGCCGCGGCACATCATGCATTTATGAAAATATTGCTAAATTTCGACTCACTCTCTTAGAACAGGTCTGATCGACTCAAGATTAATTTGTATGTGAAACAGATAAATGTATTGTGCTATCATACAGTTCTCCACTGAGTTCATAAGCTTTTTTCTTTTTTTTTCTTTTTTGTAATCCTAACGACGCCACTTAACACGATTATGCAAGAAACGAATATTCGTTATAGGAAGCTTTTCAACTTGTTTTCTACATCATGATGCACCGACGAATGATCATCTCGAGAGAACAAAAAAATTGAGAAATTAAGATTTCCCTCACAACGCAATGTACGAATGCGTGACATTTTTATTTTTCTCTTTAATATCATCTTTTGTTCCTGTCCTTTAATTTAATCAAGGTTTGGAATCCTATATCCTCGTGGAATCAAAGTTTGCAAATCTATGTGTCCCGTAATGTTTTCGATAAAAAATGCTTTTGTTGAAAAAAGTAGGATGAAAAAATTTACTAGTTTGTTATGTAATATAACCAATTGATCCTCTCATCTCCGGACACTTATGGGCTGGTCGCAAGCCGAAAGTGCAAACCGTGATTTATCACTTAAAACAACACGACGCAACTGGATACCATCCCATGTCGATCGGGCCTGATAACTCTACAACTGGTGCCAGCAATGCTCGCTGATACGTGTTAGGCGGCGGAGAGGCCTTCTCGAAAGCAATTCTCGTGCTGAAAATCGTCTGGCAACGGTCTCGATGTCCACTTCCGTACCTGTAGACGACGCAACATGTTCACGGATGGTGGAGAGCGACGAATTCTGTTCTGTTCGTGCGGCTATCACAATCGATCAATCCTCGCCTCAATTTATTTCCTTCAGCCATCCACTGCCGGTGTGCTTCTTTGATGAGATCTCCTCGTTCCATTGGAGCCAATATCGTCAGATTGCCACACAGCTCCGACTCAAATGCCTGATGATATGGCAATTTTGCCAACCGGCCTTCCCAGCGCAATTACAAGTGCTCTCTAAAACTGTAAAGGGCTTGTTGTTTGCTCGGATCCGACGTCGTGGCATCCTCACAGTCCGTGGAGGTTATTGCAACCACAATTTGCTGTCACAACTGTACCGGCGTACAAGCGCTTTCTTTTGTTCATATGTGCTGTGGCCGACTACTATTTAGTTATTGGTCGCTATTTTTTGTCTTCGGCACTGCAGTATTTGCATGCGGATTTTCATTAGGATGGAACGACATTCTCGGAGTGTTTGGTATTTTTTTTCTGTGTGTGGGAAGGGGTACGTAAAGCTTATGCATGCCACGTTACGTCTGATTTTTTTCTGTCTGTCGCATTCTGAGGTTTGAGGTGCTAATGATTGACTCACACTCCTCTGAAAAAGGAAGGGTTATTAGGTCATCCTTTGCTGGAAATGTATGCGTGGCTTTTTGGAAAGTGCAATTATATTTAATGTGAACTCAGCCGAATATTTTTTCAATGTAGAACTGCAAACTTTGTAAACGTTCTTTGATTATCCGAGGTGGACAACAAAATCAAACCGTTGTCTTCAAAATAAACAAAAAAAATCATTACTGATAAAGATTTTAAACTCCGAAAATGAATCTAATAATTTCATCTTTCATCGTATTGATAAAATAAGATTCGAGCAGATAATCTAGGGCTTGGAAGTTCTCGTTTTACACTTTCGTAAATTTCTCACACATCTACTAGAATTTGTTCATCCAGTTCAGTGTGAGAATAGTAACGACGAAGAGATACCAGCTAAGCGATTTTTTTTAAATCATAAATGAAGTACGCAATTGAAGAGCTTTTACCACCTAAGCTGTATTGAATTTTATCCCAAATAACAGCCTAACTAAAGGCGTAATTCATTTCGAGGAAACTGCGTCAAATGACAATTAAAGTTTAAATGGTTTATTAATAAAAGGATTTTATCGAATACTAAACTGAAAGCACTATTCATTTCTTTAATATAGTTGCAATAAAGATTTTCCCTTCGCATGCAACCCCTGCTATTAATATTTTAACTATGTTATTTCCGTGAAAGTTGTTTTATAAAACACCACTAATTTTTATCATTGAAACAAAAAAATAAGTAGGAAAGGGTGAAGTACGGAGAGACCCGTAGTAAAAGGTTTGAACACCGAAAAGAAAAAAATACAGAAAAGCACTTTAAACAAGACTGCTGGGAAAGTCATTCATAAAAAATCGGATAAAAAAAGATATTTACATTCCCCCAAAGCCAAGTTAAACCCTGAATTGCACGTAAAAATACGGAAAGCTGCTGACAAAGATCACAACACAGTTCTCAGCGAATGCTACGAAATTATCCAACTATGAAACAATCAATCAGTGTGTTATACTTAGAACATATCTCTCCAGTGCTGAATATTTGAATTGTGTTTAATAAATCATCAATTTTTCATTCTTACCACTTCTGAATGTACTCAATTTAGTATGATTAAACCTCGATTTTGTATTTTTTCTTAAATAACTTAGAAAAGAAAAATACTGCTCCAAGAGATTTGAGATATGTACGGTATACTCATGAATTTTGAAAATGGGAGGATTTTGTATGATATGGAAGAAGTAGTGCGCTATCTCTCCATTAGGTTGCGCTGCTACACATAGATAAAACAATCAAATATATATTAATCAAGTCAGCTGTACTTTAAGTAATGGAAATGTAATTTGTTTTAGCACGATTTGCAGTTTAAGTCGTTCTGCGGGTCCACATCAACACTGCAAAGTTGAGGGAAGTACATGTGTTATTCTTGATACGGAACTGAGCAAGATGTCCACCGGAGCTGATGATTATTGATCGATGGCAATGGCTGCATATAAGGTCTAAGTAAGCGGTATTTTAACTTGCCTCATAACCAGGAACCAATGTGTCCCAGATCTGGAGATCGGGAAGGCTTTATTGTTTGCTGCGCTTGCTGAGCTCAAGATCGGTGACAAAACTTGACATGTTAAATTACACCACTTGGTGCACTGAGTGTGGCGCCTCCGGGTACTCATAACTGGTACTTTTTTCTTGGCAATTTTTATAAAGCGTAATTGGACTTGAAAACGAGAACGAATATCAGTTAAGTGCTACACGTTTTGAGGAAAGTTTGGATATGAATAATATGCAAAGAAATTTCACCACCTTGAAGCTGAGGTGACTTTATTATATCATTACACAATTTTACTCTATATTTATTTTAAGTCAGAGAAAATAATGAAATAATTCAGAGATAAATCGTAGAATCTCTCCAAATCTCTTAAGCATAAATTCATATTTTCTGAACTGAGATTATTTTTTTTTTGGAGGTTTAACGACCACCGTGAGCAACTCAATGGGCTATAAGCAGTCTCCCGTCCCTAATTTAGGGTCACTGGTTCCAGGGAAGGGAGAGAGCCAGTGCCGTAAGACAAACACAACATCCATGCCTCACCGGGATTCGAACCCGGACACCGTTCGGACGAATGATCAGAGGCCATCGCTTAGACCACTGCGCCACCGGGGCGGCGAACTGAGATTAAGCCAGGTTATAAATTCACAATAATTCAGATGTGTGATTACAGATTATTGCAGCATGATAAACCGTTGAATGCCATAAATCAAAAATGTATCCGGAACTGCGTTGGTGAATCTTGCACATAAACCTAGAACATATATTTTTATCTATTCCTTGGAAATTCATTTTCGTGTGTCGCGATAGTTCAGCAGTGTTGTTTTTTCATTACATAAAACACAACAGTACTATCCTTCTCTCTGGGTCATTCGCATTACTCTTGCTTTTAACGTTAACAATTACCACTTTTATTCTCTGTTGACTCAAAAAATCCCTTTTAATCATTGTTATGTCAAAAGCATACCCCTTCATTTCCACATATATCATGATCTCAAAACATTTTCGTAGCGGCCTTTGCGGCATAACTGAAAACAGATCTTGCATCATAGCTGTACATATTTTTCACAAGGTATAAATCTCTCCAGAATTAACATGACCTCACAACATCTTTAATGTTCTTTACTGCTCTACTGGAAGCATAACTTTTTATGATACTCCAGAACACATGCTTAAAAGTTTTCGCTCTTTCCACAAATAATATGATCGCAGAACATTTTCGTAAAAGCCCTTTGATGACAAATTGTAATCGTTGTCAAAATAATAAACCGTCTTTGCACGAAATTGCTAAATAATACGACTGTTAATGTTAAAAAATGATTTATGAAAATCATATCAAAAACAGAGAAGAACAGGACTTTATTTGATTTTCTACCATATGAAATGTACAAACAGTAGAAAACCAATTAAAGTTCTGGAAAACTGGAATTATGATTCTGGTTTTAGAAGACATTTCCAAGGAATAGGTTTCTGAACAGGTGTATCGTCATTGCAACATTTGGGTCCATAGTTTTAAATCCGTAAGTATTCAGAAAATGGAGTAGCAAATCGTGGTGGACCGACAATATAGTAATAAGGTTCCATAGTGACTCGTAATTACCTTTCGAACATAATCTCCATAATGCCGTAGCAGAAGAATTTGTTTTCCAATTGTGTTCATAGATTCGGCATTTTTAGGTTACGAATCACCTATACAGAGTCTCTTTCTTATAATACATGGCCTTTAGCGGAATGGCATAAACACCGTTACGGTATTCCAAATTTATTATATTTCTGTCGTTTCTTATTTGCCATATTAAATTATAGGTTTTTGCACCGAAATTCAAATCATACCTCTTACAAATGCTGTTGAAAATATAGCAGACAGCCGGAACGTACCGTATGTACTTAACAGGGTTTCTGTCTCGGGTTAGGGTTGATACAAGTAATTTTGTTGAACGACGATTTATCCTGTTAATGAAATGGTTAGGTTAAACATATGTCCTTTCCAGATCTTTAATTCTTGAGATTTCGAAATCTTGATGACAATACTACGGAATCTTACTACTATATTGTCGGCTCCAACAAGACGCTTTGCTACTCTATTTTCTAAAGATCCTTAATTTTCGGACATGTGTGTATTTCACTATGTCGTCATACACCTATTTGTAATTAATGAAATATAAAGGTTTTAAATTTTCAGTGTTTTGTTTATACAGTTAAAAATAATAAAATTTTGAAAGCTAGAAAGAAACGTCAGTGGGGTATAAAAGAAAAAAAATCAGCGTCTTGCCTTTAAACAGGCAATAATTCTTTGAACTTCAGTGACACGAGTAACCAAAAACGCAGCAACGCATATGATAACATACATTGTGGGTTGCGCAATTGCCCATAAATTGTGTTAAAGAAAATAGCTATAACTGACTTCACGGTGTACAGTTGCTTCTCAATCAGATGCGACTGGACAACATTATATGTTTGCAGAAATCTTATCTCGTTTGTTAAGCCCTGGGAAGCTTTTATTATTATTAACATCTAAATTCCTTTTTGTAATTTTATTCATCAGTCACCCAAAAGAGTCATTCACGGATGATCCAAATTTCATGTTGTTGTCGTGCTCAATGACTAAATCATTCGTTGTAGTAATCTCATGTTGCGCCATAATAAACCACCCTGCCCTTATCAGAAAATTTCAGTAACATATTCCACAGCTTTGAGTGGTTTTTGTATTTATGACTCTGTTGATAGGAAAACAAAGCGGAGCAATTAGTATCGGTTAATTTTTATTCCCTTGATTTCCCGTTCAGTTATTAAAAGGCATTCCGTAACGAATACAAAATTGCTTCGCAGGTATGATGTCAGCTTGACTCACTTTCTTTCCAATGTTACATAGAAGTTGTCTCTTCAAAAAGTCGGAACTTCTTTTTCCAAGTTCAGTAGTTATTAATAGCATTAATGCATGGATTTTCAGTCCCGCGTAAAATTCCTTTTATACATACATACTGGAAAATCATACTTACTGGAAATTTTTCTTCATTTTGTGTTCAGTGAGGTTTGGCAGTACACGAATGCGATGTACAGCGTGATAGCCACTTATTTATGAAACTTTACCTCTTAGTTAAGTCGTGGCCTGTGTTTCTTTCAATCAATGCAATTTTTCTGCAACGAAGGTTTTCTAAAAGTTTCGATTGTTGATTTTGCAAATCACTACAAAGGCAGGAGTTCGTAATGCACAGACAGATGGCCAAGCCTTTTACCAAATATCATTTCTTCCCTGTAATTCCTATCGTACTAATGTACACAACAAATACTATATTTATTTACTATTTTCTCCCCTTCCAAAAATAAAAAAAGTAAAAAAAAAACTAGTACCGTGATATTTGCTATCTTCAATCATTGGGATTGGATGAGTTGCAAATTGATCATTAATATGGGCTACACCCGTTCGTAAAAAAATACGTAATACCTGTAATGCCGGTGGTACTATTGTGCACAATTAATTAGTATGTTTATCTTAATATTTCTCCTCCAAAAAAGGAAAAGGAAAATTAGTGCAGCGATTTTGCTATTTTCAAGATCAAAATGAAAGATAAGTACTCGCTCCTTCTTCTTCATGTTATTTATAGTTACGATACCATAAATATACAGTGTTTTGTATTTATAATTTCTAAGTTTGTTCATGTAACTAAGTACCTGCATTTGAAAAAATACTGTCACAATTCCTAAAAATATGTTATCATGTTGTATTATGTATTAAAGCGCAAAATATAATCCACGATTTAGTTTTGAAATCTGCTTATCATTTGTTCACTAGAATTTCTGTTTAATAATTTTTTCGTTCAGCTTTATAGATAAACAGAATGCCCAAATCCGGCACTTAGAGCAATTGAAGAGGACTTCGTGAGATGCAAAACATAATTGTGTAGTGAAGGAATAAACGATAATTGGAAAAAATAGCTTATCATTCTTTCACTAGAATTTCTCTCAAATATTGTTTTTCCTTTCAGCTTTATAGAAAAACAGAATGCCAAATCTTACACTTAGAGCAATTGAAAAGGAGATGGTAAGGCTCAAAACATTTTAGATTCTGTAGTGAAGAAATAGTGGACAATTGGAAAAAAGTCGGGGAACCCTTTCTATGAGAAATCGAAATTTAATATACACTTACAATTCATTCATTTTTTGAGGTCATTAAATCAGATATTTCATATCGAGATTAAACAATACTTACGTAGACAAATGTAACTGAAATGTGATAAAAATAGCCTGTTACCACAAACACGCCATGAACATTCAAGATTAGACATATCATGCAATCAATGTAGTAATGACATTTTCCTTCCAATAGTCGTGAAACGGAAAAACTAATTTTCCCGAGAGTATTTTTTTTATCATTTTACATATGTAGCATAGATAATAACCCAACTGAAATAAAATCAGACGACCGAGTGTTAAATATTTTTTACAACGAAAATTTTGGATGACGTGAAATCATAAAGTATCATCAGTTTTGTTTTATTAACTAAGCATTAGCATTTTAAAAGATTTATTTTCTTCGGAGGACAGCAATGGCATATCATAAATAAATTGCTGCAGAACGAAATAAGCTGAAAAATAGGTTATCAAAGCGAGAATGTAATTCGTTGTCAGTTCCTTGTACCACAAAATATATCTACGCATATTCAAACGGTTCCAGAAGAAACATGGCAATCCGAAATTCATTACAAACTTTGGGGCTTTAGTGAAATTGTCGCACTAATTATAGAAACTTCGGAATTTAGCTTCCACTAGTTCATACAAGTGAGCGTAATATTTCGAAACGTTCTAAAGCCTTGATCATTCATATCATTCATCATTCATACTTGCAAGAATTGCTTTCAGATAAGCACAGCAATCATCTGAGTGGAGTAAATGGGCTGTTGCCTCCTAAAGCTTATCGATGTCGTCAAGAAATACACTGACGGAAAAAAATCCCAACACCAAGAAGGGGTTTTGTTAGATAAACGAGAGTTGGTAGGCGGTGAGAGTACATCTGTAAGATGACGTCTATGAAAATTTCGCACTCGGCGCGTACGTGTGGCGCTAGTAGCGCCCCTCGGTACATGCAAAGCAGGTTTGATGTAAATACGCGCTGTAACGTTCGTGAGTGTTAGTTATCGTTCAGATTCGACGTAGTGTGTTGATGTTAGTCAAGAGTGCCTTTAAGAAGACGAAGAAGCCATTATAAACAGCTCACGGAGTTTGAACGAGGTCGTGTAATAGGGCTACGAAAAGGTGGATCTTCTTTCCGCCATAGTGCAGAACGACTTGGCAGGAATGTAGCCACTGTGCATGCCTGTTGGCAGCGGTGGTCAAGGGAAGTTACTGCCTCAAGAAGGCCGGGTTTCGGCCAGCCACGTGGCACTACTGAGAGGGAAGACCGCTGTGTACGGTGTATGGCCGTGGCTCATCGTACCGGGTCTGCGGCAGCAATTCGAGCTGCAGTTACCACCAGAGTGACACAACGAACTGTTACAAATCGGTTACTTGAAGGACAACTCCGAGCCAGACGCCCTGTAGCGTGCATTCCACTTACTCCAAACGACTGCCGCTTGCGACGTCAGTGGTGTCAAGCTAGAGCTCATTGGAGGACGGAGTAGAGATCTGTTGTGTTTTCTGATGAAAACCGGTTCTGCCTATGTGCCAGTTATGGCAGTGTGTTGGTTAGAAGGAGGCCAGGTGAGCGCCTGCACCCAACCTATCTGCGGCGGAGACACACTGGATCTACACTTGCAGTTATGGTCTGGGGAGCAATTTCCTATGACAGTAGGTGCACTCTCGTGGTTATCCCACGCACCCTGACGGCACAATTGTACGTCGGTCTGGTGATTCAACCTGTTGTGCTGCCATTCATGAACAGCATTCCAGGGGGTGTTTTCCAACAGGATAACGCTCGCCCGGAGACCGCTGTTGTAACCCAACATGCTCTACAGAGTGTCAACATGTTGCCGTGGCCAGCTAGATCACCAGATCTTTCTCCAATAGAGCACGTATGGGACATCATTGGACGACAACTCCAGCGTCACTCCCAACCATCATTAACCGTCTCTGTGTTGACCGACCAAATGCAACCGGCATGAAACTCCATCCCACAAACTGAGATCCAGCACCTGTACGACGCAATGCATGAACGTTTGCATGCCGGCATTCGACATTCTGGCGGTTACACCGGTTCTTAATGTACCACCATTTCACTTTTAAAATGGATCTTATCCCGCTTACATTAAGCTGTGATCTTGAAACCTAAATCGATTACATATGTTACCTATACAAATGTATTGCCGCCATTTCATTCCTCTACAACTATTTTTTCGTGGTGTTGGGGTTTTTTCCGTCAGTGTATTTGACATAAGGAAGCCCAGGATGTGTTACATAGGACATAAATTACAACTCTTGCACAAGGGCGCCATGCTTAGTACACACAAAAAGTGAATTCTGGAACAGGTGTTAAGTTTTGTGGCTGGCCTCCTTCACAAAAGAATGGCTGGGTGTACCTCCATTGAATTTGATAACAAGTTTACCAGTCCGCCCTGTCAACGGCAACCAAGATAATAGTCCAATAATTAATAAATAATTCGCCGGTTACGTAGCGACACCAAGGGCGATATGAGAATAATTTCGGGGATGGAAGAATGCCGACATAAATTGGAAGATTCTGAAATATTTCAGGGTAAAATTAAAGTTAATGAAAAATTGTAGAAAAAATTTAAATATTTTTTCAAATGTACCTTGATGCATTTTTATTAAATGCAAGTAGTTCTTTTTCAACGTAATTCACATTTTAATAAAGCTCCCTCTAAATTTTTAATAACCCCTCTAAATGTGCATCATTATAAATTTTAATGTATTCAGCTGCTCTCACCCACGCAATTTCCGCTTTACTCATACCTGATCCGGCCCGGTTCTTTGTTCTGATTAACAACACGACAGACTCTTATTCTGTTCTTCATTCTGTTTTCTAAACTCCTTGCTTTGGTTCGCAATTAAAATTCTGAAATAATGTAAAGATCCTGGTGACGTCAATATGCTACATAACTGAATGGAGTTATACAATTTAATGCAATTTGAATAAGAGTAATACGACGCACACATTTAGTGACTATATGACTCTCATTCAGCACTATGTTGTTTACTTCAGTATAATATTCTAAAAACAAATTTATTAAGAAAGTAATTTTTTTTTAATTTTCTGGCACTGGGACATACACAATCTAGAAGGTGGTGTCCCCGGACAGAGGCCATCCATTGCACTTCCGTTGGTCGACGTCTGCCACATCTCCTGATGACTGGGGTGCATAATTATTGGTAGAGGGATGTCTGTAAGCGCGTCCCGTAATTATTAATATTAGTGATATGAAAGAATGATGAGCGTTCAAATGGAAATTCTCTTCAGTAGGACCCTTGTAAAGATTCACCGAAACATTAAAGATCCATTCTTCCATTGGAGATCATACCATGTAAAAGTGATTGTTAAATAACCATGATGATCAAAAGTCAGTAAATGTCAAATGTGCATATTAGTATCAATATTGTTATTTTTGATACTGCTCTAAAATAAGTACATTTAAGTACATAATAATTAATGTACTAACAATAGAATTTTACCATGGTGAAAACAAAAGAAAGTGTTTAATTTTCGTCCTTTTTCTAGCAATATATCATATTCAGAATATGTACAAATGATGAATTTTTAAAGAAGCACAATATGATTTTTCTGTTAATTATTATCTTCAAATAATTTCAATAAGCAAAAAGATTTATTAGAGACTGTTCAAAATTTACGATGCAAAAGTTAACTAGCCAAATAAAAAAGGTTTCCGATAATGTATTAAATTATTTGTTAAGCTTTACATTGCAAACATGTTAGTCTAATCAGTGTACACCGATGAGCTACAGTAGCGAACAAATGTATTTGGCGAAACACCTTTTCGAACATAATTTTTGTTCTGCTGGAGCAAATCGGTTCATTTTGGGATATGATATGTGTTGATTCGTGGGTTACAATGCCGCGTAGTTTATATTTTGCTCAGAGCGAATTTGTTGTTTGAAATGGGCCATATTCAAGAGTCGTCAATTATTACCCATTTGTTTGCTGATGTATTATTATTTTCCTTGTGATTTTTGTGGGTTTTGTGATGCGTAGTTTGATAATAAGTCAATCTTTAGTTTTCAGAAATGGGTAAAAAGGCGGAGATCCCTGTTGGAGCTCACCAAGCGGCCGTGAACATGATGAAATCCGGAATGCGCGTCACCGACATTACGTGGGACCTGAAGATCTGACACCATTCCATTTCAGCTATCCTGCAAAGTTATAAGAAGACTAGGACTGTCGATAACAGTTCGCGATGTGGTAGGCCTCGTTCCACTACGTTGCATCAGGATAGACGCATCCACCGTCGATCTCGTTGTGATCCCACCTTGACTGCTGTGGACATCGCCATCGAATTACGTGACAGCGACGACTTAAACGTCAGCCGAATGAGCATCTCTTGTCGTTTCATTGCTGGTGGATTGAATGGAAGACGCCCCGCCATGAAACAACTCATCGGAGTAAAGAATCGACGAGCCAGGGTCGCGTTCGCTACCGTCATTGACACAAGACCGCGGCGAACTGGAGTAAGGTGCTTTACACCGACGAGAGCAAGTTCAACTTGTTCGGAAGTGATGGAATACGATACGTACAGCGTCCGTGTGGCCAGTGATTTAACCCCTAGTTCATTCAGCCGATTGTCAATCACGGAGGAGGATCACTTATGGATTACGGCGCCTTCTCTCGCAATGGGCCCCATCATTAAGATTGAAAGAATAATGACCGTCCAGAGCTACACGGTCATGCTCATTAACGATGTCTTCCCATGGGCAAACCAGAACATGCCACCCGGATGGATCATGCAGCAAGACAACGACCCGAAGCACACTTCCAGGGTAGTGAAGGCAGCCTTTCAGCAGCAAAAGGTCACACTTCTAGACTGGCCTAGCCAATCTCCAGACCTCAACTCCATCGAGCACATGTGGAAGGAGCTGGAGAGACGATGTGCGAAGAATGCCGGCCGGAATAGGGCCCAGAAGTTCGACCAGCTGTCTGCAGAAGGGGCGCGAATTCCGCAGGGCACCTTCGAGAGGCTAGTGGACTCGATGCCGGGCCGTTGTGCAGCTGTAATTAAGTCTCGTGGTTATCCCACTAAATATTAGTTTTTGTTTTGTCGTTTTCTCGTACTTGTTTTCTGTTATCGTGGCATTAAATGAATGTAATACACACCTACTTTGTTGGTAAATTTGTATGATTTTTGAGATTAAGCTCGGTACCTGATCTGTGTTAAGGTTTCCGATCCATCTGAATATGGGCCATGTTTACATTTGAATAACACATATCATATCCCAGAATGACCCAATTTGGTCCAGCAGAAAAATTTTAATGGTCGAAAAAGGGTTTCGCCAAATACTTTTGTTTGCTACTGTATATCTATATATTTTCATAATTATTTCTATATAATAATGCCCGACACTTCAACAGATTTGGAATAATCAGTCTTGGGAGACAACAACTGAAAGGACATTCAGATATTTGACTCTATTATCCAAAACGATAAATACTAATGATTTATTGATGTACATATTTTTTTAGATATAATTTAAAACAGCATTCCAATGATTCGTAATAATATCCAAAAAAGTGTATCATAATTCGTAAAAAAACAAGCATTCTTCATATTTTAATTGAAAATCCATAGTAATTAAAATATTGTTATCATTGTTGCCAGACGACTAGCTGCACGGGAAATACAATCGAGGATACTACTCCATCGCCGACAACTGAGCCGATAGCATCGCAGGCACCGGTTGCAGTGGAGTCGGGCCTGGACAACGTGGGTAATGTCCAGTGGCGTCGTGTTGTCTTCAATGATGAGTCACGGCTTGCACTTGGCGCAGATGAAAAGGGATTGTGTATCTGGAGAAGGGCTGGTCAGCTAGCTCACGGGTCATTCATTTAGCGTACCACGGCACACGATTCATTCAACGGGATTGACTATATGGGGAGCCAGTTCGTACGATAGCGACAACTTTGGTAGCCCTAGGTACCACCATCATGGCTCAATGTTAAACCGACGATGTTCTACAATTTGTCGTATTAGAAGAACCTTCGCCGTCTCCTCTGAATCACATTCTAGATAACACGAAACTGAAATCGTCGTCGAATTGGCCACTGATGCTGAATACTCATTGAATCAGATGCATAATTTTGTCCAAAATACCAAAGCCAAAGGTTCTACTGTTCTTATGACGCAGTTTCGCTACCTGGGCTCAATTCTCAGCATACCAAATGTGTCATATAAACTCCAGAACGCCCTCAAGAAAATGAAATGAGTTTTTGGCATAAGGTCTCCTTCATCTTTATAAATAACTTTTATGCATACTCTACACTATGCTAAAAGAAAATACTGACAAACCCTTTCTTTCCAGCGAGGCAGATGTCAATGCGATACCTCTACAATATCAGGAGGACTCCAGGCGATACTACAGGAGAACGACCAAGCGCTCCTTTAGACTTAGAGTCAACGAGGATAAAAGGGACACAGAATGCAGTGAAGTAACAAGGTCTCTATTTAGGGAAGTTAAATTCAAATCCGCTACTTCTATATGGGATGATATAAAAAAATTAGCTGTCTACACTACACATAAATCTACAGCTATTCGAGGAATCTTCGAGATCAGTACCACCAGTGACGCTTGCATTCGAGGAACCTTCGGTATCATTACCATCAGCGACGCTTGCATTCGACGAACGTTCGAGATCATTACCACCAGTTACGCTTGCAATCATGGCGACTCTCCAGTGTTGCCACGAATTTAGAGCCAGTTCTTCAAGTAACCTTTTATCCTACCAGGATACCGCGTACACAAACAACGTGTTCCTACGTGTCTTTAGTATGAGTATTACGTCATATCTATTTATGGTCAAGTAACGTACCCGGCTTCAAATTTTGGAAGCGTTCTATAATATTATATTTCTGTCTACCTTCCTTGAAAATGTCATCTGGTTGATGTTCGAAAGCCTGGAGAACTGATTCTTATTCCCAATGAAAAAAATTATTTAAATAGCAGAATTAAAATAAAAAACTTGATGCTTTGTATTTACACTGCTGGCCCCCAAAATGAAACACCAAGAAGGAAGCATCCGATTGGACTGAAATTCGCAGCATGCGTCGCCCGCGAGAAGACATGCAAACGATTAGCATCGCAGGGAATATGCAAATCATGTGCGCGCGGCACGCCAACGAGAAGCTCTATAAGAAGGGTGCACAGAAAGCGTGGTGTAAGTAGGGGAAGTGTCTTTTGCTGCCAGACCTCTGCGTGGGAAACTTCCTGATGCCTCTTCGAAGAATACGGCAGTCATTCCAGAAAGTTCGGAGTTCGACAGAGGAAGAATAGTGGCTTATCGCGACAGCGGGTTATCGTACCGAGACATCGGCGCCCGTGTGGGACGACAACCATCCACAGTGAGGCGAGTAATGATTCGGTGGGTGCAGGAGGGGCGGACGGACCGACGTAAGCGATTGCCGCAACCGCGGCACACCACCAAACGAGAGGACCAGCATGTTGTGCGGCGGGCATTGACAGCTCGCACCACCACATCACGAACGTTAGCGCAGGAATTAGGGTGTGTTGTGCAACAACATGTGTCAAAACGTGCCGTTCGACGTCGTCTGCAGGAGCGGGGACTTGTCGCACAGATCCCATTGCTCCGATTACCATTGACGTTACACCACCGGCGAGTGTGGCGGCAGTGGGCCGTTAAACGCTTCACCTGGACTGGGGAATGGCACGACATTGTCTTTTCTGACGAATCCCGCTTCTGCCTAGAACACCACGATGGTCGGATCGGCGTGAGGCGGCGGCGCGGCGAGAGATTGTATAACGTCTGCATTAGGCATCGCTATACTAGTCCGTCGCCTGGTGTTATGGTTTAGGGCACAATTGGATGTGACACCAGCACCCCTAAGGTACGCATCGCCGGTACACTCAACAGCCACCGCTACATCTCCGACGTTTTGGAGCCTGTAGTCCTCTCTTACCTGCAGGATCTGCCAGCGGCCACGTTTCAACAGGACAATGCGCGCCCGCACATGGCACGCATCGTGCAACAGTTCTTCACGGCCCACCAGGTGTCACTGCTGGTGTGGCCCGCCTGTTCTCCCGATATGTCACCCATCGAACACGTCTGGTCGCTGATCGGCAACCGAGTGGCCGGGCAAGCACCACCCGCGGCTACGCCTGATGAACTGTGGTAACGTGTAAAAGCAGCCTGGACCGACATACCCCAAGCCCACAACCAAAGCCTTTTTCGTTAGATGCCGCGGGCGTGTAGCGGCCGTTATTGGCAGCCATGGGGGCCACACGAACTACTGCAGTCTGCGTGTTCCGCAAGTCGCACGTTCCTGTAAGCTCCATCGTTTCACCTTTGTATCTGATGTTATGTGTCCAGTAAATCTGACTTTGCTCTCTTGTGTCCTTCTTGGTGTTGTATTTTGAGTGGTCAGCTGTGTAAGAGCGGATGTCGTAAGAAATATGCATCCGAATATTCGAATCGGCCAATCTGTTATTTTCACAATTTGCGTATTTCTCCATTTACCGATATGAATGGACTTCCCATGGGGTTCAGTAAATTTTCACTGATAATGTAAAAATATTTATTATGTCTGCGAGATCTGGGTACACATTTTACCGTGTTTTTACCCGTTTCAAGGTGCATCAATGCCTGTATCACGTAGAAACTTTCTGGTCATATTTTCTAATTTCCCAATTGCATGCACCTTGATTATGGACGATACATTTGCATGATTCCACAAAAGTGAACATGGTAAAGAGTTCCATGCACAGTTCTTGAAGGCATTTTTGATGAATGTCGATGTATTGCAATTTCAGTATTACATTTGTTCAACTGAAAATCTTGAAGTTTCTATGGCCTAATTAAAATGGTGCCATGATGGTTTAGGCAGTCATAAAAGTTCAAGTGTTATTCAATTTTCAAATAAGCTACACTCACGGAACGCCAGAATGATCGAAACTATTATTGTTAAAACGTAAGGTAGTCTGGGTTCAACCGATTGGAATGACCCGACCCATAATATTTCGCCGCAGGTGAGACTCGGTTTAATCTTCCTCTATGTCCTTGATAAAAATTTGCGTACCTAATTTCTGTAATAAAAGCAAACAGAGTATCGTTATAAAGATTCTTCTGCGTACAGAGTGAGCGTGAGTAACTACTTCTTCTGAGAAACGTAATGTGATCCCATCTCTTGAAAATAATCTTTAAAGGTGTAACATTTTTTTCGTTTTTATCAATGTTTTTTAATATCCCATATTTCCTGAGAGAAAAATGATTTTTTGGTCAATAGAGGGGTCTACCAACAACCACAGTGTATATCATACTAACGAATGTCCGCAATTTTCTTAACTTGAAATATCTTTCGTAAATCAACAGTGTCCAAGTCTTCCGTGTGTCTTATTTGTTCCAATCAACTCCCATTATTTATCAGCATTTCGTTACTTAAATAGTTCGGCACAAGTACAATGTTTTGTTAAGCAGCACCATATCAAAATATGTCACATCGGAAGGAAAATATCCACGTACAAACATTCACATAACGTGGTTTGCTTTTTGTTAATGCTTTGTCATCGAAAGTTGACATTTGCTTATTACTTGGAAATTTTTCTTCAGTATATAGCATTATGGTAAGTATTCCTAATTTAGGTAAGCTCTTTTCGAATGCAGTATCGACATACAAATACAGTTTTAAAAAAAATATTTGAACGGAGATTTCAAAAAGCAGAAATGTAATGGATAATTAATTCCTATTATATGTTAGGCAATTTTCATCAAACTTCTTGAAACGTGCCAGAAGCATCCAATGTAAAGCATGTGCATTTTGTTTGTTAAAAAGCTTGAAAAATTCAAGGTACTTCAAGCACCTTTCGAGAAAAGAAAAAGAAGCCTTATATTTCAACATGTCTAATTATTTCAATATATATAAAAAAAGTTCGGATAAAATTCTGAACGCTGCTACGGTATTTGAAGTGATATTGTGATTTTTAAATGCTGCATCAACTTCAATTCCGAGAGTCAGAATTGGTTAAACACTACGAAAATTGGGGAGCAGAAAAGAAATAAAATACCCTGGAACAAAGGTTTCTCAAATTTATGAATGTTATTAACTTTCTGCATGTTTCAGCGTCATCACCAGTGATCACTGTCCAACTTCAGATAGAATGAATTACAACATTACAGAAGCAAGACATTTGGGTCTCTTAACAGATCATTTTCATTTAAATTAGAAACTTTGTTTAAGAGAAACCAGGAATTTTAGGATTTATGTATTTTGAAAAAAGATTGCGTTAATCTCAAAACAATGGGGATATATGACATTGAATTTTCTAGTAAGAAAAGTGTCTCATATCAGCTTTTATTAGGACATATATTCTTAAACACATGGGGGATAGTACGAATTTCTTTAATTTTCATCATATCCAATCCATTTTCATCTTTAAAAACGAAACAACGAAGAAATATTCCATCGCGATTTGCAAAAATATACGCGTGACATAACGAACCCAAATCTGTAATTACAAAATGCCTATCATTTTACAGTAGTGATCGAAAAATAGTGCACAATTTGTTTTTCTTCTGCATTTACAGAAATCATTTTTCTGAAATTGTGGAATAAATAATTAAATTGCCTATTTGTGTTTCATTCTTATCCGCTGTGATGAGAAATGGGTACTGAGGAATTTTTTTCTTTTATCCGCAGTGATTGAAAAAACAATTAGGTACCTATAAATCACTGTTCCAGAAATTGCAGCTATATCCATAACGGGTTCCACAATTCAATTTGGCTTCAGATGATGCCCCATAACGCTATATAAAATTTCCCGTGAATTTACGACACGATTTCAAACATATTTTGATAGTTTTCGTCTTGTCAGCTATTGTCTTTCTACTGGATGCAGTAAAGCACAATTCGTCGGAGAAGATAACTTTGAACCGATGTTGCATGGTCCGCTTCCGAAGATTTCTGGAAAACACCTGGCGTTGTCCCCTATCACGTGATTTGGTGTGTGTTTACACCGTATGCCTATAGTTTTGAGGGATATTTTCACAGTAACTGCAGAAATAATTCTCTGTTCTACCAGCTTCCAGATCATGACCACTTGTGCTGCAGTATAGTGCTTATTGATCCACCCAACGGCCGAACCGCCTATCTTCGCAAGCTCTAATAAGTCCTAGGGGTTCCAAAACCACATTCCGCATATGCGTTATGGATTTTTCACTACTCTCAAGGAAACCATTTCCCAGGGAATCCCGTAAACTGCTGCCAAAGTCTATTTTCTCTGATCTGCCACTCTTTGGTCTGCATTGAACGGTCATGTTATTTCAAGGGTAACAAATCTTGTCCGTCAAACTTTGAAATTACCCTTTCTGTTGCGATTGACACCAAACTTATCGTGGACTGTTGTTCATACGCTCTAGTCTTTTATACGCGTCCATCAATAAAAAAGGAAACGATCTTAAATTCAAAACGTGGTGTCATAACATAAAACTCCTACTAGATATTACAATAAGCAACCATTTGTTCAAATTTACTAGTTATCTGTTAACAGAAATCTTTTGCAGTTATAAGTGGATTGTCCTCTTTGGACATGATATTGAAGATAACGTGTTCATCAGACCTTTAACTTGAAAATAAGTGCCAACGTCATTTGATATTTCCTGATTACAAAGCAATGGACCTATTCGTCTATTGGATCTGCGTGGCAGATTTGTATAATTATTTCCCGGATTTTGGCGTTTTAAAATATTTTCATTATGAAGTTCCAAAACTATTTAGGAGCTGTCAAATTTCCAGATATCATGTTACAGGAAAATGCGTCTAAAATGAATATCAGCACCGAATTTTAAATTTATTGATAAATGTCTTTACGTAATGTTCACCATCTATATATTGATGATACATCACTACGTATAGGTATTTTTTGTAATATGTTATCCAGTCAAATTACAAATTTTAAAGAAGTGAAAAGTTTGCACTTTAATATTTGTAACAAAAGCTACGAGAAGCAATTTACAATAAAATTAACATCAGCTGCATGAAATGTATTGATGTAATATGCCTTTGCATAGGATTTTTCTTTAAGTTTAGACTGGGAAGGGAGTTCGATGGTTACTCATTCTTGAAACATCAATGGTTTCGGTGGAAATTTTAGATGTATGGGTATCACACTGGATAATTATGCCGATAAGCCGGGCACTTCGTCGATCCTCACTGGAATAGATTTTAATTACATTTTTCTTCCTTTTTCGTATGAAGTGTTTTGATCTTTGAAGAAAAAGGCGTATAATTTAAGGTTGCAATCTTCAGCAAGAGTTGGGATAAATATATATAACATATCAAAGGATACTAACGAATAGCATCGAATAATTTAGATTTTTTAAAATGATCATGCATCCGTATTGACCTCGACGTTTTGCTAATATATTTTGTTAGCGGATACTGAATTCAGCATCCGCTAACAAAATATTTTTAAACATACTCGACCTATCGGTTAAGCCTCGATGTTTCTTCGGTGCTACCGTGGACAATTCCATGTTTCTTTGATGTATCGGTTGAAACTTGAATGTATCTGCGATTTATCGGTGTGAACCTGGATCTTAAGCTATTAAGCCAAAGAACTAACTCTTGTTATCTGCAGCAGTGAGTGGGCACATCGGAGCGTAAAATGTCAGTGCAATGTAAAGCACCCCAATTCAAGCTCGAGTTAATCATGATATTTGTAAATACACTCAATGTTTCTTCGATGTATCGGTAGAAATCTCAAATGTTTTGCGATGTATAGGTGAAACATCTATATTGTTTTCGAGTTATCGGCTCCTGTATCATCGAGGTAAATAATTTGGTTTTCGCCAATGAGTTAGCAACCAGAACGGCCAATCGTAAGATATCTACTTCCTTTTCATAAGAATGCAACACAAAGAAATTTATTTACTTTTCGTACAAATTATTCTTGGCCACTTTCAAAGGTCGTCATGAAAGCTTCATATTTATTTGGATGTATCGGCTTCCCCAACATCGAGGTTTTTTTCCCATCCGTAGACCGACTGCAGTAGAGTTTCAAATCAGTCCTGAGGTCCCTCTAATTCGTTTTATGATTGGGCTGCGTTGAAGGGGCGAAGACCAATTAGTTAACGAATTGGCGTGTTCCCCTTTTAAACGAATATCGAACAGGTGCTGATAAAGCAGAAATGGCAGATATTAGTTAGAAGACGGAAGAATGTCGCTACGCTTCAACATGAAATATCGTACCATGTTTTATAGAAATACGATTTATACAATGTACATGAGATAAAAAAAGACAATGAAGGAAGAAATATTCTTCATAATGCATGGGAAATCAACAGAATATTCGAAGCAAACTGAATTTGCTTGGACCTCTTACTGGTTATCCATGTAACACTTCTCAGAAAACTTTAAAGTTCCGAAGCCCTGGAACATGAATCGAACCCCGCGTTTCACGATTACCGGTCGATAATGCTAAATATTCTGTTTACTTCCCATGTATTATGAAGAATTTGGCCTGCATCAATCCGGATGGGAATTGGGTCAAAGCGCTACAAGGGATGCTTCGATTAGCAAAAATCTCAAGAATTTCAGATTCCTATGTCTCAGTTTCTTGAAATGTCACTGTCCTGTGTGGTGTAATGGTTAGCATACTCGACCAGTAAACGGAAGTTGCAGGGTTCGATTCCCTCTCCAGAGCTTTGGAATTTTCAAGGTATTTTGCGGTGTTACATGGATTACAAAAAAGTGGTACAAGCAAATTCAGTTTGTATTTAATATTTTGCGATACAAAAGTTTCAAGTGAAGTGCAGTAAGTTTAATACGTGTTCATTCATGTGCTTTTAGTCCTAGCAACTTCCAAACTAAATCCTCGATTTTTTGTTTAAGCCCATGATTATGAGATACCCTTTTAGTATAGAATACAATAAATGAATGATATTACTGTTTCTTTAAAGCTGCCAAAAAACAGTTTAAATAGTATTCCACTGGAAGAAAAGTTCAAAAGTAAGAAAACTTGATTTTCCTGATTTCTTTTTTCTACAATATGACTACTAATTAAATCTGAATTCAGTACACATCACAAGAATTTTGAGAAGTGCTCGAATTCCTGAACACCTGCATAGTAAATATTGGTGGTCTGTTCAACTTAAATTTATGACAGGGGTAATAGAACTAGCTAAATTTTTATCCATGATTGCGGGCTGCTTTCAAGCTTTTTATCGTAAGCTTAATAGTAAAGTGCAGCTCATAAGCAGTCACTACGCGTGGTAACACAAAAGTATTCATTATTCTTCCGATTGCTTTATATGACAAGATTCACCAATGCCCATCTGCCTGTATGTAGGGTGATAGTGAAATCAGATGTTGGTTGCTTAGTTGCATTTGAAACAGCATTGTGAAAGACAATTCACTATTACATATCGTTAAATGATATTACAAAACTTCATTCCAAAGGTTATTTTCATACGTAACATATCATTTTCCTATTTAGTTTCATGAGTACATCTGGTTAGGTAAAACCTGTGTAACATACTGAGCATATATATATGTTAAGCATTTCAGCATATATATTGTTGCGTCCTTTGGGTCTTAGTTGTCAGGATGCCTATTACTTCCGGACGGCGATTCGAATCACTGAATCCATGTATACCTAGTTAGCCAATTAGCCGACACAGTACACCAATAAACCAATGGGGGACAGTATAACAATTAAAATAGGGATTTAATGGATACATGCATAAATTTCACCGGATTCTTCATCTAATAGTAAAAACTATAATTTCCGGCCAGCTTTGGGCCCTCTTCGGTGTTTCAGAAAATATGTCCTAACGAAAAGTCTGTTCTTTCACAATGAGCCGCAAATAAAAGTGTTCGTAAAAAGTACTTACATAGGTCCTTGAGTATTCACCGTATGACACCCAGAAAACAACACAAACACTCACTCACATTCACTAACATGTAGGCTCTACGGTTAGCTCTTTTTCCTTGTTGGATGACGCCGCGTTGCTTACGCCAAAACGAAATCATCCCTAGTCACTGAACGCACGTACTCAGACACACGCACAAAAGTTCTCTCCCCGCTTTCTTTGCGAAGAGGCTCGGCAGGGGGGGTCCTTCTCCGTGGTTCCCCTTTGTTGACGTTTCTCTTCTCCGCTCTGCATGAGTGAGGCGATATTCCGTAATTCTTTTGTTTCTGACGGCGTTCCACCTGAAACCGCTCTTTAGGACAGGTATCGTAGTCCGGCGAGGATCAGAAAGCTTCCAGGCAGATCTGGTGCTTTTTATTCATCAGCTTATGCTTTCAGCTGGATTCCCTTCTTATACTCAAAATTGTAAGAGCACGCAGACGGACGGCAAGCAAATTCTAGCACGAGGAAAAATCGAGGCCCAGCTCTCTCGGATATCAAACGGGATCTGTCCTCAACAACAATATCCCCTCTCCAAGAAATTGGTAAGCGGTGAATTCCAACACTTGAAACCGTGACACTTTTATTATAAACCGCTCTTCAAGTCTGAGAGCTTCCATTGTTTAGCGCGCGCGGCACAGACAAAAGCTTCAAACGCTTTTGCCGTCCAAACACTTTTGAGTCATGGGAAATAGCTTTTAAACTCTGACCCATCCCATCTCCGTTTATGGGCTCTTTGTTCTCGTGGCAAACACCTGCAACTCGCAACTTGAGTTCAAAGTGCTAGAAGATCTTTTCTTAATATACCGCCCCTCGCAAGTGTTTAAATTAAAACTCCCTGTTAATTAAAACCCTCAATCAAGTTTCAATTACCGTTAATGAACCACGCCTCTCGCCAATTAATTATGCGAGTGGGGGTGGGGGGATCGTCACATCGTCCGTTTCGTAAAATGCAACTCGTCCCGAGTGCATATAAGCTACCTGTGATTCGCACCGATTCCACCACCCGGGACTATCTACCCTAGATAAGAACTCATCAGTACCCCTCTTCCATGGTGCCTATCATCGTCTCTACTCTTACTAAAAACAATCGCTTTGAATTGGTCTTTGACCTTCCCCCGGGCACATACACTTTTTTTAACGAATCTCAGGGAACGCCCACATTCCATACATACCTGTGTAATTATTTACACTGCCACTCCCCAGGGCAGTTGACAAATACGACACTACATAATTAATTTACATTATACAGTTCCACTACCACGTCACACGACATATTGCAATATTAAAATATTTCCACCAATAGAACACAACACCGAGTACACTATACAAAATTATTACAACCAACAAACTCATTCCAAGTTCTCAGGCTCTCCGCTTCTCATCCTTTCACATCAACAAGCCAACCAACGGGAAACTAACCGATCACCTGAGACACTCACCCTTCAAATGTTTATGATTCGGTATTTCCTGCCCTATACGGTCTAAGCCTATCGAGGTGTATAACTCTAACTGGTCTATTATTGTACTGAACCTTGTAAAGAACATCGTTTATTTTTTTCTTTACTACATAAGGACCTTCCCACGGGCTTTGCAATTTGGGTGACTTTCCCTTTCGCCTGAGTGGGTTATAAAGCCAGACTAAGTCTTCCTCCCTAAACACTTTCACTGCAGCCTGCACGTCATATCTGGTCTTCATTCGTTCAGTAGCTATCCGAATATTCTTCCTAGCAAAACTATGTACTTCTTTCAATCTTCTGGTAAACTCTGTGACATACGTGCTAGGATCCTGGGCATTTGTTTCCGGCCTTCCAAACGCCAAATCACAGGGGAGACGTAATTCTCGCCCATACAACATCATACTCGGGGTATTCCCTGTGGTTTCATGCACCGCAGCTCGGTACGCCAACAAAAATAGCGGAACAAGCCTGTCCCAATCTTTCTGGATATCACTAACAAATAATGAAAGCTGCTGTCCCGAGGTGCGTATGAAACTTTCACACGTTCCGTCACTCTGAGGATGAAGTGGCGTAGTTCGAGTCTTTTAATCCCGAGTAAATTACACATTTCTTGGAACACTTTAGACTCAAAGTTCCGCCCCTCGTCGGAATGCAATTCACGAGGAACCCCATGAGAGCTCACCAATCTACTAACAAGAATTTCAGCAACAGCAACTGCTTCCTGATTTTCCATAGGAAAGACCTCCGGCCATTTGGTGGAATAATCCATAACTACCAACAAATATCTGTTGCCATCCTCTGACTTGGGAAACGGTCCCATTACATCAATGGCTACCCTTTCGAACGGTGCCTCCACATTATACACTTGCAATCGGCTGCGACATCGTGTCATTGGGCCTTTCTTGGACGCGCATAAGTGACACTGTCTGCACCAATCCTGTACGTCCTTCCTACCATTTACCCAGTAAAATCGTTCCCGGACTTTTTGCGAGAGTTGTTCTGACACCAAAATGTCCACCAGTCGGTCTATCATGCATTTGTTTCAAAACATCTTTCACCAAAGATCTTGGATCCACCAATTAAATTTGTTGCGAATCATTCCTAGAATGTTCCAATTCTCTGTACAAAGTTCCATCTCTAACCACAAGAGAATCCCATTGCGCCCAATAACTTTTTCAAAATCTGTCCGTACGCTGCGACAGTCACCCACGCAGGACGGTCGGAAGACTCTTGCTTCCATCGGACCAAACGTCCAACATCTTCTTCCGCTTCCTGCGCTTTTTGCATCTCATCCGGACTCAGTGGATCTCGTACAGTCGGCGTCGGGGGAATTATCACCTGGCGCACCGCTTGGGTACCCGGCTGCAGATCATTGCTCTCTGCGCGTAGGCAGGATTTGCATTGCGGCGGATATGGTCTTCTCGACAAAGCAACCGCATTCTTATGTGCATTCCACTTCCGATGTTGTACCTGGAAATCATAAGTTTGCAAACGTTCTATCCACCTGGCTACCCGTCCCTCCGGATTTATAAAATTAAACATCCAATGCAAAGCGCCATGATCGGTTGGCACCAAGAATGTCCTACCGAAGAAATAATGATGGAAATGCTCTATACCTTTTACCATAGCCAATAATTATTTTCTAGTACCACAGTAGTTCCGTTCTGGCTTAGAAAGAGATTAACTAAAGTATGTTATTACTTTTTCCAGTTCATTCTCAACCTGAGATAAAACTCCACCTACTCCAGTTTCACTAGTATCGACATCCAGGATGAATGATAATTCCGCTTTGGGATAAGTCAATACCATCGCTGATATCAGAGCTTCCTTTAGTGTCGCGAAGGCTCGTTGACACACTTCATTCCACTCAAAGGGAACTTTCGCCTCAGTTAACCGATGCAATGGTCGGGCTATCTGCGAAAAACCTCTGATAAATTTCCGGTAATAGGAACATAACCCAAGGAAACTTCTCAAGTCCCGAACATTCGTCGGCGGTGGGCATTCTTTGACTGCCACAATCTTTTCAGGATCTGTCCCTATGCCATCTGCAGAAATTACATGTCTCAGGTACTTCACTTTCTTTTGCAAAAATCTGCATTTTTCGGATTCAATTTTAATCCAGCTTCACGGATCCTAGTGAAAACGACTCTCAAATTATTCAAATGCTTAGCAAAAGTAGTACCACACACAATTAGGTCATCTAGATAAACCATGCAGATGTCAAACGGTAAACTTCGAAGTCAGTTTGCATTAAACGTTCAAATGTGGCGGGTGCATTACACAATCCAAAGGGCATTACCCGAAATTGCCACAAACCATTACCTGTCGTGAAGGCAGTTTTCTCCTTATCATCTGGATGCATACCCAATTGCCAATAGCCACTTTTTAGGTCGAGCGTTGAGAACCACTCCAGATCCAGCCAAATGATCCAATGTGTCATCTATCCTAGGTAGCGGATAGGAATCCTTACGAGTTACTTCATTGAGTCTCCTGTAGTCTAAACAAAATTTAGTCGTACCGTCAGGCTTAGAGACTAAAACAACAGGAGATGCCCACGGGCTAAATGAAGGTTCTATAACTCCTTGCTTATCCATATTTCTTAACATCTCTTCCACTTCTGCTCGTTTAGCTAAAGGTAAACCTCTAGGCGGTTGCTTAATTGGAGCTCTATTTTCCGTATCTATTTTATGGAAAACGACATTAGTTCGTCCATAATCATCCTCACCTGCGGAAAAAACATCGGCAAATTCGCATATCATCTCGGTCCACTCTCCAAACTGATACGTACTCTGGCTCGCCGTGGCCTGCCTTGCGAGGTCACGCAAATGCTCCGGCACTTCGCCGCTCGCTCCCACGCTCGAGTTGGGTGGGATCCTCACTCTAGAGCTACGCGCCGAAATTACAGGATTCAAGGCGCAAAGTTCTAACCCTTCTTTTACCTTCACATCGACGTCACCCAGGTTAACTGTTCTTACGGGGATGCAATGTGCTGTTTTTACCAGCGCTCTCGCTACAAGTACATTTTTCTGTAACGGGCAAATTTCGGACATTTCGCATACTGCCATCGGAAATTCTAGTGAAAGCTCAGGCAAACATCCTGCCAGAATTGTTTCACTTTTTGCTGGTAAAACACACTTTTCTTTTGCGAGAACTGTGACCCTTTGCGACCTCAGGTGCCAATGTTGACTCCTCATGAGAACCATTTCCTCATGTTCCGTCTTCAGGGTTCCATTCTTAAGGTCCAAAACATATCCGTTCTCACTAAGAAAATCGAGACCCAGGATGCCTTATTTAACGATATCAGCAATCACTTCCATGTGTCTGCAGCATTCATTTACAATTCGTATATCGACTCCTGCGGTTTCAAGAGCAACTAAACCATCTCCATTTACAGTTTGAATATCAACCCATTGCTCACTCTTCAAACAATCTGCAGGTTCCATAATTTGTTCGAAAAAATCCGGACGGAGTAATGTAATATCCGCCCCAGTATACATCACGAATTGGCATTTAGTTTTATTTATCATCCCCTCAACTCTTAAACCACTGTAATCCCCAAAAAGATTTGTGACGTGCGCTTTCACCGTACGGGGCTGCGTTTGCTGCGTCAGTTCTCGCCCCTCAAAACTGACTTTTGAGGGTTTCCCGAAGCCTGTTCCTTCGACTTTTTTCCTCTCTCAACCGTTTTCCACATTCAATACTGCGATGCCCTCTTAATCTACAATACCAGCACTCCAGTTTTCTAGACGGCGTATCACTTCTTCCCCGGCCAGGAGACGTAACAGAACGATGTTTAACCTCTCTGCTAAGGAGATCCAAAAGCTCTTCGACTTTAGTTTCGACTGAGGCATTGATCGGACTTTCTGCTACAGTCGCCATACGAACTGTATTTCTAGAACTCCTAGAATGGCGCGAAGAGTCAAATTTCATTGCATGCAAGACGGCTTAGTTAAGTGAGTCACAATCCGCCAATTGCACTGAATGCTGAATGTCTGGATCAGAAATCGCTTCCACAAAATGTTGCTGCTCCATCGTGTCCTGTATATCCGACGTACATTGCCCATACGCAAGCCTTGTCATCCGATCGATGTCGGTGGCGAGCTGTTGAAGTGACTCGTTGACCTCCTGCCTGCGATTTTACAACTGAAGAACAAGGAGTTGCTTTAAATGTTCCTCCCCAAATCTGAGTTCCAGGGCAGCGACGAGACAGGAATATTTTAAACGGCTCTCTTTCGACAAAGTTTGTAAGATATCAGCAGCTGCATCCCTCAATGGTGCCGCAAGCGCGCATGCTTTCTCCCTTTCGCTCCAGCCGTTCACACTCGAAACCATTTCGAACTGGGTCCTGTATACTCCCCAGCTAGTCTTTGAGTCAAACACGCCTGGTTTAATTCGGGTCGGCCTACTCAAAGCTTCGCTCATCACTCCCGGTGACTTAAATTCCGACGAACTGATTTTTGCCTCACAATGTTTTACCCTTTTCTCAATATCCCTATATAATTTAGTTTGTTCTAACTTAGTACCATTAATTTCCCCAGAAAGTTTTTCCTTTACATTTCTACATTGAGTCTCGCACAAGTTACGAACGCTCTCTAAATTTTGGGTACATTGTTCTATTTGGTCTACGCATTTTACCTGCCCAATTTCCAACTAATCGATACGCAAGTTGGTATCTTCTATTATTTTATCAAATTTTTCCTCATACCCCCCAATGCTAGTTATCAGCTGATTTATGCTGCCCGTCTGCTGCTCAAGACTTTCTTTCTGCTGTCGTAAGCTTTGCTCAAAACTTTCTTGTTGTTGTTTGAGCTGCTGCTCAAAACTTTCTTTGGCAGTTTTCAGTCCATTTCTGAGTTCATCTTTCAGTTCATCTAATATTTTTGTAATCCCTTCCATTTTTGAAACTTTGAGCTCAACTTATTATGCAAGTTGCACAAGTTGGCATACATACTGTGCTCCGGTTGTACTGTGTTTCTAAAGGTATACAATACGGATCCCAATGCTGATCACCACTTTTGTTGCGTCCTTTGGGCCTTAGTTGTCAGGATGCTCAATCAGTTTCAGACTGCGATTCGAATCACTGGATACACCAATACTTCGTTAGCCAATTAGACGACACAGTACACCAATAAACCAATGGAGGCACAGTATAACAATTACAACAGGGATTTAATGGATACATGCATAAATTACACCGGATTCTTCATCTAATTACAAAGCTATAATTTCCGGCCAGCTTTGGCCCTCTTCGGTGTTTCAGAAAATATGTCCTAACGAAAAGTCTGTTCGTTCACAATGGGCCGCAAATAAAAGTATTCGTAAAAAGTACTTACATAGGACATTGAGTATCCACAGTATGGTGACACCCAGAAAACAACACAACACTCACTCACATTCACTAATATGTCGGCACTACGGGTACCTCTTTTTCCTTTTTGGATGACGCCGCGTCGCGTTGCGTACGGTCTCTTCGTCAAAACACATCATCCCTAGTCGCTGAACGCACGTACTCAGACACACGCACAAAAGTTCTCTCCCCGCTTTATTTGCGCAGAGGCTCTGCAGGGGGCTGAGCTCCTCTGCGGGTCCCGAGGTTGGCGTTTCTCTTCTCTCTCTCTCTGCATTAGTAAGGCGGTATTCCGTTGTTATGATGCTTCTGTCGGCATTTCACCTGAAATGGCTCTTTAGGACAGGTATCAATGCTTCGGCGAGGTGTATAAAGTTTCCATTCAGATCTGTTGTTGGTTAGTCCTCAGCTTATGTTTTTCAGCTGGCTTCACTTCTTAGGCTCAGAACTGCAAGAGCACGCAGACGGACGGCAAGCATTTTCTAGCACGAGGAAAAATCGAGGCCCTGTTCTCTCGGATATCAAACGGGATCTGTCTTCAACAACAATCTCCCCTCTGCAAGGAATTGGTAAGCGGTGAATTCCAACACTTGAAACAGCGACATTTTTATTATAAACCGCTCTTCAAGTCTAAGAGCTTTCCCATTGTTTAGGGCGCGGCACAGACAAAAGCTTCAAACGCCTTTGCCGTCCAAACACTTTTGAGTCATGGGAAATAGCTTTTAAACTCTGACCCGTCCCATTTCCGTTTATGGGCTCTTTGTTCTCGTGGCAAACACCTGCAACTCGCCACTTGAATTCAAAGTGCTAGAAGATCTTTTATCAATATACAGCCTCTCGCAAGTGTTCAAAATTATAACTCTCTGTTAATTGAAACCCCCAATCAAGTTTCAATTACTGTTAAAAAACCACGCCTCTCGGCAATTAATTATGCGAGGGGGGCGGGGGATCGTCACAATACGTATTATTCCTTGCCAAACATTTTCCACAGACAATTTGATTTTAAGGGAAATGGACTTTTTCATCAGCGTCAATGTCACAAAAATCTGCAACACCGCCATCTTTATTTTCATCGTGAGCACAGATGAGTGATGAGTATCGAAATGAATGAAACTCAGTTTGGAAATCCCACGGCGTACTGCTTCGACGGTTGAAATTTATAAAACACTAATTTCGAAGCCAACAGTCACAGAATCATTTAGACGTGTTGTGGAAATATATATTAATAACAACATACACCTTAATAAATGAATATTTAATATACTAAAACTTATACTTTGTTTACATTATAAAATACAAAAAAGTTAGTCGACAGCAGATGGCCGCAGATATTTTGAATAATAAGTATTAAAAGTCAACCTACATCAGACATTTCTTAAACTACAGATTAGGCAAAGGTTTTTTGAGACTATTTTTTGCTACATTATAAGGAACTGATAATTTAAATTATAACAGTTGCAGTTTGGATTTCGAAAGAGAATTTCTTATTTGAATATGGTGAATATACAGTATATATATAATTGTGTTGGAACATAGTGGTATATGTAGATATGAATCTAAATCATTCACATAGATAATTGTATGTCAGTTTTGTCAGATTTGACTGCATGTCAGATTAGTCTGCATGTTGAAACGTGTGGCATTTTACTACCTCTGTTCCAAGACGTAAAGTATGGAGATGAATATACCGGAACTCATACAGTGATTACACTTATTACATTCCAAAAATTTCAGAAAAGTCAGCTTACAGCGAATGGTCGCCGATATTCCGCTTAATAAGTACTGAAGGTCAACCTACAGCAGATGTACCTAAACTACAGTTCAGGTGGAGTTTACCGAGACTGGGTACTTTGTCGCATCACGGAAAACCCTTTCATGTATTTTTGTGATATTTGCACATTGGACTTGCGATAGAATTTCTTATTTGAATGTGATGAATATGGATGTGTTTGAACATATGTCTCCACGTCATTCGTATAAATAACGTTTACAACGACAACAGTGGTGAATGGCTCATACATTTTAAGTATGTAAAAAAATGTTTATAAAATAAATGTCAGTAACACATATATTGTTGCCCTCCACTAGACTTAATATACTTTAATGTTCATAAGTGTCCTTAGCTACTCAAGAGCAACGTGTAAAGAGTTTTCATACGAGTACACACACTTTTAGTTAAGGTGTATGATGTTATTGTTATTTATGAAACACGATTTATCTTTTTGAAAACTGAAGGTAATGGGAAACTAAGCTATTACAAACCTTTCATATGGTTAGTAATTTCCAGATTTCAATTAAGCAAATAACACACGAAAGTTGCATTTTATACTGTTATCACCAAATCATTCCCAACTGGAATACTGACACACCACCATCACAGAAAATTGGATTTGTATCAACATGACATTTCCTTTCCCTCTGGAGGTATATCATGACTAGAAATAATAAGAACAATTTTGGAGCTCATCTACTTTTATCGACACAGACTGTCTTCTACAACCTCTTGGCTGTAGAAGGCGGTCTGTGTCACTCTAAACGAGATTTGTTAGAAAAAATAAGAACATATACACCGAGATGCCAAAAAATACGGTAAGGGCACTATTATTTCCTTGACATGCCACCACACACATGTGATAAATGATATCGTATGCATAGAGCCAGATATCTCCGCAAGTTCAAGTAGTAGCATTTATAGTTCAGGTGGCAGGTTATCATGATTTAAGCTATATCGAATGCGGAAATTCGTAATAATTTTTGATTTACATGGGTAACAATTTAAGGGTGTAACACCACTACAGAAGCTAAGTGTAAAATCCAAATTGAGAGACCTCCGTTGCCGTAGAAAAACTCTGAACGATCGTGGATAGCGGAGTCTGCCCAGCATCATTGCACCCGCCAGGAGTGCAATATGATTATCGCCAATCATAGCTCAATTCCATGCTGCGGCCATTAGTAATATCAACGTTTGGAGAGTGCAACCTTCCTTGTGTTCTGTAGGGTTCCGGAGCCGACGTCCTACCTGGGTACCATTACTGAGCCGACGAACAAGGCTGTGAGCCCCACTTGGGCTCGGTAACAAATCAATTTGAACGCAAGATGTGTGAAAATGGGTTGTTCGGTCCAACGAAACAAGGTGCCAATTGTTTCGGGTAGACGACCGATTCCGGGTATGGCGACAATCCCAGGAGGTGATGAATTCCGCACCCTTAGAGTGCAAGCCGGCGGTTGCTCTGCTATAGAGCGGGTTATTTTCATCAGGTTCCTATTTGAACCCCTTCATAGTCTGTAAACCGCTCCGACCGTTGTTTAAGTAACCATCCTTGGAGATCATTTGCACCCGTTCAAATCATGCTACCTCTCCGACTAGTAAAACCCCTTTCAACAAGACAATGCGCCACTTCACACGTTCACAATCACCCAGTTATGTCTGGAATAACATCCAACTCAGTTTGGCATTGTGACTTCGTCGTTTCATTTGCCGAATTTAGACGCCGTCGAACAAATTTGGGATGCTGTTCTCCAAAGGTTAGTGTGTGGTTCGCCCTATGAAAAAGAGAAATGATTGGCCCTTTCTTCTTCTGCAAAAAAAAAAACTTAAATGGTGACATTTACTTGGATATGCTGGAAACGTTTGCTATACCCCAGATCAAAAGATATGCCAACGTCGTTTTCCAACAAAACGGCGTGCCTCGGCATTGGGCAACGTGTGTATCTAAGTTCCTAAACGAGCATTTCCCTAACAGATAGATTGGGCGTGGTGGTCCCATTCCGTGGCTTCCTCCATCTCCAGATCTAACTCCTTTGGGTTATTTCATGTTGGGTTATGTGAAGGATGGTGTCTATCAGACGCCTTGTACTGATTTGCAGGACTGAAGCAGCGTATCACAGCTGCTATTAATTCCATATCTCTTAATATGCTTGCCAATACATGGCACGAAATCGAGTATCGCTTGGACGTACTACAAACAACCAACGAATCTCACATCGAAATTTATTAACTTGTTTAGTTACATTGTAAGTTAGTACAGTCAGTTTCTTTCTATCTGTTTAATGTTCTGTTCTATATGATTTTGTAATGTGTCCAATAATTATCAGACACCCTGTATTTTAATGAAATTACACTCTTAAATAAATGTCCTCTGGGAGTATTAAAGTTTTTATTAATTAGTCATACTTCGAGAGCTTCTGTGCCTTCATTGTTTTCAGAAATGAAAATCACAACAGAGAACTCCTACAATTTTGACATTATTCAGCTCCATATGAAAACTTTATATAAGAAAACTTTCAAAATACTAAAATGGTTTAAAAGAATTCCCATTTTAGTAAAGATATCGTTGAAACGTAATGAAATAAATATGTTCAACCTCAAGGGATTGTGTGTAATATCGAATCTAAAAAATGCCAAAAAAGAGTCTCAATAGATAATACAAGCAATTTCACAAAGATATTGCCAACCTTTACTACATGTATGTTAAGTGTTTACAAAGATAGAGAGAAAAAATAGTTGTAAAAATGCGAATTTTAGTTTTCACTTGTTTTTTAAACACATTTGAAATTGTTGTTAGGAAGTGGTGTGATGTTTTGGATCTGGAAGCTGCATTTCATCTTCTGTTACTTAGTTTATAATTTGCTGAATCATGAAATCAGTTAAAACAGATGTGCAATTTTTTGTGGAAGGGACAATTAAGATGCTCAGGATTGATAGCAAATCTGGATAACGTGCCATTACGTTGCTGAAAAGAAAGATTAATTCCTTTGAGGTTTATTTACTAATATTTACTATTCGTCATGCGTTCATTTAGCGTTGGTCGGTTCTCAGAGGTACAAAACACTCACTTTTAGAGTTCAGTGTAAATATTTAACCCGGGCTAACGAAAATATGTTTCTGGTTACTTCAATTTTTTTGAAAAGGTGCGAATTGTTAAAACCGGCAATTTTGGGTATCTTCTCCGGAAAAGGTTTAATAGCAGTGGCGTGTGTGAGAGCAAATTCCATAAACACTTTCTGTGTTGTCATTTACAATGATGTCCAAAATTAAAGTCTGGAAGGTATCAGCAGGGATAAGGAGGGAAACGCGTAACAGCAGATTGAGACCTTTGGTACTCAAAACCAAATATATTTTTTAATATCATATTTAAAATGTTAATCTTAATTTTCTATCTATAGTGCTATAGCCACTCCTGAATCCACCTTGTTCTTCGGTTGACGCATGTCCAGTGTCACCTTCAAGCGGTGTGAAAGAACTTTAGGGAAGATTTTACAAACCACTGATAGGAGGCTGATAGGTGTGTAGTTCCTGAGATTCTCAATGTCACCTTTTATATGTAGCAGGATCATTGTAGCGTTGTTAAAACCCCCAGGAATATTCCCTTCATTAAGGCACCAAGTGAAAACTTGATCGAGTGCTGTTTCAATTTCTCCACTTGCTTCTTGTATGATGTGCACGGTAATTTCATCTTCTCCTGGAGCTTTTTCCCGTTTCATGTTCTTGATTGCATGTGCAACTTCTGCTGGGAGGACTGGAACAACTCTGGTACCTTTTGTAATGTCTGGAGTACATATATCATCCCTTTCATGATGTAGTTTTGAGTCGAAATATTTCACTCTTGTCAAATTTTCATCTCTATTTCTTGTTACAAAACCATCTTCTTTTCTCAGAGACACAACCTGTTTTCCTCCTTTACTAAGATGTCCCTTTGATCTCTTCCGGCTTTGGTTGTTTTCAATTGCTTTCGTCACTATTTCACAGTTGAATTTCCTTGCGTCATCAGTGACACTTTTTCGTACTGTCTTGCATAGCTCTACATATTCCACTTTGGAAGTCACATATTCTTTACTCATCCTCATCTCTTTTCTTTTTTGCATCAGAATTTTGTTTTTTCTGATAATCTGTTCATATGCAGCTTGTTCTTAGTGCCAGCTATTGTTGTTGTTGTTTCCATAAGAGCCTTGGTGAGTTTTCTGTTAACTTCAAATATGTCCACTCCTTCCGTCGCTAGATCTTCTAGAGCAGAGAATTTGTTCTTTATTTCCAATTTGAAGGTAATATTATATTTTTAAGGTTGGTCAGGTCAATACACTTTGTTTGTTTTATGAGCTTGTCACGCTCGAGTTTAGCATTGAGGTGCATCTTACATCTTACCATTCTGTGGTCATTACCTGTGTTGAACATGTTCATCGCACTGCAGTCTTCCGTGACAAATTTCTTGTTACACATAACAAAATAAGTTTCACTTGTCAATCCATTGGAATGCCTCCTTTCTATTTCCTTTGCGGCTTTCATGGTGAAAAACCCTTCTGCCTCTGCAAACTCTACGAGAGTATTTCCACGCTGGTTTCTTTTACCGTGACCTAATTTACCTACTGAAATTTCACTCAGTTGCTGTTGCCCTATTTTCGCATTGAATTCTACCATAATGATTTTCAAGTGCGGCTTGCCTTTGTTATTTAGATGACGAATTTCCTCATAAAATTATTCACTCTATTCTTCAAGATGACTTGTGGTGGGTGCATAAGCTTGAATAATCTGACCCTGGTATTTTCTCGAGAGTTGGATAACAAGTAGTGCAGCTCTGTCAGAGAAACTTTCAACTTCTACAACTTTATCCTTCAGTTTATTGTTTATTATAAATCCAACACCACTATATCTGCCAGTATCTGTCCTATGACAGTAGAAGATATGTCCACTTTTCGGTTCAATGAGATCTTCTCTTGTTATCCTTACCTCACTTTAGCCCGACGGTGTCCTACTTGATCCTTTGTTCCCCCTCTTCCAATTCAATTAGCTTTGAATCAGAAGATAGAGAGCGTCCATTGTAAGTAGCCAAGGTCAGCATCAGATGGCAGCCTAGTCCAGTCCTCCGGTGATTCTTAGAACCCTCTGCTTTCACGTCGTACTGGCCGCTGCCTTGGCCAGGTTCATTCCAGCTGCCGGAGACGGAGGGCCAAGATTTAAGTTGTGGAGTCATTTTGGAAGGGTTTGGCGTTAACTCACAAAGCTGGCCAAGTGTGGGGGGATAGCATTGAACTCCAATCCTGGGATGTTATATCATTTCCTCTAATTCCGATGATATAGTTATACCGTTATTGGCGGTCGTCAAAGCCCCTTTAGTGGGAACAGGAAGCTCCACGAGAAATCGGGGTTGACATTTATCAAGGAGAGGACATTTGTCCGGTTTGACTTTTGTCCATCCCAACACCGTAGACACATCCTGGACTTGCTTTCCCGTCAGACCCTGGTGTGGTATTTTCATTTTGCTGCAAGTGATGAACATGTGCACCGAGTTTTACAGTATGTTAAGGTGTATGGAGCACTAAATAATTTAAAGGAAAATGCATGCACATGACTGACTGATTCATGCGGAAGCTTTGAATTTTGTTGGATAACAATAAGAAAGAAAAAGGAGAAATATGTGGAGCGGTTAACAAACATCAAGCCGCCCCGGTGGCGCAGCGGGCTAAGCGATAGCCTCTGATCATTCTTTCGAACGGGGTACGGGTTCGAATCCCGGTGAGGCATGGATGTTGTGTTTGTCTTACGGCACTGGCTCTCTCCCTTCCCAGGAACCAGTGACCCTAAATTAGGGACGGGCGACTGCTTACAGCCCATTGAGTTGCTCACGGTGGTCGTTAAACCTCCAATCACAAAAAAAACCCCATCAAACCTCGGACATATAATTCATTCGTTAATAATTAAAAACAATTGTGATTCGTTTCTCTTTACAGATATGTCATTAAGAAATTTTGAGTTTTTTACTCCATAACTAAGCTGCAGCTAGTTTGACAATTACGAACTATGTGATGAATATCTTAAACTGGAGGAATCATGTTTAAAATTGGAAAATCTTGCATCCTGAAATTTCGCTGCTTTCCAAATCATATAGCCATGATATATTTGAGTTTCTGGATACATTAGGAATTTCAAGGACAGAGTATGAAATTGTACTGATTCCGTTCTAATTTGTTTGATATCGGAGTCTTAAATTGTTATCAAGCTTAATGAAGTATAAGGAATAAAAGAGATATCTGTGTAAATATTTTAAAGTCATTGGTTTATGTTTGAAAAAGCAGGTGACTGCACTACTCTGCCTAGAATTTTATGAAAGGGGCAGGCAGATCAACAGCATGCACTGTGAAACTAACATTTACAAACGTAGAAAGAGTTAAATGGAAGGTTGTAAAAGAGCTTTTGCAAATTTGCAGGTGATACAAAAACAACTCGTTATATATTTGAAATTAGTGTACAATACGCATTAGGAAACCTACTGCATACAAACATTAAAAAGTTCATTTTTCAGTGCATGTTATGTAAAATGTTCCGCAGGCATTTTTTGTAGCATGGGCGATCATCTGAAGTACATTTGATTCCTTATTTTCTTCGGTGTTTAACGAACATTTTCAGCAATATTACGCGTAGAAATCAGTTGTCCATGTCTTCTTTGAACCACTGGTTTTCAAAAAAATATAGAGCTAGTGCCCTAATTCCAGCCCAGCACCGTAGACACATTCAGGATTTGCTTCTCGGTCGGACACTGGTGTGGTATATTCATTTTGCCGCAAGTGATGAAAATGTGCACAGAGTTTTACAGTATGTTTCATGCAACTTCAATTTCGATACATTTTAAGCACATTAAATTTGCCAAATGGTTTCGGTTTTAATATGTCTACTTTAGTAGAAAAATTATTTCTTTCCTTAAATAATAATTAATTTCATAATTCTTTAACACAGGAGTAGTGGTTTGATTTTCAAAAGGAGCAAATGGAAATTTTACACAAATATAGCATAAACACAAGCAAGATACGTATATTTTATTGTGCGATCTGGGTGCTCTGACATGGCCTTTCTCCAACCACTTTTACCCCACACATGTCCAGAAACAGGTTAGGCTACGGTATGCAGCCGCCCAACTGGTGCAAGCCGTTTTGAAGTGCGATGTGTATTGCACGCGAGGCTTAACCCCCCCATTTGCTTATTTTTGAAGTCGTGGTTTTAAGGATTTAAACCACGGTTTAGTAATTTTTAGATGATTTACATCCTCAGTTGACCGGTCACTCTGATACCGACCGGGTGAGAGTTCTCATTGTGTGACTTGGTTGAGCAATACTGCACTGTCAAGCAGAACTGACGATTTCAACCGCGAGACGGGTTCCATCCCGATCTCGCGATTTTTTCTTTCAAGAATAGGAGTGACTTAGCCACCCTATCAATTAGAGCAGTGACGGGACTTAGAGAAAACGCCCTTGTGAGGGCGAATTTCCGTTCAGACCGCATAGAGACTCTGGTATCAGTTTCGGGTACGACGTCGCCGTTCCGTTCCTGCGGACGAAGGGGACCTTTGATCCCTCGTCCGCCCAAAGCCCGAGCGCCCGGCTTCTAAGGTTTGACTCGAGTGGGAGTACCCCAGGGTGCCCACTCAGTACTTAGAAAAAACAATTGTGTCTTTTCATTTCTCCCACAGAGATGTCATCTACCCAGAAGGGTAAAGTGAAAACTAAGGGGTGAGCCAACAAGCGCTGTCGGCAGTGCTAGAGGGGTTAGCCCCTCTTCCGAGAACAGCCGGAAGGTAGAGCCCAGTGCCAGGGGCAAACCGTCAAAGACGCTTCCCCCCGCGAAAGGCTCTAAAGCCGCTTCACATACGAAGGGTGCCTCGACTGAGCAGTCTCAGTCAGCTAGCGGTGTAAGCATCCCCTTGCCAGTTCTGCCCATGGCAAGGAAGGGTAAAATACCACCCCAGCGCGAACCCTCTCGGGCTCCTGAGGGGTCGTCCGCGGGTTGCCGAGAGGTATCTTTGGTGGGAAGTACGCATCCCAGGACACCCCCGGTGCTTACACCTGAGGGGTTTATGAGATACATTTTCAACCTCACTTGGGAAGTTGAGTCCGTTCTCTTGGACTCGCGGGTCACTTCCTCAGGGAGAAAAAAGGTGAAAGTGGCCCTGAGCAGTATTAGAAAGGCTTGTTACGAGCAAGCTGAACGGGTATCCTATGTCGAAGGCAGGCTGTCCGTTCGGTATGAGTCGGGCTGCGAAGCAAACGTGAAAGTGGTTTCCTACGCCGAAAAGGCTAGAAAAGAGGCTAGCACGGCGAAAGGGTCTTCGCCCGCCCCGATTGAGATTAAAAAGAAGAATAAGGAAAAATCGGGAGACAGGAGACACGTGCTTCTGGTCTATCCGAAAGTTGAGAGTGCGTCCTCAGAGGACACGAAGAAGACCCTGAAAACAGTAGTCAACCCAACTAAACTGCAGATAGGGGTAAAGAGTTTTCGGAGTATAAGGAGGGGAGGGTTCGCGGTGGAGTGTTCCCATCCCGGGGAGGTCGACCGCCTTGCCCAGGAGTTGAGAAGCAATTCGCTGACCAAGGATTGCACACTCCCCACGGCCCCACGAAAGAGAAACCCCCGGTTGGTAGTTTATGGGTTCGACGGGGATCTCTCAGGGAAAGAGTTCGAGCAGGCGGTTGGCGGGAAGAACCCAGAGCTCGAGAACGGGTTCAAAGCCTGTTTTCCCTATCAAGGGCAAGGGAGGTAGGGTCCACTGGGTGGCAGACGTGGAGCCCAAGGCCTTCAAGCACTTGGTGAGGCGGAAGACACTGAACTTGAGCTGGTCAGTGCTCCGCCTAAAGGAATTTTTTTTGAGGGAGGTCAGGTGCTTTCGGTGTAATGGCTTCGGTCATTTCCGAGGCAACTGCCGCGAGACAGAAGCAAGGTGCGGCAATTGTGGTGAAGTTGGGCACCAGCACCACCAGTGTGCAGCCGCACCGGAAATGCAGCAACTGCACTGCTGCGAATGCCAAGTTCTGCCTGAAACTGAACGTCTCACACTCCAGCTTCAGTAAGACATGACCTAGTCTTATTAGGAAACTTGAGCAAAGGAAGAGTCGAGTCAACTATCGTTGACGGATGGCAGTACCCTTGGAGGTACGCAGCTCTCGACATTGAATTTTTCGGTCTACTGACCAAGGTGTATGAGATGACCCTGGCCCGGGGTCATCACCACAGCACTGGCCCTAGCGCTGTGGACAATGTAAGTATTTTCAATTTGTGTGATTTTTTAGTGTCTGAATATTGTGAGAGGGGTGCATGAGACCTTCACAGTGTATGTGCATGTACTTTTGCTGAGTTTCCAAAATAAAGGACATTTGTCCCAAAAACTCGCGTTGGCGGGCGATCTCCCAGCCACGAGATGAGATATTTTGAAAAAACGTTGCTCGCCCCAACTGCCCATAGCACGTCGCACACACGGGTTGTGGCAGAAGGGTGTAAGGTACCGGTCCCGTGGGGTAAGCAGAACCCCACAGGTCTCTAGTCCGAATCTGTCCGAGTGAAAGACTGTGGTTTCCGGTGACTGACGGGCTAGCTATCGCAGCGCCGTCAGGGATCCTATGATTCCCAAAACCTTCGAGAGAGTTCAACATTTCCCTGCAGAAGTCAACACTTTGACGCTGCATGTAAAGTCATCAGCTAGTATTACATCCTCAGTTGTATCTCTATAAACACCTTTACTACATTCACAAAATGAAAAAGTTTATACTACCGTATTCGGCCTCCCAAGTATTATACTTAAAGCACTTTATCCCTACGCGGCCTTTGTGATGCATTCCTTTGGGTTTGAATTCGTGGCTTTTGCGATTTAAACCACGGATTATTAATTGTGAGATGAGCTATATCCTCCGCTGTGTCCCTTCTGCCGAGATGGTGTCCACAGAGAGGAGGACATCACTGAGGTTTATTAAGGCAATATCTTACCAACTACCTTAAACAACCCTTCGAAGTAGGAAGCTGAGAGATGTGGACTAATGTGCACGACAGTAAAGGCACTCGTCGAATGTAATTAATTATATTGCGATAGTTATGGAAAACAAATGAGTAATAGAAGTTTGCGAACTGCAGCAAATATCTATGAGTCGAAGGGTGTTTCTTTACTTCCACAGTGAAAGACTATCTTACGAGAAGAACCCTCAGGCGATCGAAAAATATTCTGGAATATTATTATATTTTGACAACCAAATGTCGCATTTAAGTTTTTTACTTTAAAATACTTTTTCCCCAAAAAATGTGTTCACCATGATTTTCTTTATTGTCCAGTTAGTTTTACTTTCTTAAGGCTTCTATATCGTCCAAACTTTAAATCAACTACATATTATTGCTTGTTACTGGACTGTGAAGATATCACGCTACACGAGTATTTGAAGGAGGCCACAAAGGTCATTAATCAATACCCTGTCATATGATACGATAGTTAACTAAAAAGAGGCACAACATATCAGTAAAAGTACTGTGGAAGATTTCAGATCAGAATCTGGACACAGGTGGTAACACGACACAGAGTTCCGATACAGCGGAACTGGAACTTCCTCTTTCACTATTTTACATAATTAACGTTGCGCTGCTGTCACGAGGACACTGGAAGTTATGACATCTTTGCAGCTCCTGCGGAATGGCAAATACAATTAACTTTAATTCATTCTGAAGCGATCTTTTTGGATATCACTGTGATATGTCTGTGTCATTTAAAAATGATTTTGGTTTGTATGAATTTCTTTATCAGCAATTCTGAGCTCTTTGTTGAACTCATCATCTTTTAAAGCATTTCTCATTTCTCAAAATGTTGTCATGACTTCTGAACTAAGTATGACTTTCTTATTAACAAATCGAGTCACCGCAAATTTTCCTATTTCTAGAGGTAGCAGTAACATCAACTGGATGCCAAATATGACCGTAATAGTTCCAAATTATCTGAAAGAATTCTGCATTTGATTTAAATAAATTGCTTAGTACTAAGTTTTCAACATATCTTTTGAAAAGAAAAATGTATAAACCACACTAAAGTACTTTATGTTATTGTAGTTGCCAAGAGCCACATGTCACTTCTTTGCGTTTATTCGCTTTGTAGACAGAAAATTGCAGATTTTTGATATATCAGCGAGTAAGCTGGGATAAAAGCATGAAACAGCTAAAAGTGTTTTCTAGGTAGTTCTTCTGTCACCATTTGTTCTCACAAACATCCACTTCTAGCTATATAAAAAGTTCCCATTTCCAAATGTGTAGTTCAACCGGTTGCATAGTAAGTACGAGTGATAGCATCTTGGGATGGACTCGCCACATATGCCTTGCGGGTCTCGAACGAATGACAAAAAATCAGCACTACAATCAGACCACAGGCGCAAATATTGAAAAATATATAATGCTTACTTTCTTATTAACAAATCGAGTCACCGCAATTTATTATGAAAGAGCCTTTGATTCGGTGAAACCATCAGCAGTTACAATGGCTCTGAAAACCTGCGGTATTGAAGATGCATACATTAATATTATTAATAACATCTATGAAAATGCAAGTGCAAAGATTCGGCTGTTTGAAAATACAACACACAGAAAAATTGGAAAGGGAGTGAGACAAGGTGACACCATATCTCCGAAGCTCTTTAATGCCACATTGGAGGGTGTTTTTCAGTCGCTGAGCTGGGAAAACAAAGGGATAAAGATTAATGGAGATTATCTAACCCACCTTCGTTTTGCTGATGACGTAGTCATTTTTGCAACTACCCCATCAGAGCTGCAGAGTATGATCCAGGAACTTGCTGACAAGAGTAAAGAAGTGGGATTAAAAATGAACTTTCAGAAGACAAAAGTGATGTTCAATGCTTTTACAAGAAATGAAGATTTATTGATTGATGGAGAAAAGCTGGAGATAACAGACACGTACGTTTATCTTGGACAGAAGATATCAAGTGAGGGTCACATTGATGAAGAAATTAATCGGCGTACAACACTTGCCTAGAGAGCTTTTGGAAGAAACAGCATAATTTTCAAGAGCAATATGCCATTATGTCTTAAAAGAAAAGTGTTTGATCAATGCATCCTTCCAGTGCTTACGTATGGTGCAGAGACGTGGACCTTAACTAAAAGAGATATACAAAGACTGCAGACAACTCAAAGTAGCATGGAGAGGTGCATGCTTCGTGTAACCAGGAGAGATAAGAAGAGGAACTCGTGGATCCGAAAAATGACAAGAGTGGAAGACATCATGATCAGAGTTAAATCCCTGAAATGGCAATGGGCTGGACATACTGCCAGAAGGACTGATCATCGATGGACAGCCGAAATTTTAGATTGGATTCCAAGGGACAGGAAAAGACCCAGAAGAAGACCACATGGGAGATGGGTGGATGAAATTCGAAAGTATGCAGGGGTGACATGGAGGAGACTGGCACAAGACAGACCGTTGTGGAGGAAACTTGGGGAGACCTTCGTCCAGCAGTGGATTGATAATGGTTGACAATGATGATGATGATGATATAATGCTTAAAACTTTCTGCAAGATGAGTCTCCCAATCATTGACATCAATTATACAAATGATTGGGCTTCCGATTTCAGAATGTTTATTTTAAAGTCCAAATCGAAGTTTGAACAAAAAATAGTGACTTAGTCTCGATAATCATCTCGGAAACTGTCTTTTTTTTACTACATTCTTGTTATGCTTTGAGTAATTCGAAAAGTTTCGAATCAATTTTTTCAATCTAATCCAGGAAATACATTATCGTTTTAATTTAGAACTAGGATGCCAGTTAAAAACGTTTAAAGAATTTGATCACCGACAAAACAAAAGCATATGAACAGCATACTGCCTTCAGAACTAAAGCCATAACTGCCTTCAGAACTGAAGCCACTCTGTGTGGCAATGAATGCGATTTTTACCTGCATTGGATTGGGATATCCTCAGATACTCAAATGTAACCACTGATAGATTTGCTGATATTTATACCCTGTTGCTTGAATGCACAGCCCCAAGAAACACATGAGGTATTGAGGTTAAATATACAGGGTACATTACTTATGATATAAGATGTAAGTGATCATAAAGTACAGAACTGAAAATGATGTCGACCATAGAGTACTCACTATTTTTTTACACATCACCTGTGGACATTACCGCACGTACACGGCGTGCCATCGACTGTAAGAGATTCGGAATGGCACACTTTTGTAGGTCATTCGATCTTGTCTCTGATTCTTGGGTGAAGTTCATCTTGAGTAACTTGTGGTGGACCCACCTGAGCCAGAGGTCCAGTGACCATATCCCACATTTGTGCATTGTGCGACAAATCAGTCGATTACGATCAACAAGAAACATGTTGCGCTTGGCGAGCATGCAGAGCCAGAAGACATTCCGCACTGCATGTGGTCGCATATTGTTTGGTTGAATGACGGCATCAGGGATCGTCCGTAGGTATGGCAGCACTTATGATTCCACAGCATCCGCGATACACCTCACGTCTTTCCTGGTGGATAGCTGGTTCAGGTTCGTGAAATGCGTAGGTTGAAAGAACGTCATTGGAATCCAAGAGTACATCCCAGCAGAACGCCTTGTGTTAGGCCCGTATGTCGGTGCATTACTCAAGCAGATGCTGTCACCATACAATACAGACTTCCATCCTGGGACAATAGTTGTAAATGCGACTGGTCGGAAAACACTACTCGTGGATTGTAATCACATGAATGTTCTGTGTTCTTTGCCCAACTGTAACTGCTGATGTATGTGGTTTAAGGGCAAATAAGTGTGAAGAATCGGACGACAAGCGACGATGCCTGTCTGAAGCAAACTGCGTCAGACACCAACGTCCGACGCCATTGCACCAACCATTGATGAAATAAACCCCTCCATTATTGTGCTAACAGTCGGGACGTGGCTTTTACATTTTCCAACGCCATACAATGGAGATGGTGGTCTTTTTGTTGGCTCTAATATCGCTTGTATTCAGATCTAACACATCAGTCAAACCTTCCACTCCCACTTGCGCTACACTCGCACCACTGTACTCGTGTGTTCTTTAATACCACTGGCGATTGGCAATGTCGCGGAAGGAACGTACATTTGTTCCTTGTACGACATATTAGACAAGCTCAAAGTGCGTCCGCTGTTCTCACGGGTCCCGTCTGTTGCGACGCGGACACTCAGTTACTACCACTACCTTACTGCAATAACTATCACAAATCGACTATGCACCTTGCCCTGTGCGTCCTGGGCTATTATACCCCCTACGGGACAGCTACGAGAGCATATCTAGCACAAATCAATCGCATGTGCACTGCGGATGTAACGGTTTGTACCTTCTCATGTTCGATACCGTCCTGCAAAATTCTGTCCCAGAGCAGGATTTTCTTGGTTTCATATTTTCAAGAAGCAGAAGTCTATATGCGATTGTTAAACATTTTTATAAAGGAAGCAGTAGAGTATTTGGAAAATAAAATACATGTAAGGACGATGTAAGTTATTTCATATAAAACAGATAAACATAAACTTCTGGTACAGGAGGTTGGTTCTCAATGACCATTCCTGTCATATTGAACGCAATTTATTTTCTGACACTTCATTTTCTCTCGGTTACAGTATGTTGACACTTCTCATTGTGTTGGGTAGGTTAATCCGGTTTTCACCGCACTATAGGAATGATTTACATCAGAAGGTAAAACAGAATCTATCCACTATGTATTTCTCCCCATTGTTTACGATGATGTCCAAATGTCTGGATATGTCTGCAATGACATTCTTGAAAAAACTTGTAGGTTTTGCTGTGAAGGAATCATCAAGGAAATTCTGCAGATCACAGTAATTATTGAACGTTCTGCCACTGAGTGCATTCGAAAGACATCAGAACAAATGACAGTCTGAAGATGCGACATTTGGGGAACAGTCCGAATGTGAAAGGATCTCCATTTCATGTCGTAAATGGCCATTTTGAACATGTTTTTTGCACTGCAAGGACGTGCGTTATCATGTTGCAGGGCACCATGGTGCCGATGTGGCCGTTTACCTTGAATTGCTTCCTCAACACGGCGGAATTTTCCACAAGAAAGTGCAGCGTTAATGGTCCGATTCCTCGGCAGTAATTATCAGTGAATAATACCTTAATGTCCCACCAGCCGCTCAATATGGTCTTCGCAGGATGAAGGTCGTATTTTGGACGTGGAGTGCGCGTCTTGTTCTGGCTAAACCATTTCCACTGATACCTTAAATTTACGAATAGGTACTACTTTTCATATCCATTAACAATGAGTGACGGAAAGGGTTTGCGTTGCTGAAAACATTCCCGATAACATGCTAGTAAATAACCACATATGGCAACTCTCTAATTCTTCTTTTCCTCGGAGACAAGTTGTAGCACCTAACACCCCAAGTTTTGGACCTTTTACATACGTTACAGGTGTCGCACCGCGGTAGCCTGTTCACAGTCCATCTCAGTGGCCAATTCGCGTGAGATATGACGCTGATCCAAGTGTATGAGATGGTACAAACTATCCTCACCAAAGTGAGATGAATGACCTGAGCGAGGAGAGTTGTTGATGTCGAAATGACCACCTTGGAACCGCTCAAAACACGTTCGGTCTGGACGTGGAGCAATAGCATCTCACATTTCAACTACATGTACCATGCTGGTCATATACGAGTTCGAAAACATCGTAGTGAACTTGCGGCAACATACTGACCAAATGCCAATCGTCATGGTTTGGGGAGCCATTGCACTTAATTCACCATCACACTTAATAATAATTGACGGATCAGTCAATAATCAACGATACATCAGGGATGTTTTAGAGGCAGAGTTATGTCTTTATTTAAGATTTGTCTAGCCGCTATAATCTAACAGGACAGCGCTTGGCCACATGAATGCCCAACCTTGTTTCAATGCACGACGGGCATCATGTATTGGGTTGATGTATAATTCATGCCGTTTTACTTCACGAATGCTTCCCAGGACAAAAATGATAATAATAACAGCCGCCGAGTGGCCTCGGCGGCTGTGGATCGCTTGCTAATCTCGTAGAGGAGCAGATGCCGGAATTGTTCATTCTTCTCCACTTGACACTACATACTTCCGGACTTAAAAACCATAATCACACAACGCAACATGATTTAGATACACGATATTACTCGCTACATTTTGATATACAACTGCTCATGTACACTCTCATTATTGAAACCATCAGCAGTTACCACGGCTCTGAAATCCTGCGGTATTGAAGATGCATACATTAATATTATTAATAACATCTATGAAAATGCAAGTGCAAAGATTCGGCTGTTTGAAACTACAACACACATAAAAATTGGAAAGGGAGTGAGACAAGGTGACACCATATCTCCGAAGCTCTTTAATGCCACATTGGAAAATGTCTTTCAATCACTGAACTGGGAAAACAAAGTAATAAAGATTAATGGAGATTATCTAACCCACCTTCGTTTTGCTGATGACGTAGTCATTTTTGCAACTACCCCATCAGAGCTGCAGAGTATGATCCAGGAACTTGCTGACAAGAGTAAAGAAGTGGGATTAAAAATGAACTTTCAGAAGACAAAAGTGATGTTCAATGCTTTTACAAGAAATGAAGATTTATCGATTGATGGAGAAAAACTGGAGATAACAGATACGTATGTTTATCTTGGACAACAGATATCAAGTGAGGGTCACATTGATGAAGAAATTAATCGGCGTACAAAACTTGCCTAGAGAGCTTTTTGGAAGAAACAGCATAATTTTCAAGAGCAATATGCCATTATGTCTTAAAAGAAAAGTGTCTGATCAATGCATCCTTCCAGTGCTTACGTATGGTGCAGAGACGTGGACCTTAACTAAAAGAGACATACAAAGGCAGCAGACAACTCAAAGTAGCATGGAGAGGTGCATGCTTGGTATAACCAGGAGAGATAAGAAGAGGAACTCGTGGATCCGAAAAATGACGAGAGTGGAAGACATCATGATCAGAGTTAAATCACTGAAATGGCAATGGGCTGGACATACTGCCAGAAGGACAGACCATAGATGGACAGCCGAAATTTTAGATTGGATTCCAAGGGACGGGAAAAGACCCAGAAAAAGACCACATGGGAGATGGGTGGATGAAATTCGTAAATATGCGGGAGTGACATGGAGGAGACTGGCACAAGATAGACCGTTGTGTAGGAAACTTGGGGAGACCTTCGTCCAGCAGTGGATTGATAATGGTTAACAATGATGATGACATATCCGGTAAAGTTCTAGATGATACTAGCAGTCTTTCAGTGTTGCAGTTTTCCAAATTGTAGTGAATAACTGGCAGTACAGCATGGGATGGTGTAGTGAATAGAATGTAAAATACTTCAAACCTTTCATGCATGAAGATAATGGTTTATAGAAATATTTTCTTTAACTTTGTGTCAAGGCAAAAATTCAAATCATATGCTAAATAATATGCAAAAATTTTAATAAATAACAGAAGGATTTTTTTTTCGGTTAAAACACATTGAGCTTATGGGTTTATCGCTCAGTTTGTTCTTACAATGAAATAATAGTTTCAACACTCATAAAGTGAGGGAGTTGAAAATTCACTGCCTGCAGCAAGACCTTTAAGTGACTATTTCTAGATACAGCCACGTCTCTTTTTCAGGTTATTTGCTTAAACATATGTCAGGTATTTCTGAGACATTTTCCTGGTGAGTGCCAATAAATATTTCTTTCTGCATGGTTGAAAATTATTTCTTTAGCATTTCGACTAATGAATGGTTAGTGAGTAATTCCTCACTTTCCTTCAGGGAATACTTTTGAATGGCTTAAATGAAATCTCTGAAATAAATTTAATAAATCCTTTTTACTGATATTATACTGATAAAAACATAAGGTGATATTTATAATAAAAAAAATCTAATATACTGAGAAGATACCAGGCTCAGATTATTCAAACTTATGCACCCACCACAAGTCATCCTGAAGAAGAAATTGAAGAATTTTATGAGGAAATTCGTCATCTAAATAATAAAGGTAAGCAGCACTTGAACATAATTATGGGAGATTTCAATGCAAAAATAGGGCAACGGCAACAGAATGAAACTTCAGTAGGTAAATTCGGTCACGGCAACAGAAACCAGCGTGGAAATACTCTCGTTGAGTTTGCAGAGGCAGAAGGGTTTTTTATCTTGAACTCCTTTTTCAAGAAATAGCCACACAGGAAATGGACATGGAGACATCCAATTGGCACGACAAGTGAAATTGATTTTATTATGTATAGCAAAAAATTCGTCATCGAAGACAGCAGTGTGCTAAACAAGTTCCAACACAGGTAGTGACCATAGATTGGTGAGATGTAAGATGCACCTCAACACTAAACTGGAACGTGGCAAGCTCATAAGACAAACAAAATCTATTGACATAACCAACCTTAAAAAACACCATAATACTTTCAAGTTGGAACTGAAGAACAGATTCTCTGCTTTAGAAGGCCTAACATCGGAAGAAGTGGATATTTCGGAAGTTAACAGAAAAGTAACCAAAGCTATTATGGAAACAGCAACAAAATTAGCTGGGTCTAAGAGCAAGTTGCATGTGAACAAATTATCAGGAAAAACCAAAATGTTGATGCAAAAAAGAAGAGAGATGAGGACAACTAAAGATGTGACTTCCAAAGTGGAATATATAGAGCTATGCAAGACAGCACGAAAAAGTATCACTGAAGACGGAAGGAAATTCAACTGTGAGCTAGTGAGGAAAGCAATTGAAAAGAACCAAAGCCTTAAGATAGCAAAGGGACATCTCAGTAAGGGAAGAAAACAGATTATGGCTCTGAGAAAAGAAGATGGTTCTATAACAAGAAATAGAGGCGAAATTTTGACAAGAGTGAAAGATTTCAACTCCAAATTATATGAAAGGGATGATACATGTACTCCAGGCATCATGAAAGGTACCAGAGTTCTTCCAGTCCTCCCAGCAGAAGTTGCTCATGCAGTCAAGAACATGAAGCGGGGGAAAGCTCCAGGAGAAGATGGAATTACTATAGACATCATACAAGAAGCAAGTGGAGAAATTGAAACAGTACTCGCCCAAATTTTCACTCGATGCCTTAATGAAGGGAAGATTCCTGAGGATTGGAACAATGCTACAATGATCCTGCTACATAAAAAAGGTGACATTGAGGATCTCAGGAACTACAGAATAATCAGCCTCCTATCAGTGGTTTGTAAAATCTTCACTAAAGTTCTTTCACACCGCTTGAAGGTAACACTGGACATGGCTCAACTGAGAGAACAAGCTGGATTCAGGAGTGGCTGCAGCACAATAGATCATATCCACGTACTGAGAGAACTAATTGAAAGAGCGAGGGAATATGAACTTCCATTGTGCATGGCTTTTATCGATTATGAAAAAGCCTTTGATTCGGTGAAACCATCAGCAGTTACCACGGCTCTGAAATCCTGCGGTATTGAAGATGCATACATTAATATTATTAATAACATCTATGAAAATGCAAGTGCAAAGATTCGGCTGTTTGAAAATACAACACACATAAAATTTGGAAAGGGAGTGAGACAAGGTGACACCATATCTCCGAAGCTCTTTAATGCCACATTGGAAAATGTCTTTCAATCACTGAACTGGGAAAACAAAGGGATAAATATTAATGGAGATTATCTAACCCACCTTCGTTTTGATGATGACGTAGTCATTTTTGCAACTACCCCATCAGAGCTGCAGAGTATGATCCAGGAACTTGCTGACAAGAGTAAAGAAGTGGGATTAAAAATGAACTTTCAGAAGACTAAAGTGATGTTCAATGCTTTTTACAAGAAATGAAGATTTATCGATTGATGGAGAAAAACTGGAGATAACAGATACGTATGTTTATCTTGGACAGCAGATATCAAGTGAGGGTCACATTGATGAAGAAATTAATCGGCGTACAAAACTTGCCTGGAGAGCTTTTGGAAGAAACAGCATAATTTTCAAGAGCAATATGCCATTATGTCTTAAAAGAAAAGTGTTTGATCAAGGCATCCTTCCAGTGCTTACGTATGGTGCAGAGACGTTGACCTTAACTAAAAGAGACATACAAAGGCTGCAGACAACTCAAAGTAGCATGGAGAGGTGCATGCTTGGTATAACCAGGAGAGATAAGAAGAGGGACTCGTGGATCCGAAAAATGACGAGAGTGGAAGACATCATGATCAGAGTTAAATCACTGAAATGGCAATGGGCTGGACATACTGCCAGAAGGACAGACCATAGATGGACAGCCGAAATTTTTAGAGTTGGATTCCTAGGGACAGGAAAAGACTCTAGAAAAAGACCACATGGGAGATGGGTGGATGAAATTCGTAAATATGCGGAAGTGACATGGAGGTAGACTGGCACAAGATAGACCGTTGTGGAGGAAACTTGGGGAGACCTTCGTCCAGCAGTGGATTGATAATGGTTCACAATGATGATGATGATGAAACGCAATTAGTAACAATTTAAAAACGTCATATTTATCTAACATATACTAGATCGTGGTGTCTGCAGCAAAATTTCCCTTTGGAAATAAATTGAAAATTTCAAACTTTTCCCTCTATGTGGAATTCTAAGGAAATATGAATGCACATATATTTAATATAATATTAAAACGTTAATTTGTTTTGAATGCCAAAGGTCTCAATCTGCTGTTACGTGTTTTCTTTTTGTACCTGCGAATGCTTGCCAGACTTTAATTTTGGATTTCATGTAAAATGACAGCACAATGTTTTTATATGTAATTTGCTGGAAAACACGCCAATGCTACTAAACGTATCCGACAATGCTACTAAACGTATCCAAGCTGCCCTGTGGCGCATAGTAGTCTAAGGCGCTCGGCCTCTGATCATTCGTCCGTAAGGGGTCCGGGTTCGAATCCCGGTCAAGCATGGATGTTGTTTTTGTCTTACGGTTAATTAGCTCTCTCCCTTCCCTGAAACCAGTGACCCCAAATTAGGGAAGTGGCGACTGCTTATAACTCATTGAGTTGCTCACCGTGGTCGTTAAACCTCCAATCAAAAAAAAAAAAAAAAAAAAAAAGGTGACACAAAAGATATTGTGGTTTAATAACTCTAAACTTTTTAGCGCAATTAGAGTATCCAGACTTCACCCTTTCGTTAGCTCATGTTAAATATTTACACTGAGCTCCAAATGCGAGTGTTCTGCACCTTACAGAACTGACCAAGTAACGTTAAATAAATGCATTAAGAACAATAAAGTAATCAACGTAAATAAACCTCGGCAGAAATCATGTCTGTTTACAGCTACGTGAATGGCGAGTTCTTCAGATTTGAAATCGACACTGAGCATCTTAATGGACCTTAACAAAAATATACTACGTTTTTTTAACTCACTTGATAATAGAAGAAATTATAAACTTAAGAAATCAAAAAAGGAAATGCGCCACTTCGAGATAAGAAACTTCCCATCATTTCCTACCACATTTGTTAATAGCCTTTAAAAAGAGAGTAAAAAAATAAAATTTGAATTTTTACAACCTTTTTTTTCTATCAGTCTCCGGCAGTTGGAATGTACCTGGCCAAGACAGCGGCCAGTGCGACATGAAGGCAGAGGGTGCAAAGGTTTGAATATGCAAAGGGTGCTATAAGATTCACCAGAGGACCGGACTAAACTGCCATTTGATGCTGACCTTAGCTACTTAAGGAAGATTGTTTATATCTTCTAATTCAAGGCTCCTTGAATTAGAAGAGGAACTACAAAGGATCAAATGGGACATCGTCTGGCCAAGCGAGGTAAGGAAAAAAAGAGAATATCTCATTGAACTGAAAAGTGGACATATCTTCTACTATCGTGGGACAAATATTGGCAGGACTAGTGGTGCTGTATTTATAATAAATAAGAAACTGAAGTATAAAGTTTTATAAGTTGAAAAGTTCCTCTGACAGAGCTGCAGACTTGTTATCCAACTCTCGAGAAGATATCAGGGTCAGATTATTCAAGCTTATGCACCAACCACAAGTCATCCTGAAGAAGGGATTGAAGAATTTTATAAGAGAAATTCGTCATCTAAATAATAAAGGCAAGCAGCAATTGAAAATCATTATGGGAGATTTCAATGCAAAAAATAATGTAAGGGCAACAGAACGAAATTTCAGTAAGCACAAGTAAAGAAAATTGGCGTGGAAAATACTCTCGTAGACTTTGCAGAGGCATAAAGGTTTTTCATCATGAACTCCTTTTTTCAAGAAAAAGCCGCAAAGGAAATGGGCAAGGAGGCAATCAAATAAAGGTGGGCTGAAAAAACTCTTATTTAAATTTACACATCGCCTAGCATGGAAAAGTTGTCATTTAAGTTATCAAGAATAATAAAATAAATTGTTTTGAAATCGACTAATATCTTACGTCCTTGGGTCACTGCACAGTAATTTCGCGTTTTTCCGACCGCATTGGGCCATAAGCAAAAACGCATGACATTTTTTCGTAATTGAAATCGAGTAACGCCTAGAACGGAAAAGCGTCCTCCTGAAGTTATTTCTAATAACAGTGAAAAAAGAAGTTTTTAAGTTGATTGTCTCCGCATTGCTCGCAGAATTCACCATTTTCCTCCCGCATCATTGGCCCGTAGGTCTAGGCTAGACAAAGGCATCCTGGCATTTAGGACACAGGAAAAATCCATAGAAAATTGCACTGTTGTGAGTGAACCATGTGTGTGTGCATGTGTAGCAAACTCAGTTTGTTTTGCATTGTGTAGGTGTAGCTCTTTGCTTGCGCTTCCAATGTCACATATGGAAACAACCCAGAACTCACCACGAGGGCGTGGCTACTGGCTACACTTCGAGTTCGTCCCACCCTGCCTGCAGCTCAGAATTTTATTTCTTCGTAGCATATCTTGTTCGGTAATCCGCTTTACTCGAAAAATGTGGCATTAATTGCCGCGCTGCAATTTTTGCTCTTATGAATGAATCTCTGGCTTCAAATTCACACACTGACGCAGCTTCTGCGTTTAACAGTTTCATGCAACGTTCCACATTTTTGCTAATCACTACTTTTGCCTTATTTAAATAGGAAGCGTAGTGCTTTATAAAGTTCAAGAATTGAAGTTATTTAATTATGTTTTTGGTATCCGTATGTTTGTCAAAACGAAAAGCTGTCTTTGCTGCATGTAAAGAACTGGACCACTGAAATTAGTGCTCGTTTTTTTAGTCATGTAATACTTTATATTGTCCCTCTCCCGGATGAGAAACACAAGCTTCCACACCCAGTGGTCTAATCGTACGAACAATAAGCCTCAACCACTAATCTGAATATGATTTGCATGAATGGGGCATTTTTCCTGGTGGAATGGCCCTCTCTTTCTTTCCTTTAAACCAATGATCCAAAGTCATGGAGAGGGTACTGTTTATCACCTAATGTGTTTCTCACTAGGATGTGTCAACTTACGATTAAAACACGGACATAAGTCAACTTGTTCTTCCATGTAACGTAATGGCAGAAGTTTAGAATTTTGAGCCGCCCGCTAACACGAATCAAATCCAAATCTACCGATTTACCCTCAAGTATACTAAAAATCGGGAAATGCGATTTCGATCCTGTTTCAGGACGATACAAATTTCAATATCTGGTGTTACGTTACATGGAAGAACTGTTTGATTTATATCCGCATTAATTACTCCAAGTTTTTTCGATTTCATATTTATTGGTGATATTACTTTGTGCTGCGATGGGACATATTTGTTTTTACTAGTGCAGTGAGCATCTGACGTTTCGGACAAGCCTCAATTGTTTGGATTTCGTTGTCCTGGGTAGTGTAATGCTTAGTATACTCGAGTGCAATTTAGGGGAGGGGGGTTTGATTCCTATTCCAGGAAGATGGAAATTCAAAAATTTATGTGGTTGCGTTACATGGAAGTACAGCTTGATTTATCTCCGCTTTATCCTGTCATTGAAGTTTTGTTGATAATTTATCGTGAAAACATAGAGTATTAATTACTCCAGGTATTTTGAACTTATAAAATATTTTACTTGGTAATGCAAAAAGATCAACCTAAATGGATTAAACTAAAAATTATTAAAGTGTTATTAAAACGGGGTAGCGGCTCCCTGCTGAAACCACTCTTTAAAGATAAATGAGAAGTACTGAATTTATCGTTTTCCATCTTGAAATTGAATGACTGTTAATTTGCGATGAATATCTCAGGTACTCTGACTGGAAAAACCAGGAT